>CM058042.1:68662683-69093141 GCA_030169165.1 Centaurea solstitialis
TTTAAACATAACCTATAAAGGGAACACTAGATTAAAGTGAAACTAAAGTTACCCTAATTAAATTTATATTTTCCATGTCAATAAATAAGTAAATTAAAAACTAATTAGAAATTTTTTGAAACACTACAATAAAATATACTTATATATTTTTTATAAGATGAGGGGGGGGGGGGGGGGGGGGGGGGGGGGGGTGTTATGTCATAATTAGGTACAAGGCTACTTTCATGGGGAATGAATGAGTAAAAAAACAAAGAGAGACATGGGAACATGTTGAATAAGGCTCTAAGTTGACTTTTCCACTAAACACAAAAGGCTGGACCCACAAATGACGGAGGAGGTGCCAATCTCGACAGAGAGAGAAGGTGCAACTTTTTTTCTTTATTTATTTTCTTTATTTATTTTATTTATTTCTTATAATATAATAAATATGAGAGGACCAATCGATCAACAACGGCACGTTGCCCAATAAGAGAAAAAGTCCAAAAAGGTTTATGCGACGAGAAAGCAGTTACTTGACAGAATTTCATGTAAAATAAAATGGAAACTATTTATTCTTTTTTTCTTTTGCATTCAGGTATCCTATTTTTGCACAACTATTTCAAGATTAAAACTTTTTCTTTTTTAAGACATAGTGGCGGTATCTAAGCGCACGCATATCTCTTCGGCGGTATTAGCATCCATGGGTAACTTACTAATCCTTACGCTGGACATAGAGCCCAACCACAATATTTGACCGAGCAAGGGGTGGCCAAGTCTATGATTTGATCAACCCAAATAGATTGAGATCCCATCCACATGGCGGTATCTAAACGCACGCATATCTCTTCGGCGGTATTAGCATCCATGGGTAAGTTACTAATCCTTACGCTGGACATAGAGCCCAACCACAATATTTGACTGAGCAAGGGGTGGCCAAGTCTATGATTGGATCAACCCAAATAGATTGTAGATCCCATCCACATCCCCCCCCCCCCCCCCCCCCCCCCCCCCTCTCCTCTCCAAGATGTTACCGCTCTTAAGAAGACCAACTAAAACTTCTTAGAAATAATATCTGAATTTAAAACAATTTTATCCCGGCAATAGATTGACATGCCGTTGTAAAAGATGACAATGTCAAACTCAAACTAACTCATAGTTTGTGCCATTAATGGTTGTTTACATAAAAACTAACAGAAAAAGATATAGAAAATATAAAAGTAATCTATGCTAGTTTACCTTCTTTGCTTTTTCCTATTGAAAACATAGCAAATTGAGTAAATATTATGTGCTTCATACAATTTACATAATAATCTTTACTATGTTATGTAAGAAAATTCTAATATTTTTTTAGAAAGAAGTTTATATACGCATTGCCAAAACTATATCATTGACAATTTCGAAATTAAATTACGATCGTTTGAGACTAAGACGTGTCACAAGATGCTAGTGTCGAGACTAGAAACCGACTTAGATGGAATATTCCACCACATCTTTCTAGGTCTTTTGCTAGTACACCGTAATCCTTGTGCTTAAATTCTAATACTTTTACTAGACAAGTCTAAGTACTTATGTTTAAATATAAAAATATGATCGTTTTTTTTCTATTCATAGATAAGATGTATTTGAATATTTAATTACAATTTGATATAAGGATTATTTAATAATGACAATAATAGATGTCATTCTATAAAATGAAACATGCAATCTATATGTTTAGAGCATGCTTGCTCTGGTTTTTCTTATGATGCAATTGCTCAATAAAAAAGCAACAACCTACTCCTTTGACTATCAAATGTTGAATTGAAGTTACTTTGTAATTATTATAAAATATAGTTTAATTAAAGTATTAGTTATAATTACCATCTTATTAATAATTTATTTTACTAAAGAAGAGCAATAAGTAATAAATCCAAGAAAATGTGTCAGATTCCATTAGAAGTGGAACAATCAAATTAAAAAGCATTAAAATAGACAAATATCGTTTCAGGGTACCACGGAGTATTCAAAGGTACTGTACTATCCCTTTTCTCTAATAATATTTAAAATAAAAAAATTTATTTAAGACAATAAGGCTATGCTTATGCTTATGCTCGGTAAACTAGCTAATAAGCTAGCTATTGATTGATAAGATAGCTTATGAACACATTATGTTTGGTAAAAATTAGCTTATAAGTATGTAAAATGACCAAAAAATGTATCTTTGAATTTAATAATTAATATTAATAAGAGTATAATTGGAAAAATCTACAAAAAGCTTTCAATAAGCTATGCAAAGTAGCATTTCAAAAAGCTAGTTTATAGGACATGTTTTGATGAACTAACTTATAAGCTGGCTTATTTTTGCCAAACACAATCTAAGCCTACAATCGTAAGCATTTTGATTTTTGAGCTATGCAATAAATGATATCATAAAGTCCTATCATAATCATATTTTAAAAGTCTTTAGTATGTTTAAAGTTATATATTTCCCAAAACTTATAAATAGAAAAATCAAAATCAAAAATTATTTTCGCATATATTACTCGTTTTAAAGAATCCATGATAATTATAATATTAAAATATTTTATTTATTTTAAAGTTTCTCATTTAAATTTTCAAATGATAATCATTTTTTATTGTCCTCCACAATTAAAAGAAAAAAACTATTCTCTCGTGACACTTGCTCCATTTTAGAAATAATTGTGATTGAAGCAAAATATTAGCTTAGAGTTTTCATATTCTCAGGAGAAACTATGATAAGCTTTAGCGTTGTGTTCGAAAAAAATAAGTTAGCTTAGAAGCTTTTTCATCTAAACATGTATAACAAGCTAGCTTATTAAAACCTTATTTGGAGTAGCATTTGAAAGTTTTTTGTGGTTTTTTCAAATTATACTCCTATTACTATTAATTATTAAACTTAAAGGTGTCATTTTTTGTCATTTTACATACTCATAAGTTAGCTTTTGTCAACCATAATTTTTTCATAAGTTAGCTCATCAGCTACTAGCTAACTTATCAATCAACAGCTAACTTGTTAGCTATCACCTAGTTTATTAGTTGGTTTGCAAATCTTAGCCTAGGTATAAAAATAGTACAAAAATTCAATTAGGCAAAGTCATATAATTTCCCATGGTGTGAATCTAGTCATTCTTTTTCTACTTGTACTTTATGCGGTGGAGGGTGTACTTGGACCTTTTACAAATATGAAAAAGGTCAACCGTCAATTATTGGTTCATAATAATAACTAACTATAAATGAAACAAATTGTGTTCACAAAAGCACCCAGAGAAAGGGATAATAATCACAATCATTTAAAAGATTTTTCGTAAAATCGTTAGAGAAAATCACGGGATTAGCCAAATCTCATTTTTTATCAGAAAAACAAATATATATTATATGAATAAAATACACATCGATCGTAATGTACGGAACTAAAAATGAAAACACTATATGAAACAAAATGATGATAAATAATTGTAAATCTCTGGGGATATGAAATCTGTGAAAACAATAATAAAATAATTGATGGAATAACAAAAATAATTGTAAACACACAGATAGATACATACAGGGGACAGCCAATTTGTCAAATAGCATTAAACTAATGAAATAAACCAAATCATTATTTAACTTGATCTGTAAAACTGATATTAATAAATTCACATATAACCGCAAAACTTTTGATTGATTGTTTGTGAAGGAAAGTTGTCACATGCAAACGCTCCTTAACAATTAAAAAATTCATCAAACAAGTTAACATCATACTACTTAATTTGGTCATTCTGAACTTAACAATCAACCCATTAACATGCCTAATTGTTTGATACCCATGATTTAGAGCATCTCCAATAGCTTCTTCAAACCCAAGAAAAATGAATATTTTAGCCCAAATTTTGCTTCGGTAGAGAGAGTTTTTCTTCAAATATAGAAATAACCCAAAAATGATAATAACCAATAGAAAATCTTGAAAATAAGAATTTAGAAAAAAATAACTTTTAATAGGTAGGTGGAATATTTTATTATTATAACCAATTATGATTTCTTTGGTATGCGGTAACAGTTGGAGATGGATGCAATGTTTTTTTTAGAGAAATTTTGAAAAAACTGTTGGAGATGCTTCGAAAATTGAAATTGAAAGAGATCTAACTCTAAATAGCTAATTCATAAAACTAACAGAAGATTAGAGGAGAATTAAGATAAGAGAAATCGGTTATTTACCAGATCGACGGTCTCATTCTTAATTCCTTCGAGGCTGAGAGCCGTATCGCCGCCCATCTTCATCAACGAGAGAAATGAAGAACAGGTAAAAGCTTAGAAATTGGTAGCAAAACAGCTAACAGAAAAGGTTCAAGAGCATTAATGTATTGATAATGAAAGAGAGTTATGAATCAATGGAGTTTGATTTTTTTATCAAACCCCCAATGAAAAAATCTCTAGAGAAGAAGAAGGAGAAGAGAGAGAGAAGGGTTGTTCTTCACCTGAGGTGTATAAGAAGAATAGGAGTGTCTCTTTATACTTCACCACCCCCAACCTCACCCCCATAAGGCCTCTTCCAAGTGGCCCCTCATTTTTTTATTTTTTTATTTTTTTCAACTCTAATTATTTACCAATACTTTAATAATAAAATAAAAACGTTGAATTACTGTTTTATAAAATCAACTAATTTATACATGGACATCTATGGTACTTTTTTTAAATACTTTTTTGTTTTTCTTTTAGCTTTTTTTGTACTAAAAAATTTTAAATTGTATGTGTGAAGGAGAGAGGGGGAGATTTTTTTCCAAATACGAAGATTCTTTGAAAATCTCATTTTATTATTTTCAAAATATTTATTTTTAATGAACCAATGAAATTAAATTGAGGAAAAAGATAAAAAGATTTTTGTTATGTTATTGATGTTTTTGTAATATAATTAATAAAAAGATCTTCAAAGTAGAGAAATTTGTGAAGATTAGTTGAACTTTCTTTAAGAATTTGACTTTTTCTGTATCATCAAGAAATTGTGTACAAAGATTTTTGAGATACTCCAATAGTTAAACTAGAATTCTTTGCTTTTTAAAGAAATTGTGTAATACAACTTTATTTAGTTTTTTTATTTGATTTTTATGAGTTTACGTGGTTTTTAAAGAAAAATTGGTTGTTTTCATGCGGAAGCCATTGAAGACTTTCCACAAATTGACGAGAGGAGAAATAGCAACTTACCAAAAAGCAATTGAACAAGTCATCGCCCTACTTCCCTTCGGGCCGCAACAGGGATCAAGATATTCTAGGTTAATCCGCTCTTCCTTGAAACCTAGAACTAGCCCTTTATTTAAACTTTTTTAACATGAGACTGTCTACGATGCAGTCTTGTGTGTCATGTTAGTTTGATTGAACGTTTATATGTATTTGAACATGTTTAGGAGGTGATTATCAGTTTTATAAATTTTAAATGTGTTAATAATTTGTAATTGTTGTATATGTATAACAAAAATATTAAATATATATATATATATATATACAACATTTTATTGGTTTACAAATGAACATCCCTTTATATATATATTGGGTTAGTTTATTATGCAACCCACTAAAAGGTTATAACCCGTACAACCTTCATATAAACCATTTATTTTAGCCCATTATTTATGATTAATTACTCGATTCATCAATGATTAGTAATTTCATGCAATAACATTACCTACAATGCATACCATTTTCATTAAAATGCATACTAGATCATTAAATGCATATTATATCATGAATGCATCATGAAAGTATCACTTTCATGTGATGCATCTCATAATTCGTCATGTGCATCAATATTTGTTGCTGAAATTTGATGAAATCATGAAAATACATCTAGAGAATCGATGAGAATCTATATAAATGGGCTAAACGAATGATTTAGATGAAGGTTGTACGAGTTGTAACCTTTTAGTGGGTTGCATAATAACTTTAGCCAGACTATATTTTAAAGATAAGAGGATTTCAACCAAATTATTTTAAAACGATAGCAAACCATTCATTTTTGGGCTTTTAAGTTATTTTTTTACTTGAACAAAATTTTTAAAGTAAAATAAATAGGGATGAAATTAAAAAAAAGTTTTCAATTTTTTTATAAGGTTCACCTGGGTTTGCCCAGACTACATCATTGGTAATTTTTGCCGAGAGCTAAAACATGCTCCCCTCTGATTAATACTCAGTGGCCATTGGTTGCTCACCCCGGATTCAAATTTGGGTGGGTTTTTCTCCAACACCAAGCCTTAACTGGTAGGTTGCCCCATTGAGGTTAAAAAAAGTTTTCAATTTTGAAAACTTCTAAAAAACATTTTCAATAATTTTTTTAATTATAATTTTTTAAAATAGGAAATAAAATACAATAATTTTTATAAAAACATTACATTGATGAATGAAATTTATTATTTTAAAAACTTTAACATTAATTATATTATTAAGTATTTTAGTATATTTAGTACCTTATAAATTATTAAATCAACTTTGTATGAAATAAAGATACATCAATTTAATTGGTGAGACTATAAAACCAATTCCTTCTTTATCATCATTAAATTTTAGATTACTTTTGATATCAAAATAAATTAAATTACTATTTAAATTTAGAGATCCTCATCTTTTTTTATTTATTATTTCTAAATTATAGAACTTCTAGATAAATATATTGAAACAAATAAGGCAAATTGCATGAAAAGGTAATATATTTTGCCTTGATTTCTATTTTGAGTAATATACTTGTAAAACATTTTTTTAGTACCTAAGATGAAAATTTTCAAACGTTAAGTAACAATTAATAGGTTATCATGTTGACATGACAAATGATGTTGCATCCCAAGTCTTTATTATTTGTCAATATAACAAATGAATCAATGATGTAAAAAACTTTTAACATTTCTATGTTTTTTTTTTTCATTTTAAACAAAAAAAAATTAAATATATAATTTTATACCTTATTTTTATTTGTAATTAATTAATAACGTCATTTTGGTCTCGTAAAATCTTACACTCTAAATAAATGAAAAAGTAATTATTAATATTAGCAAGTATTAATAATAAATATATATTATGATTATTATGTAAGTTAAATAATTTAAAAAACATTTAAAAAAATTAAATTAATATAAGTTGAAAGAGTTAAAAATTAATTATTATATATGTATAATAATTTGGAATATAGCAAAACAAGTTTTAGAAATAGTTTACATTAATTAATTATTTATATAACCATTATATACAATATGAGTACAAATAAAATCGGTTAATTTAACATATCATCGTTAATTTATAATTTTTTAACGTAATTAAATATATAATAAATATTTTTTTTAAATTATTTAACTTACACAATGATTATAATATTTATTTATTAATTAATACTTATTAATATTAATAATTAATTTTTCATTGCTTTAGAGTAGAGATGGGCAAAAAGCCCGGCCCGGCCCGATGAAAAGCCCGGCCCGGCCCGATGAAAAGCCCGGCCCGGCCCGACCCGACCAAAGCTCGGCCCGACCAAAGCCCGGCCCGACCAAAGCCCGGCCCGGCCAAAGCCCGGCCAAAGCCCGGCCAGGCCCGACCAAAGCCCGGCCCGGCCCGAAAATAAATCAATTTTTTTATTTGTTTTATATAGTTTAGACTTTAGAACTATAAAATAAATCTAGTTTATATCGTATATTATCATTATTATTGAAATTATAAAATAATTTAGTGTTTTTTAAGTTGGAAAAAACCCGGTCAAACAAAGGCCCGAAAAGCCCGGTCTTTTCAAAGCCCGGTCAAAGCCCGGCCCGGCCCGGTCCGAGCCCGGTCAAAGCCCGGTCAAACAAAAGCCCGAAAAGCCCGATCTTTTCAAAGCCCGGTCAAAGCCCGGCCCGGCCCGATTTTTGCCCACCTCTACTTTAGAGTAGAATATTTATGAGACCAAACTTACACTATTAATTAATTAAAAATAAAAATAAGTTATTGTATTATATATTTAAAAAAATTGTTTAAAATGAAAAAAAACATAGAAACGTTAAAAGATTTCTACATCATTTATTATATTGACAAATAATAATACTTGGGATGTCACATTATTTATCATGTCAACATGATAACCTATTAATGGTTACTTGGGTAATTAAACGTTTGAAAACCTTTATCTTAGATACCATAACGAATGTTTTAAAACTATGTTACCCAAGATAGAAATCAAGGCAAAGTACACTACATTTTCATGAATTTGCCCAAATAAATAGCTTTCGAAATTTTCTCTTTCTTTATTTAAAATATTTGTTGGAAAATGCTTGTAATGTTTAAAAAAAAGAGGTGACTTTTTATTCTTTTCACCAATAAGATTAAGGGGTGTTTACTTTTGAGTTAATCAACTTATTGGTTGTTTGGGCTTATTCGCACAACCAGACATTCACTTGTGACTTATTGGTACAAAAAAGGGCTATTTCGCTCAATTAGAAAGGGGTTTTGTCCCCCATTAAGCCAAAATATAGACAATTCTACCCTTTAAAAAAACAATACACGCTGCTTCAAAACACAACATTCTTCAACAGATGCTCTTCTCTACTTCCTTCCCTTCGCAAATCCTAGCTGCCAAGAATATCCCCATCACTACTCCTCTGTCTTATTCCCTTTGCAGCTCCTTCATCTCCGGCGAACTGTGCTTCTCTCCAACATCGCAACTTTTCATCTCCCCACTATTTTCCTCTCCTCCTTGTTGCACGACTGAGATCGGTGACCATCTTCACAAATGACCAGATCAACCATCGTGACTGGCAACCAAATCAGCGACTCTCGTTCCCAACAACCATTTCCCCAGTTTGTTCCTCCGCTTGATCTCCCTATCCCAAGTTTGAAGCTTGCAGATTTCAGAGTCTTCAATTATATGTTACAATTTTGTTTTCCTTCCTCGTGGTTTTTATTTCTTCTATGGATGGTTAGATATATTTGATAGTTTATTGGTGAATCTACTATAATAATTTTTCAAATTTTATTCCATTCGTGTTGAGTTTATCTTTTGAATGAATTTTTGTTTGTTTATTTTCCGTTTGTTTCATTTTTTTTATTTCACTTTCTATCCACCCCTTCATGTATTAACATTCATACATAAAATAGTTTGAAGTTATTAGGATATGACTACATAATGCGACTGGTGAGCAGGCGACCTAGCCCGCAACCCCAAGCTCTCAATGAATTTACATGTAATTATACACTAGGTTTGGTTTAGTTTCCCAAAATGTATCCAAGTTGTCACATTTTACTATTGTGTGTATTGTACTTAAAAACCTATAATTCAATATACCAAAGTTTCAAAACCTACCGTTTAGTGTATTGGGAAACTTGTTGAAGAGGTAGCCGGTCATTCTGGCCATCTTCTACGACTTTTCCTGCGACCACATCACTCCGACAACTTTTTCGGCGACCACACTATTTTGGTACATTAAATGGTAGGTTTTTAAGTACAGTACACACAATAACAAAATGTGACAACTTAAATACATTTTGGAGAACTAAACTCCACGAGGTTTTATACTAACATTACATGTGACTCGATTATTTTCATGTTATTTTATTTAATAATTGTTTCTGTAGGAACCTGACTATATATATATATATATATATATATATAGAATTAGGTTCAAACAAGAACAAAACCAATTTGCAAGAATGAAGGAACCAAAGAAATCACACGTGATTTTGTGCATGGACACCCACTCGCAGCTCACCCACTCACCTTCTCGGTGCGTGGCAAACCACCCAATTTCCATCCTCAGCCCAAAATCACATGTGATTTCCTTGGTTCCTTTGTTCTTGCAAATTGGGTTGTTCTTGTATGAATCTACCTATATATATATATAGGGAAGTTCAAACGAGAAACATCAATTTAAGAAAACGTGAGAAGCAATCTCAGCCACTCATCTCGGTCAACAAAGGCGGCTTTAATCGGTCCCCCTTTTATAATCTCTACCCTCCCATGAATTGCGTCAATCCTCCGTGATCATGTCCACCGAACCGCAAGATGAGTGGCTAAGATTGCACCTCACGTTTTCTTAAATTGACATGTTTCTCGTTTGAACATTCCCCTATATATATAAACATGGATAGATAAATAGATAGATAGATAGATAGATAGATAGATAGATAGATAGATAGATAGATAGATAGATAGATAGATAGATAGATAGATAGATAGATAGATAGATAGATGTAAGGCTGGGTTTCGGTGAGAAGTGGATGTTAACATGAGAAGTGTGTGAAATGCTTATCCACCGTCAGATGCATATGGATGCACATTAGGATAAGATACACCAAGATAATAAATTGCATCGAGATGCACGGAATCAATTCCATTCTAAACTGCAATTAATGTGACCACATGTGATTAAAAGAGATTAATCGTTCAAATTCGCTTCTCAATTTTCTCACCATTAGCTCAACTTATCATATAATTTTTCGCATATATATATATAAGAGAGAGAGAGGGAGAGAGAGAGAAAGAAAGAGGTGTGTAAATGAGAAATGCTAAAAAAATGAGATGTAGAGAAGTGATCTCCTCCACTCATCCGGTCAATAAAGGCGGCTTTGACCGGTTACGGTGGACGCGATCATGGAGGATTGACGCGATTCATGGAGGGTGGAGACGATTAAAGGTGGGTGACCCGGTCAAAGCCGCTTTTATTAACCGGATGAGCGGTGAAGATCACTTCTCTACTTCTCATATTTTTAGCACTTCTTATTTAAACCTAATACTATATATATAATCAGGAGAAAACCTTGAAAAAAATAAAGAATTGAATAACTCATTAAAACCATTAAATTAAGATGATCAACTAGATATGGTTAAAAACATGATTACAAGCAGGGTGAGCAACGAGTCCCAAATCCCAATATCGAGTTGGTACCTTACCAATCCTAGACAGAATCATATATTTCGGTATGGTAATTAGTTTTTTGTTTTTCCTATAATCGGTATTCATTAATATTGGTACTGGGTCCCCTCTAATTGTCGATAAATACCGACTGGTAACTAAAGTAAATACCAACTGTTTTTCTTGTTTACGAATGTTTTTTTCTTGATTTTTTTGTTAATATTTTACAGTGATTGTGATATTTTGCTTTGAAGGTTGTAAAGTAAAATCGACATTGATGGAGTACCAGTAACGTTGTATCGAGATACCGTTATCGGTACCAGTACTAGTAGATATGGCCAAATACCGGGTTTGGACGAGCCTTTGTAAGGATTATGTGCAAGACAGTAACAGAAAAGGTTTATCATGTCCAATGTTATAAGACACTAGTGGGTCACACTGCTACACACCCAATTAGAGATAAATTGGATTTACCAGTTGTGTGGAATAATTAATTAGTTTAATTAATTATTGAAGAGAGAAAATTGCTTTGTAATCTGGTTTGAACTCGGCTTTTGGCCTTTTGTTTTCTTTTGTTGCTTATAAAATTGCCTGGAGTTTTCCTCTCAAAAAAAATTATTGAAGAGAGAAATAAATAATAAATAGTTATTTGTTATTTATAGGTAAATAAAATATTAGTTTAATATTTTATGAATAAATTAATTAATAGTTAACTAATTAATTAAATGATTTATATTTAATTAATTGTTTATTAATTAAATGAGTTTGAGTTTAATTAAAAAGCTATCGGGCTTTCTTAATTAAATAGACTTGGGTATTACCATATTTAACTTTATAAATAAGGTAAACCTAAAAGGGTTTTTCAATTCATATTCATTAGTTGTCTTTACCAGAAAGAAACCCAGAGAAAAACCCTCTAACCCTCTCTCTACTATCGATGTACACACACAGACATACACAAATCATAAGGCGGTCTAGCAGTCTATCTCACGGTGGTGCAGTAGTGGTGTACTTCCCGCAAGCTTTCCAGACGTTTTTCTGACAGCCTAAAGGTATACCTAATAAACCCCTTAATTGTATCTGTATTGAATTGGTTGGATCTATGATTGAGATTTTATGTTTTATTCCGCTGTGCATTATATCTGTTTTATACACGCCAAATCCCAACAACCTTAACCGGGCCTCTCAAGGACCGGGGCTCAACAGTGTTTTTTGGTCCCAGACTTTTTTTAACCGCGCCTAGACCGGCCGGGCTTAGGAGGAAAATACCATAACTGGTCTCTTGACCATTTAACCGGTTATAGGTAACCGGGCATTAACCAGGCTTTCGTAGGATCGAATTTTTGTTTTTGTTTTTTTAACATAATAATACTAAAATAATTTTATAAACTAATTTTACATTGTATAGGTAACTTATATTATAAATGTAAACTATAATATAAAGTATAAATATAAATTATAATATAAACTTATAAACTACATTTATTTCATAATCAAATTTATTTTAAACTACTAAAACATATAAAACAAATATACTAAAATCGGGCCGGGGTTAAACAGGCCTTGTTTTTTGTTCGAATCTATAATCGGGCTAAGCCTGACGGGCCTTAACCGGGCTTCGGCGGGCTTTAAAAACCCATGCTTGATTTCGGTCTCGGACTTGGTTAACCGCTCGTAACCAGTCGGATCGGGCTTCTTCGCCATCCATAAGTACTAGTACCAAGATACAATATACTTTAGTCGATTCTGTTGAGCATGTACATGCTTGATTTCGATTGCTGATTCTCAAAGATTTACATGGTATCAGAGCTAAGGTCTACCACTTTAGGGAGTAACATGTCGCTTCTCTCCTAGTCCCCTCGTGACCATTCTAGGCTCTCTATCTAGCCTCTGTTGGAGGGGGCGTGTTAGAGTCCCAATCGGCTAGACTTGGACCAAAATCTTCAATATATATGTTGGAACCCCCCTTCTCTCCTCAAGGGCTCTTTTGGAGATTACATCTAGGGGTTCCACATATTCTTACATGGTATCAGAGCAAGGTTCACCCGTGGTTGGTCAAAAAGCCGCACGGACTCCACGTAACCCAAAATATACACGTGTTAGGAATGCCACATGTGAGGGGGCGTGTTGAGCAATGTCCCACATTATGTCACACGTGAGGGGGCGTGTTGAGCAATGTCCCACATTGGACACAAAGTGAACTTGTAATGTCCTTATAAGGGTCCTGGGCTACTTCACTCATAACCAATTGGTTTTGAGTTGGAACTCACAAACTTACGGATCCTATATTCGATATTGTTTACATTTTTTATATCAGGAATTTTCGATACCATCACAGTTTGGTACGAGCTCAGTCCGATGTTAACCCTTAATTACAACTATCTTTTAAAAGAATATCCATCTCATCTTTTTAGCATAAAATTGGAGAAAGAGCACCTTTTTATCTATAATTTAACACTTATTTAAATCTATTTATCCACCCTGGGTTTTATAGGTTTTCGATTTTTCTTTTGAAGGTTTTCTAAAATCTTTTTGCAATCATATATGTATGCAACATTAAAAAGCAAAGGCTGTGAGAGTGGAGGTACCGGTGATGTGTCGGTTGTACGATGTGTAAGGGCGTCAACTATATATACATTATATATAATATAATATATGTATATATCTCCTCACGCGCCGTCCAAAACGCGGGTCCAACAGGTCCCCACCCACAAGCCCTCCTAGCCTGTCAACATGTGAACCATTATTTATCATCGAATATACACCAAAACCCCATGTGGTTTACCAACATTTTTAATATCAACCCCTATATTTTTCACTCAACACTCCCCCACACCCATTTCTTTTTTCATCATCATCAAAACTAGTGTTGTATATAGGAACCGTCTTAGAAAGCACATTTTTAGTGATAGAAATTTATTTGGCCACTTCTTGAAAATTGTAACCGATCCTTAACCGAGCTACAAAGGAAAAAAAACGTAACTAATTTTGGTTCAAATGTGCCGTTCAAAAAAAAAAAAAAAACCAATCTTAGGGGCTGTTTATTTAAATACTATTACCTAGGGGTGAGCAAAACTGGGTACCCGGCCAAAATTCATGGAACCGGAACCGGAACCGGAACCGGCGGTTCCTAGAATGAAGGAACCGGAACCGGAACCGGTTGCACCGGTTCTTCATATTTGGGAACCGGTCCCGGAACCGCCGGTTCCGGTTCCGAAACCGGGTACCCGGTGTCTAATTTTTTAAATGTTTTTTTAATATTTTATGTTATAAAAAAGAAATTATTAGTTATTACATAGTCACGACGTAACGAAATAAATAGTAAAACGATGAAAACTTATCCGATAAACACTATATAAATAATTACGACAACTTTTGAAAATGAAAATAACAAAAAACACAACTTGAAATGTTAAATACGATATAAAAATATCGAAAAATAATAATAAATAAGTCGAGTGAAAAAGTGAACGTAAGTTTATGCGTAATGTAAAAGGTAAAATAATAATTTTAAATTTAGTCTATTAAACATAATTATCATATATATAAAATTACCTTTATTAATATATAAATATATACATATATATAGCCTAACCGGTTCCGGCGGGTACCCGGCGGTTAGCGGTTCCACAAAAATGAGAACCGGAACCGGAACCGGTCCCGACCGGTTCCGTATTTTAGGAACCGGAACCGGAACCACTCACACCGGTTCCGGTTCCGGAACCGGCGGTTCCATAGCGGTTCCGGTTCCAAAAGCGGGTACCCGGTTCCGATGCTCACCCCTACTATTACCTACCATATTTGACAATATTTTATTCTCTTAAAACGATATCGTATGCAATAATTTATCCCGGTAAACACTTATCCATCTCACTTACCTGGTAAGACTCTCAGTTCATGTTATCGATTATTACCCGCTAAGATTCCGCTCCTTGTCATGTTCATCACGTAAGATAAATTGACCTAGTAAGCACTTATCAGGTAAGTGTTAAGTAAATGGCCCGTTGGACTTTTAGGGCTAATGTGCACCTCTCCATGAATTATCATCATTTACTTAAATGGAAATAGTGTTTCTATTGAGTCAAACAAAAATATGAGGTTACTATGTCAGAACAAATTGTGACATGTAAGTATATGTATCATAGAAAGTGAATGAGCTTAATCATGAGTATGTTAGGATGTGTGGGAATTAGTTGTATTGCATAGAGTCAATAACTATAAATTTGAAACCCAACAATTGAATTACTTGACTCAATTGGAGTAAGGTTAAAAGGTGTATAGTTTTTGTATAATAGTTTTTATTTATATGTAACACCCGTAATTTTTGGGCTTTAGAACTTTTGAGAAAATATGAAAAATAGTACTTTTGATCAAAACCTAGATTTTATAGTCTTGTTGGATGGGAAATTGAATTACGAATCCAACGGTTCTTTCGGAATCGAAATCGGAGCTATAACAAAGAAGTTATGGCCGAGACAAAATATCACCGAAAACCTTGGGTAAAAGCATGTTAAGTTAATATGCTTCAGACGTTGAAAGCATATTAACCTGAGGAAACGGGTTTAAAACCCTTCTTACCTTCATTTGGTCATAACTCTTGCATCCCTCAACCAAAATTGCTGATTTTTCTCTCTACACTCCCCATTTTCAAAGCTCTTCAAGATCTTGAGGTTGGATCTACGATTGGAGCTAGCTAGGGTGGAAGCTACATCTCACCCACTTCATCTTCTCCATTTCTACCTCCACCACCATTGTTGCTTGAAAAAGGAGAAGCTCGATTTCTAGGGTTTTAGTTCGAATCCTACTCGGTAAGCTTGGTTTAAACTCTATTAGGTTGGATCTAAGTATGGGATAAAAGATGTGAACTAATCCAATGTGTTAACTCCTTATCAGTTTAGGTGATTACTCAAGCTTTAAGCTAGGGTTTTGGTGAAAATTGGGGATTTTGGCTTTACAAGCCTCAAGGTGAGTTGCTAAAACCATTTTGTTAAAACTGAGAGCACATCATCTTGTTTGATTTACATGTCTTGCTTGGTTGTTGTGATTAAACGTGATTAAGGATGAAATGCCTAAATGGTTAGGTCTAAGGATTTCCATGAAATGATTGAGTAATGATGCTTATATGAGTAGCTTGATTTGGATTATTGTATACATGTAGTAGTATGCTACTATTGTATGAGTTAAACCATGTGATTACATGATGAATGTGTTTATGAGAAATGCGTGCTATTAAGTATGCCATGGATTGATGCAAAGGAATTGAATCCCGAGCATGTTGATTTATATGAAATGAATGAAAGTATTGAGACTTTCGATAATGCATAAATTGTATAACTAAAAGGTTATGGAGCACCGCTAGTCAAAAAGTGGGATGCTATTGGCCACTAGTCAAAAAGTGGACCGGGATGTCACTAGTCAAAAGGTGAGTACCCATGTTTTTACGCAATATAAATTGGACAACGTGGCACTAATCAAAAGGTGTACACTATGTCGTTTTTGAAATGAGATTGATTTAAAGTGGCACTAGTCAAAAGGTGTGCACTTCAAGTTTACACGAGTTCGACTCAGTCTTGGGTGGCACTAGTCAAAAGGTGTGCACCTATGTCCCTCGCCATTCGTGTGGCCGCGAATGTGCCTGGCCTCTGAGGTTGCCTATTTGAGTCTTCGTAGGAGGACGTCAACGGGGTGTCTCGACGCTGAGGTGTAACTTGCTTGGTGAAAGTGGGTCGCTCCCACGGTTTTCAAAGATAAAAGATAAACCGGTTTAACATGGTGCATTTTGTTGTTAATACACTTTCGTATATCTTACATGGCTTAACATGCTTTTATATGTATGATGTTTATTTGATACAACTCTCTAGGCTCCTTTAGCCTAACACTTGCTTGGTGTCGATGTGTCTCTCAGGTACAAGGGACGCCGTTCCCAAGTAGGTGCCGGGATTGGGAGTGAGCTTTGGGGAAAGTGTGAAGAGACCGGTTCTTTAGACCCTGCATGCGTTGACAGATTTGACAACCCTTTTGTAGTCTTTTTCCGAGATAGGATTTAGACTAGATGGTTGTCGCATTCTTTAATTAAAATACAAACATTGTAATTATACACTACTTATACCCCTGTTTTGGGAAGAGCTCGCGCCATGGTGCTATATTATGTGTACCACCTTTCGTTAAATGAAAGTTTTTGTTTACTACAATTTTTGGGGTGTTACAAGTTGGTATCAGAGCTTTAGTTTAAGCGAACTAGGTAATCACTGTAGTATGCCTAGACTTAAACTTAGCAAGTTAGTAACTATGACGCCTACCTTGGGTAGAATCTTAGGTGGGGAGAGTGTTAGGATTACGAATTCACGTTTATTCAGAGTTATGTTGATAGTGACGAGAATGCTTAGGTACAATTAGTTCATAAATCACCTAGCTACTGATCTATGAATGCGTTGTACGCGGGTGTTTGAGTAACTATTATTATGAGGACGATAAATGTTGAGGTTCGTAAAGTAGTCTATTCTTATCCTATTCTCGTGCGTTTGTGTGACAGATTGTTATGGCGAACACTCGTAGTCAGACGGGTGCCGCGCGGGGACCACCCGATCAAATCGCGTCAACCGCCGACCATCATGCGCGAACCGATATGATTGAGAGCCCACCGAGGCTTTCGGTCCTAGGTGGGAGGACGGAGTTTATTCCAAGGGTCAACCTTGAGGATCGAAACCTGGTAGTAACCGAGGTAACTCCGGAGATAAGGATCTTTGATAACGTGATGAAGGCCGTTACTGAGGCCATGTCTAAGCAACAAGAATCGTTCGCCAGAATGTTGGAAGAGCGAGACGCTAGTCACCGTCGCCACGAGGCGGTGGGAGAGAATGCCGGTATTGGGTCGGGGACGCGGCGGTAGTGGTGGTCACCGAAGAAACGCGGATGACCGGAGATAAAGAGAAGGCGAAAGGGAAGGGGTGTTCTTACAAAAACTTTTTGGGATGCAAACCCCCGGAGTTCCGCGGATGTAACGAGCCAATAACATGCTTGTATTGGCTTCGAGAGATGGAGATGGCATTCGAGGCAAGCGAGTGTGACGACTCCCAACGAGTCAAGTTCGCTTCACATCTTCTCAAGGGTGAGGCCCTAACATGGTGGAACTTGACCCGTACTTCTCTCACACCGGAAGTGTTAGCTAGACTCCCGTGGAACGAGTTCAAGAAGAAGATGCTCGAGAAGTATTGTAGCGAGCGCGCTCTCGACAAGATCGAAAATGAGTTCCGAGAGATGAAGAAGGGCGAATCCCCCGTTTCGGACTATGCAAAGGAATTCTTAGAAAGGTTGGGGATGGTGGAGCACTTGGCCCCCGATGAAAAGGCGAAAATAAAGGCTTACGTGCGTGGACTACCGGCCGAGATGAAATCGGCGGTTAGAATCGCAAGGGTATACGTTTCAAGTTCCATAGCCTTTGGACAGGCGGATCCATAGCCTTTGGACAGGCGGATCCAAAATTTTTGGTGATGGTGTCAAAACTAGGATCATGGTCATGTAGTTGACGATGTAATTTATATGTTTATTAAGCATGACATAACTTTTTTCTTATGGATGGATCCCAGAAGGGATAATACAAATCAACTTTTTAGACATCAAATGAGTAAAGTTACTTGAGAAATATTACGAGAATATCCATCATCATCAATTCCAAATATTGGTATTTTCTATGGAATCCATTTTCCTAGTAAAATAACAAAACAATTATCACAAATATAATAATTAGCATTAACTAACATATCATAGCCCTAGCAATTAACAAAAATATAAAATTCAAGCATCAACTAATAATAAACTTTAATCCTAATATTAAAATTTTTAATAACTAAGCATCATTTACCATAACAAATTAATAACCGACAATTAACAGAAAGCTAATAATTACACGTTAACTAACTAACCAACCATGAGTCCATGATCCTACCCGTTAATATAACAAATACAATAAAAACAAGCTGATATTTTACAAAGACAAACCCTATAATTTTTTAAAAGTTTATGGGGGTCAATTGACCTCCTTATAGTGTAGGTCTGCCTAGTTTGGAGGATTCTTGTTATAACATAATTCCAAGAGGGGCTATATGAATATATTGTGCATCATCAAGGGTCTCAATGAATATTAAACCAAATACAAAGGATTTAATGAAGAAAATCTCGCACTTGGAAAAATGAAACACCGTCGTTTCTCGTCTTACGTTTTATATCTCTCTCGTCATTAACTGTATTTATAATTTTTTTAAAATTCAAGTTGATTGCTTTTTAGTTGAATATTTCCACTCTTCTCTAATCTCACCCGACTCGTATTTCAACGCTTTGAATAAGTCATTTATTTAAACTCAATTAAAAACATAATCATATAAATCATTTAGTGGTTATATATAAGGCTATGCGTATCAAGTATTTGGGCTGGGTGGGCTTTATCCGGCGAGCTGGCGGGCTCAGGCAGGTTTCGGTACACAACCGGTGAGCTCAGCGGCATGGGGCGGCAGCGGTGTGGCCACGTTGATCATCCGCTATCTCCTCTCTCACACTCTTTTTATTTTTCAATTTTTTTAATTGTATTGAGTAGTTGGTCCGAAAGGGTTCGGGTATTAAATAGAGAAAGTTCTGGAGGGGCTTATTGTAGGTTTATAGAAAAAATGATATAGTGCAGATGTGGCTGGGAGAGTTCTGTTACATATAGGCTAAGAAATAAAATAACATGGTTAACTTCATTGTACTTGTGTTTTTAAGGTTTGTTTAAACCTTTTATGATGATCTATCAGTAATATTTCGGTAGTGATGGTACTCAAATCTCAATAATTGTTATCTATTAAAAAACAATAGTTTCGTTTTAATGGTGCAAACATGTTTCATTAATTTTCAATTGTTATCAATTGAAAACTAATTTCATCATTTCATGCATCAAATTACATAAATGGTGCAAACACGTGCCATTATTACATACATAAAATTCCATTATTTTCCATTGCTATTTATTGAAAACTAATCGTCATATCTATTGACAACCAATCAAATTTCAAGTACAAACACATTTCATAAGCGAACTTGTATATAATGAATTAAGTAATCATATTTATTGGATCATATTTCCTAAGATGGTTTAGAATGGCATGGAAATCCAAACCGATGGTTCTTTGAACTTAACTGACCATTCACTAAAGATCAGCTCCAGATAATCTTTTTTTGTCCCCGCACACAACATAAGGAGTGAGTCCGAATTCGAACCTTAAACTTGCTTTCCAAAAAGTCCTCCTTGACTAAGTTAACGGAGCATTTACGGGGGATGGCTATGCTGCTGGACCAAAGGCCTATTGGCATTTGTTGGACCAGATTTCATTCATAAACGTAAATAAACTTGTATATAATCAATCGAGTATAACTATATTTAATGTGGTTCACTTGTGAAACATTAAACCCAATTTTTTATCTTACTATGAACAACATCTTATCTTAATAGAAACAAGGAAATATCAGTTCATATCAACCAACGTATACATATGCAACATTACGAGAATCATATGAGAAAAAGAGTAAATTTGAGAAGCTAATTTAATAGAAACAAGGAAATATCAGTTCATATTAGTGTGATTGATCTAATACATCCTGATGCATCTCATTACGTTGATAAAAAAATAGGATTGATCCAATAAAAAAAAATCCCTTTTAACCATTTTCATCATAACATATTATGTTGATTACAATTATGCGTCCACTATTACCTTTAATTGGTTTCTTCCTTATACTAAATGAATTCCCTTTTCAATAAATCTCCAAGATTGTCGTAGCTTCCACAATAGCCATTGATCAAACCAAAAATGGATAACACTGGTTAAAGTTTGTACTTTAGTGCTTGGAGGGTATATAGTACCCACCCAAGTTCGAATCTTCCCATGCACAAACTAAGGACATTTGTCAATTCCTTTGTAGCTCAACAGTCGGTAACATCCTGAGGGGGGCAGTGGATGGTATCCCTGTCTACTTGGGCTCGATTCAGAAGGGGAACAGGAGGCGACACCCCAGTTCATGGGTCGACCTTCAGGCCGGGCATGGGCGAGGCTATGGGACAGTAACGGTTTCCATGGTTGAGAGAATTAGTTGAGTGCCTGAATAAATCCCGGATACCTCTTCGACTTCGGTCTGGGCGTGTGTGTGTTTATCTGTCGTCCAAAAAAAAAAGGTTGGTTAGCAAAAAAAAGGGGGCGTATGTGTGTATGCACACACATACATAGAGGGGGATCCAAAAATATTGGAGATGGGGTTGGAGGTGTAAGCAACAAGATATAACAATATAAAAAATGTAAATGAAAATGTATATAAGTGAGAAACATTTTAGGATATGAGTTAACGTCTATAATTGTTGTCTACGAGTTTTTATTTTTTGAAAGTGAGAACTATCATATCTTCATTTGTAACTTGAGCTTCTCTTTCTATTGCACAAATCACACAATTATTCAAAAAATGGTCAGCAATCCGGTTGCACAAATTTATCTTCACAAGCTTCATCGCAGAAAAACATTTCTCAGCTGATGTTGTTTCAACAACTAAAACCATAGCTAACTTTAGTAGTCGATACACAAAAGGAAATGTAACATGTTTCCTTGTTTCTACCATCACTCTAACAAGATCAGATATACCTTTAAAGTTTAGAGAAAAGAAAGTTTGTTACATATTTGTTTACATTTATCGTTTTTCACTATGAAAAAAGAAAAGAAAAGCTAGTCATATCGGATATATACCTTTCAACGTAATAAATCTTCCATCTACTTGCACACTAGCAGTGTAGAGATAAAGTTCATGGTCAAAACTCATTAAAGATGCACTACTAACAACTTTAGTAATTTTGATCGGTCAAAATCATAAAAGGAATCACGTGGATTCAATGTCGTGATACACATAATTTATTATGAACTTGCATCACTAAATCTGTCTGGAACTTTTGAGTTTTGCATATCCACAACTGTATTGAAACAATCGTACTTGTAATAACGTTGATGTGTGATGCAGATCAGTTTCGGCCCATGTTAGAGTTCTTTAGGGACTTCTGGAAACCAAGGAAACGAGCTCGGAAAAAGAAGAAATTCACGCACCGAGGCAGAGCTAACCTCGCGGCGCGAGACTATGGCTCGCGGCGCGAGCTGATCGCTGGTTGTTTTCGGTGGCGGAACATTCCGGAAGATATTGCCATGATATCTTTATTCAAATATTTTATTAGTTAATTAGTTTAGGAATAATTATTTTATTCAGATTTCTTTTATTAAGTTTTCTTGTTTATTAAGTTAGAATAATTATTAGAATAGATTTAGGTTATTTAGTTTCCGTATTTATCACTTTCTCTAGATTATAAATAGGATAGCTAGGGCTCATTGTTAATCAGTTCAGATTATTATAAGTTTTAATATAATTTCTCTTTGTGAGTTATTATTGAGAGTTCATCTCTTTTGTTCTTGGAGTTTTACGCTTGTAATTCTCGTCTATCAAAGATTGACGCTAGTCGATCTGTTTCGCTGATGCAGTAATTATCATACATAAAAAGCGTAACAAGTTTTAACCTCTAATGCCTAGCCACCGTCTTACCACATATACAGGCAAGCGTACCTGATCGTGACTAATATAGTGTAGGAAAGTCCAGGTATCGTATCTACCACTGGGAACGGTCAAGTTATCGTAGATTATTAGTCTAGATTGGTTTAATTAACCTAAAGGGGGGGTTTTGTATGAAAAAGGTTTGAATACTTTAAAAGACAATTAACTGAGTAAAAACTAAGAAAGCAATTAAAATAATGATTTAAGATTATATTAAGGAAAAACAGCAGTACTTATCATGGTGAAGTGAATCCCCGAAATGGATGATATGAATAAGCCGAAGGTTTGGTTGTTTTGACTATTGTAGGAATTTAAGTCTGGGACACCCTAACATGTACAGATTATGGTTAATGACTAGGACACGATCCTCCTAATCCCAATCCTAAATCGTTTGGTCCACAATCTAGAATCGGTAAACCCTTCCTAATCAATATTGCAATGGCTCTTTTACTATCTGGTCACTATTGGTCCAAGTAACCCTTAACACAACCGTTTGGTCCAAGTCAGGCTAAGGTTGGTTGATTATCCTTTCGGAGTCTATCTGCTTTGGTCTAACAAATACACCCAACCAATTGAATTCACATTGCCACAACAATATCAATCAGAAAAGAACCATAAAAGACATTCAATTAATCAAAACAAACCAATAAACATTAATCACAAAGTATCATCCATAAAGGTTCATCGACCATGACAAGCACTACTAATAAAACTACTCACTAATCATGATGAAAAAGAAAACAAAAGTAGACATCGACATGGTACCGACAGTACAACGACAGATGATCGGAGATCGACTCCCGCAGCGTATCGGCACCTTTCGTACCCCCACTCTCGTTCCTCCTCGTATCCCGTACTTCTCTCGTGTATCGAACATGTCTTCAACTGAAGGAGGAGGCTGATATTTAAAGGAAAACTTCCAGGGGCTATCTGGCGATCGCCAGACTGCTGGTTTGGCGACGCCAGACACTTAATTCAACCCTAATCTTCAATTCAGTCGAATCTGGCGGCGCCAGATTAGGAATCTCGCGAACGCCAAGTGTCTCCTGTGTTGACTTTGTGCATTTTTCACGTTTTCTCGCCTTTTTTCGTACTTTTCCGTTCCACGGCCTCCAAATCCTTCACAAACAATAATAAGCTCATTTAGTGCATGAAATGATCAGAAATGGGTGAGAAATGGGGTAAAGTCATGCAATTACGTTCGACCAAAACATGTATAATTTTGGTGTTATCAAAATCCCCACACTTAAGCTTTGATTGTCCTCAATCAAAAGACTGAAAAATAAGAAAGATAACTCCAAAATTATCTCCACCCAAGATCATCAAAAAGAACAAAGCATACTCACATAATCGAACACACAAACAAGACTCATCAAGTAATCGGATACCAAGGCCAACCTTTTACCCTTACATAATATGAATAACTAGGGGTGTTCAAAAAAATCCGAATCCGATCCGACATCCGAATACCCGAAAACTTCCGATCCGAAAATATCCGAAAATTCGGATATCCGGATTTTCGGATTCGGATTCAGATAGTGTTTTCGGAAAATTTCGGATATTCGGATATCCGAAATATCCGATTTCTATAATAAAATATTATTTTATATATTATTTTATTAATAATAAATATATATTAAAAAATTAAAACCCTACTCAAAGTCTCATATGCATTTTATTAATAATAGATATATATTATTTTATATATTATTTTATGTTCTTATCTTACTTTAAACTTTCGTATTATTATTTAAAACACGTAAACTAAGTATTTGATGTCGTATTAGCTTGTGGATGATTGGAAACATGTGGACGATTATAATGTAAAAGAATGATGTGTTTTTTTTGGTTTTTTTTTAGCTAAAAATGACATTTTTATCCAATATTTTGGAATTTCGGAATTTTCGGATTATCCGGTATCCAAATCCGGAATTTCGGATATCCGGATTTTCGGATATCCATAATTTCGGATTCGGATTCAGATAGTAAATTTCAGTATCCGAAACTCGGATATCCGAAAATCCGGATATCCGAAAATGAACACCCCTATGAATAACAATATAAAGTGTATCTCTCGGGGGTAAAAGTGTATAAGTAAGTGATCACACGAATACTCGACTAATTCCCTCAGGCATAAGCTTGTCACCAAATCTAATCTCCACCACTGAGAAGTTGTCAACCGTCAATAGGACTTTAGGGTTGTAATGTTAGGCTAAGGGTTAAGGGTAGGATAAAGGATATATAAGTGACTAAGGAATTGCAACAAAAATTTGAAAACTCAATCAGTAATGATCTAAACAGTGAAATAGTCTGACTTTCAAACAGTGAAGCTTTTGGGATGAGCACTCTCTTTCTTTTTAGAATCGGCCTAAGCCTATGGCTTATTTGGGGCACAAATTCTTTTTCAATCTTTTCAGCTCTCATTCTTTTCTTTTTGTATTCTCGACTCTTTTGATATTTCTTTTCTTTTTGAGTCTCAAATATTTTCTTTTCCTCTTTTTTTTTTCAGAGCAGCAACTATGTTGCTTTTGGGCTCTTTTAATCTTAATCCCATAAAAACTGTCAGATATGAAAAACTGGATCAAAACATCTCAAGATTCAAACTTAAGTCACGGCCAAAAGATAGATAAAACAATTAGGCTCAAGGATAAAGTGTATAGTGGGTAACAAATGAAAAGGCTAAGGCTCAAAATGGTTTCAAGGGATAAAGTGTCAAAAGTGAACACTTTTCAATTAAAGGCTAGGCAAATCAAATAACCTTAAGATGAGGTTATCTGACGAAGGCTAAAAGGGTTAGAAATGAAGGTCTCTATCAGTGCAATGGTGATAAATACTTCTCTTATGTGGTCTCGACAAGCATTCAAATGACAAGTTCTACCTTGGGTCAAAGTCGGTATTCCTCACGAAATAAATAACAATTAAGGCTCAATCTCTCAATGGAATTGGGTGAGGCACTCATGGTAATCAGTATTCCAAGGCATCCTTTTACTCAACTAATCCTATTCAGTGTTCTCTTATGCAAGCAACTCAGTCTAAAAAACAATCTCAGATTTCGAAAAAAATTGGGGTCAAATCTCAAAGCTTTCAAAATTTTGAAAAACGACAATCCATAAGCAAAAAGTGAACCCATTTAAACAGATAAGTCTACATAACCCCCTCCCACACTTAAAATTTGCAGTGTCCTCAATGCAACAATTAACACAATTAAAGAGTAATTGGGAAAAAGAGAAACTTCCCGGGTTATGTGACGAAATCTGTTCTGAACTGAGAGAGTGGTCCAAAAATTCGTGCTCGATCATAGATCAAAGACCGCAGTATCTACCAAAAAGAAAAAGTAAAAACGAACTAGCAAAAATAAAACCAAACCAAACTATTAATAGCTACTTAAAAATCCTAAACAAACCAAACAAAAAGAAAAATTGTTCAACCAAACCAAACCACAACCACGCAGTTCAAAAGAAAAATAAAATTGTTTAGACAACCATATCGAATAAAGGAGATAAAAGAGAGAAAGATCAATAAGGGCCACGAGGTTGGTTTTGCCAATCCTCGTAAGTCGGGTAACCGGGCGGAGCATCCTCGGAGTATGGCCAATATGGAGATGGAGCATAAGCGGTATTCGGTTGAATACCGAAGTGGGAGGCCATCTGGTTCATCACTCCACTTTGCCAGTTGGCTTGGTGAAGAGCCTCCACTGTGTTGTACTCCATGTGCTGTTGATGCCGGCCATAAGAAAGTGACATCTCCGAGAGTTGGTTACTCAAGTCTTGGTAACCCGAATATGCCGTCCAATCCGCCAGTTGTTGACCCACATTTGCCCCACTCGTTCCGCCGGTTTCATGCGTGCTCCTCGGTGCTTGACTTCTCAGTTGACTCCTATAAGCTTGAGGATTATGGATCCATGCATTGTAGTCTCTTCCAATCATGTGCTCAACTCTCGCCACACCCATGCCTCGAAGTTGGTCCATGTCGATCAATCCCATCTCCCCGAGGTTCGTCATCGAAGCAATAGCGGCGTCGGTTAGGATACCGAAGTGTTTGGCGAGGCGTGTGATATATTGTCCCCCGACCAAACGACTTCCATCCCGATAGCCGCTCGCTTTTGTGAGTTGCACGGTGATAAGATACGGAGCATTCAGATATTTATCATCCGTAGAGAGCTGCTCAAGAAGCCACAAGTCATGCACAGTCACTTTCTCCTCAATCGAAGAACGAGCATTTACCGCTTGAATGAGCATGCGGTGTAGAAGTCTATCCGACGAAGCAAGAAAACCTTTAACTTTGAGATTGCCTTGATAATCACCATCACCCAAGATCGACCAAGCCAAACGCGGATCAAAATCATCGGGTCTCTTTGAAGTCGCCCACATGTACTCCTCGAATCCGGGAGCATCAACATCCGATTGGGTATATATCCCCAAGGCAAGAGCAAAGTCGACCAAAGATAGAGATCTCCAAACGCCACCAAGTCGGAAAGTCATACACGATTGATGAAATTCCGCAAGCGCTTTGATTGCGTCGAAATGAAACGTGGCCACAAACTCCACGATAAGCTCTCGGTAGAGGGTCTCGGCAATATCGAAAACTCGCTCCCATGCAAGGCATATATAGTACTCATTGCCATCCTCGTCATACGCGTGCTTCTCGAGTATCGCTTTGATGTTGTTTTCGACACTCATTGATCGAAGAAGATCCCAATCGACTCTCTTTGGCATAAGAACTTGGCGGGGAAGAAGTCGGTTAACGATGTCCCGATACTCCTCCTCATTCGAGCATTCAAAGTCGGGTCGTTCGCAAACGAGGTGAAAACATGACTTCCATCCGGTGCATGGAAGTTAGTTGCGGCGGTCGTAAACGAGCGGGTTCTTTGTCTCTACAAAATCCAATTACCATTGTCTTAGATGATTTTTATCCAATAAATGCAAGACAAGGTTTATTCATGTCAAGACCAAACGAGACAATTACTAAACGACTAACAAGTTCAAGCATCACAATCATATACGAATCGAAGGACAAAGGGAATGTGGAACATCCCCACACTTGAACTTTTAGTTCAACCACAATTACAAACCAATCTAGCTAATCAAGAAGGAATGGGGGATTTTGGTGTTCTCAAAATCCCCACACTTATCATTTAAGCACAATCACTAGATTAAACAATCAAGAAGCATGCTAGAAACAAGATTTCAATCACAATATAAGGCATGCATCCACCTATAAGCTCTAAACAATCAATGGTGTATCAAGAACAATGTTAATTTCATTCAAGCAAACAAACACCATTGATGCCCAAAACAAGATCTCCATTTACCAAATCAAGCAATCCTTACGAAATTAAAGTTAGGAAACGTACCTTGTTCATGTTGAAAGATGAAATTGAAGCTCAAGAAGGTCGAATTTCGCAAGAACGTGAGAGAGTTTGGTGGCGCCTAAGAGAAATTAGGTTTGTGTGTTTGTGAAAAGTGAGAAAAAGAGGGTTTAAAAACCGTCAGTCCCGACTTCGCTTCGCGAAACCCAGGGTTTCGTGTCGCCAAACAGGCAATTTTCAAAATACCCTAATTTTTAAAAGTTTAGCGTCGCCAAACGGCTCTCTTCGCGTCGCGAGGTTCGAAATTTTTAACTGTTACCGTGGCTTACCAACTTCGCGTCGCCAGATTTGGAATCTGGCGATCGCGAAGTGCCTTCTGTTTCCAACTTTTGAAAATCTGCGTTGCACTCCGAATTCGCTTGAATTTGGTTTCTATCTCCTCCGTATGGTTACCTAAGCAATATCAAATGAAAACATTAATAAAAACACACACTAAAATCACTAAAAATGAAAGAAAACGAAAAAGCTCGGGTTGCCTCCCGAGAAGCGCTTCATTTTTGGATGGGTCTAGAGCTCGACCCCACTTTCGGCTCATTTCTTGGCACGTCGGGGTGACGAGCCCCTCTTCTTTCTGTGATCTTTCTTGGAGGATCCCGGTTCCTTGAGTTTTTGATCCTTTTTGTGCATCGGGTTCGAATAGTCCTCCGTCTTCTTTCCAAGCTCATGCGGGAGTAACGGACGGTTCGTGCTCTTGTTGTAGGCCAGAGAAGGATCCTCGTATGGTTCATCGAGGTGTCTAACCGGCTCTCCGTTAGGATCAAAGTAAATCCGATTGTCTCCATAGCCTAAGCTCGTCACTTGGTTGCGCATATCGGTATTCACTTGAGCGGTGTGTAAGAAAGATCTCCCGAGGATTATCGGGATCTCCGTGTTCTTTGGGAGATTAGCTATAATGAAGTCCGTGTAATAAACAAACTTCCCAATGCGAATCGGGACTCCTTCCGCTATCTCCAACGGCTTTGTCATGTAACCGTTCACGCCTCGGTATTGATAGTCCGTTGGAAGGATCTGTGTAATTCCCATTTTCCTGCAAAAACCAACGGGCATCATATTAAGTGCGGCACCTGAATCCACTAAAGCAAGACCTTTAAATTTATGACAAGAAATAGGTAAGTTGTAACTCCCTGGATCATGTCGGATAGGTGCAATGTAAACGAGGTCGTCCTCCGATGCTTTTTCCTTCTCTTTCTCCTTGCCTTTTTCTTCCTTCTTCGGGATCACGAACTCCGCGTATCCACCTTGCTTTCCATCTTCTTCCTCATCATCATCACTTGAAGCTTCGGGCACTTTGAGTCTTAGGTGTTCGAATGACACGGTAAACCCCTCCGAATCGTAATCCGTGGCAAAATCGGGCTCACTTTCACTCTCAGTTTCCACGTATTTCTTTGTGTAGATGTCCGTCCACTTCTTCTTTGATGGCTCCCGGTCATCATGAGCATCAGCTTCACATTCTCCACCTTCGGATTGACTTGTGTTTGCGTCGGTAACTAGCCTTGAGTTCTTTCACTTAGCATTTGCGAAACACGTCCAACCTGCAATTCCAAATTTTGGATGGTGCTTTGGTGATTACGTAAGTATGAACTTACCTCATCGTTTAGCTTCTTTTGCGCATCCATGAATTGGACAATCCGATCTTCGATGGAAACACGCGGCTCTCCATCCGGTCTTTGATTCTGTTGAGTCGGTGCAAAGAAACCGGGAGGTCTCAGGATGAAGTTTCGATTGTTGTTCCACCTCCCTTGATAATCACCTCGGTTAAGATAGTTCACCTCCTCGGGTGTCATCATTGGTCTGTTCGGGCAATCTTTGGTCAAATGTGGTCCACTGCACTCCTCGCATCCAACCTGCAAAGCATGAACAGATTTAATTAGTTCTTCTATTTTGCGTTCAAACTTTACCTGTTGGTTTTTCATAGCGGCTAGTTCATCGGATGGATCGAAGTCGGTTGATATCTTTCCGGCCATCCTCGGGATTTGCAATCGCTTGTCCGTCCTCCAATCTATGTTATGTATGAGCATGTGCTCGAGGAGTTTGTAACCTTCCGTGGGCGTTTTGTACATGAAGACACCTCCTGCAGATGAATCCAAAGTAGCTCGTGAAGAATAAGCAAGTCCACTATAGAAAGTTTGAACCTGTTCACTCTTACTCAACTCGTGACTCGGGCACGAGTTTAAGAGGTGTTTGAAACGTTCCCATGCTTCGGATATAGTCTCCCCGTCTTGTTGTTGGAAAGATCGGATCTCGGCTCTCAGTTTGTCGATTTTGGATGGTGGAAAGAATCGGGAAAGGAACTTTGAACGAAGTCCTTCCCATGTAGTGATTGAACTTGGCTCTAAGGATCTTAACCAAGCCCTAGCTTCTCCGGTAAGCGTTAGAGGGAAGACCCGAAGACGAATTGCATCATCCCGGTCTGCCTCTGTTTTGAACAGATCACAAATATCCACGAAGTTCTCCATGTGAACGATAGGATTGCTATCGTTTTTCCCGTCGAATGTAAGGTCCTTGATCATGTGTAGGAGCTTCCCCGGGATTTCTTTGTTCAGGTTCGGCTTCGTGATTGGATTGGTGGGTACTGTTGGAGCGGCTCTCCTGGCAGTCCACATCGGTGCCTCGTCTCCCATCTCAAAAATCAAAGCTCTCGGCCGAACTTTGTTGGCTTTTGACTTCTTTTTGTTTCTTTTTCTGAACTCTCTTTCCGGCTCCTCAAATGGCTCTAACAAGTTTGCCGTGACTGAAATCACAACAAACGGTTACGGGCAACTTGCGGGAAACAAAGAGATAAAATAAAAATAAAGACAAAACCAACTAATTAAACTAGAAAGCGAAAAACTTGCAAGGGACAGAATCCTTCACAAGGAACGATTAACAAAACTAATAAAAACTACAATCTAACAACTACCGTTCCCCGGCAACGGCGCCAAAAACTTGATGCGGTAATTATCATACATTAAAAGCATAACAAGTTTTAACCTCTAATGCCTAGCCACCGTCTTACCACATATACAGGCAAGCGTACCTGATCGTGAGTAATATAGTGTAGGAAAGTCCAGGTATCGTATCTACCACTGGGAACGGTCAAGTTATCGTAGATTATTAGTCTAGATTGGTTTAATTAACCTAAAGGGGGGGTTTTGTATGAAAAAGGTTTGAATACTTTAAAAGACAATTAACTGAGTAAAAACTAAGAAAGCAATTAAAATAATGATTTAAGATTATATTAAAGAAAAACAACAGTACTTATCATGGTGAAGTGAATCCCCGAAATGGATGATATGAATAAGCCGAAGGTTTGGTTGTTTGACTATTGTAGGAATTTAAGTCTGGGACACCCTAACATGTACGGATTATGGTTAATGACTAGGACACGATCCTCCTAATCCCAATCCTAAATCGTTTGGTCCACAATCTAGAATCGGTAAACCCTTCCTAATCAATATTGCAATGGCTCTTTTACTATCTGGTCACTATTGGTCCAAGTAACCCCTTAACACAACCGTTTGGTCCAAGTCAGGCTAAGGTAGGTTGATTATCCTTTCGGAGTCTATCTGCTTTGGTCTAACAAATACACCCAACCAATTGAATTCAAATTGCCACAACAATATCAATCAGAAAAGAACCATAAAAGACATTCAATTAATCAAAACAAACCAATAAACATTAATCACAAAGTATCATCCATAAAGGTTCATCGACCATGACAAGCACTACTAATAAAACTACTCACTAATCATGATGAAAAAGAAAACAAAAGTAGACATCGACATGGTACCGACAGTACAACGACAGATGATCGGAGATCGACTCCCGCAGCGTATCGGCACCTTTCGTACCCCCACTCTCGTTCCTCCTCGTATCCCGTACTTCTCTCGTGTATCGAACATGTCTTGAACTGAAGGAGGAGGCTGATATTTAAAGGAAAACGTCCAGGGGCCATCTGGCGATCGCCAGACTGCTGGTTTGGCGACGCCAGACACTTAATTCAACCCTAATCTTCAATTCAGTCGAGTCTGGCGGCGCCAGATTAGGAATCTCGCGAACGCCAAGTGTCTCCTGTGTTGACTTTGTGCATTTTTCACGTTTTCTCGCCTTTTTTCGTACTTTTCCGTTCCACGGCCTCCAAATCCTTCACAAATAATAATAATAAGCTCATTTAGTGCATGAAATGATCAGAAATGGGTGAGAAATGGGGTAAAGTCATGCAATTACGTTCGACCAAAACATGTATAATTTTGGTGTTATCATTCACGTTTTTCCGCCCCGCGTCAATGTGTTATATTTGTTATATGTCTTCACCTTTTTGGTTCAACATAATCTTCTTCCATGCTCACCATTTCAGTATCATATTTTCCACAAAAATGAAGAGACTTTCTCCAAAAGTGGCTCAAACCCATCAACTCAAAACTCTTGCAATCTTTCATTGGTTATTTCCACCAATGAAATAACATTCAAAATATCTTGATTTTTTTTTTAAAGAGCTTAGAATAGTAAATTAGTGACCCCCAAGATATGTGTTGGTCCCAAATGTGACCTTCAAGCAAGTAAGGATTAGTGTAAAAGATTATAGAAGGGGGGGGTTTGAATATAAAAAAGTCGATACTTTAAATTCTTGTTTATATAAACACTTAGATTTACAGATTATTTGCCGAAGAGATTAAGACTAAGCTTAACCTAAACAATCTAAGTTACAATTCTTTCACTATGCACTAAGTGAGAAGATTAAAAAAAGATAAGAACTAGAGGGATAAAAAAAGAAAGGATTAGGGTAGAGGATGGATGAAGAAGAAGTATGGAGAACATCTTCTTCACGTACATTTATATCCAATGCATTAAATGCATGCATGCCTACTAAAGTGCACGTGTCACACTCTTAGAGGTCCTATTGTACTATTTACTATAAACAATTAATTTGCATGTTGTGCAAAAGGGTGCTTATATAAATAGTTGCCTTGAGGTTTGATAAGTACGAAGGGAACAGTAAAGTGACTGTCCTTTTGGTACTATGTGTCAGTAAAGGCGGATAATTCTTTTGTGCATTAGATAAAGACATTGTTGTTCCTTTAGGATTAGGATACTGATTAGTGAGGAATACCCTGATACTGATAGTGATCAGGGGTCATTGTATCCTGATGGTCTTTAGGAGGTCATACGAATTTGAGCAACCTGCTATCACTGAGTTCCGTCTTCAGATCACGAGCACTGCTGTTCCTATCATCAGCTATTTGTTCGACGTCGCTGATGGTTCTTTGAGTATGATCTTGATGTCTTCAGGAGATCTTCAATTGAGGTTAGGATCAGTAGTCTTCAGAACAGACTCTGTTAATTCCTGATCCTGATAATTTAAACAATAAGCTACAACTTAAATAACAAGGAATAACACTGAACAAACTCAGTGATAATTCCTCAAGCTGTAATAAAAAGCAAAGACCTATTCACTAAGTAAAGTTGTAGGATCATTATCATTTCATCAGGTCTTAGGAGAGGTGGATCAACAATATGTGACATCGAATGCAAATAAAACATCAAAACATACGATTTTAAATATAATTGAAGCACATACGCTTTCCATATCTCGTACTATTATCACAACTACTTTCAACATATTAAAACACCACAATCACACAAGGATACAAGCCAACGAAACGTAGGAGTGTTAAATGTATATCTCCAACTCTTGTAAGAGAAAACTCTTGGTGTACCCCACTTTCAGTTTCAATTTCGTTACCACCGATGACTTTTACCACTTTTTCTTATTGACTTTCTATTAACATATCTTTTCTTTTGCAACAAGCAGAAACCGCATTCATTAAACACTCAACAAGTCAAAAGAAATTTACAGACGTATGATGTTTTTTCCAATTGCAAGAATGATCAATTGAAGTTGGTGTGTAAAACAATGAATATAATGTATCGACTTTTTTTTCATTAACTATCAAAGCTTTTAAACCATGAAGCTCATCATGCATATTGATCGCTCCATCATAACCTTAACCTCTAACCTTTGTTGAGCTCAACCCATGTTCAACAAATAAAGATTTAATACAACCTTAAAGATACAAAAAAGATGGCTCTTTAGCATGAACAAGTCCCAACAAATCCAGTGGCGGATCCATAAATTTTGGTGATGAGGATCGAAATATAAGTAAAGACAATGTAAACACATAATTGACAATGTCCTCTACTTAAGTAGTTTTGTCTTATTTATCTCTTTTGATTAGGTGGTACTCCATAAAAAAAATCTTTTGAGTGGATCTAACAAAGATAATTTAAATTAATAGTTTTACATTAACTAATAAACTCTAACCTTACTTTATAGCAAAAAACTAATAAATAGACATCAACTAACAAACCCTTGCCCTTACAAGTAATAACTAACAATATTTTTAGCAATTACAGATTAACTAACAAACTCTAACCTAAATTGCTCCAACAAATTCTCTGTATGATTCTATAACAACTTCTCTGTAAGATACTTTTATTCTCTAAACTAGTGTTTGGCCCGCGCGTTGCGCGGTAGTGAAATATATTTTAAAGAAATATAAACCCGAATTTAGATACAACGTAGTTTTTCTGTTATTAATTAGTAATATCCAAATTAAAATGAATAGTTTGAAATACGTCGTTAATATTTTTTGGTTATACTCTTTAAAACAAAACAACATGCATTGTTGTTGCGAAATGTTCGACAAAAGGTAATCAATCTATCACATTTATAGACCTTCGTAGGACTCGTTGTGGCTATGGTGGTATAAGAGTAGGGTTTTCATTAAACTTCAACTTTGTAAATGTAATAATGTAGCATCTTCTTATACTTATAAACTCTCTTATTCTTTTTCCTAAATTTTTGATTTTTTAAATTGTGAGTATGTTAACAACTTTTCTATGTCCATATCAAAATTATAGCTCATAAGTGAAGTTTTTTAGTGATTTCACATATTATTACAATTTATGTTAATTGGCCATTTTTATATAAATACTTTATTTTATATAAAATTTGGTTATACACCTATTCAATTAATTGAGTTATGAAATATGTTGGATACGTAATTAAAATTATTTAATAAAAAACATAGTTTAAATATTTATTAACATTTATTGATATCATTTTTTGTGTTATTTTTCTATCAACTTATTTTTAACAAATCAGCACCACCATAGTCAAAAAGAAAATTATAAATTTGGAATATATAGAATATATAAAAACAATAATCATTTTAAAAAGCAATAATATTTAATTAAATATGACACAAAAAGTGTTTATCTTAATCATAACTATTATATTTTTTATAGAAAAATACTTAGGTGTCTTAGAGAAATATCAAGGGCCCACATCATTTTTTGTTAATTGCAAAGTTATTTTCTTTTAATACTTTTTTCTTTTTAACGATTTTTTTCGATTTTTATTTATTTTACGATCTTGGTCAAAATTTGAATTGATGCATATTCCACTTGAACCCAATTATGTAACATTGTCAAATACTATCAGTTTTGTCACTTTTTTTTGTATGGAGGTAATTCACCAACTTCATTTTCTAAATTAATTGTCTTTAATAACATTGTTAACGATGGTAGAGATCTTATTAGAACGTAACATAGTTTCATGGTTGGCTCTCTTAAATTGTATGAATTGAAAAAAAATATTCATAAATAAAGTTGGTCTAGTTTTAAAGATGATACAATAATTAAAGATTTATGACCCATTTGTGAGTAACAATTTAATACACAGATAAACAATACACGTATGTTTTTTAGCGTATTGGGTTATGCTCATGTGAAAAAATATATACAAATGAGAATTTAGGTAAAAATACATCACGAAATTGTAAAATATACATCACGAAATTATAAAGTAGTTGAATAAAAGCCATACATGAAAAAAATTTCTTTGTATAACATGATGATAAAGCTTTAATGATCTTCCATACGTTCGATGATCTTTAGAGTTTATTCATGATTGTGTCACTTGCTACAAAAAAAAAACACAACATAAAACTCATATGAAACCAATGGCAACAGAAAGATTATAAATAAAAGTTCATATCCTAAATCAATTTTTTTGTGAGTAAAACTTTGTTTGAAAAAAGAATAAGACGTATGTTGTTGCATGTACAAAGAAATAAACAAAAACTAATAATATATCCAACAAAAACACTTGAATTGAAAGAGTAGGTGAATGAATGAAAGCCTTACATGTAGAACTTTTCTTTGTGTAGCATGGTGTTGAAGTTTTGATGCTCTTCCACATATTCGACGATCTTTAGAGTTTAATCCTGTTTATGTCATTTGCAACAACAAAACATCATAAACATCATATGAAGTCAACACAAATTACATAATGGCAAAAAAACTTAATTATAAACAAATTTTTAATACTCAAAATCTTTTTTAGAGAAAAAATGTGTTTGAGCAAAAGAATGAGAACTATGTTGTATGACAAATAAATGGAAGAATCAATAACATATGCAACAAAAACAAAACAACCAATTGTGCTTAAATAAGAGAAGATGTATGATTAATGAAAATAAATGAATGAAAATGAATGGTTTATAACATAAAGAAGTTAAACAAATAATTAATTAACATAAATTGTAATAAAATAAATAATTAATTCTCTTTATTATTTATTATTTTATATATAAATATAGATGTTTTATTCATTATCCTTAGACGTTTGGGAAAATGAAAAAACATATGAATTAAATGTGATAAAAAAGAAAATTCAATAAAATGAGAAAAAAGGAGAAAAAAGAAAAACCAATTATCTTGATGGAGAGAGTGCCACATAAGAATCTTTGGGTTTTACTTTTAATATATATACTAGTGTCGGGCCCGTGCGTTGCACGGTGACGGCAATTGTTTTAAAGGGCATTGATCCGATTTAAAATGAAACGGAATTTCACAATTAATATATATAGATTAAAGAAACCAAGTTTTCAACATTGATTTTCTTTCATTTTTGCACTATAATAACATACATTTGTTTGGTTTTAATGCCAACTTTATATATAATAATTCATTACCTAGATGGATGATCAAACTCAACTTTATTGGTAATAACTGAGAGATGATGAAATTCAACTTTATTTTAAGATTTGAAAAATTGTTCAAATTAATTTTGCCTGATCATTTTCTTGAATCTTCTTTTAATTTGGCAATACAATATTTACCATTTGATTGATTTGATTCCAACCATAGTTATAAAAAATTTAAAACCTATTTTAATATGATGGCTATAAACAACCATAGTTATTATAACATTGAAGAATAAACAAACCCCATGAAATTTTTGCATATGGATAATTTTTGCATTGATTGTATTGTTTATAAACAAATCTATTTTAATATGATGGCTATAAACAACCATAGAACAATTAATAACGAATACCAATTATACTTGAAAAGATGAGTATTGGGTAAACAATAGTTAATGATAATTAATAATTGTCATATTAAAATATATAATGTATTAAATTGGCATCATTAACCGCCATCTCCATCCTTTTTATTTATTTATATCAATTAAACCGGTTTTTATCATATTCAGTTGTCATATTTAGATATACATATTTTTTTTAGTGTCATGTAAATAAACATTTAAATTTAAAGATTAAAACAAATTTAAAAAATATATAGAAGATGAAAAATAAAAAAAACTTAAAAATTCATGTGAATGTCAAAAGAAATAATCTCAGTAGTAATCAATAAAATATAATAATAAGATAAAATGATTAGTAAAATTTGAAACTAAGGGGTCGTTTACTTGAACTTACCCGGTAAGTACTTACCGGGTGAATTTACCTTACGGGAAGAACATGAACATGACTACAATCTTACCCGGTAAGAGCGATAGCATGGACCGAAAGTATTACCCGGGTAAGTGAGATCCACAACTCTTACCCGGTAAGAGCTTACCGGGTAAATTGTTGCATGCGATACCGTTTTAAGAGACTAAAATGTTGTACCATATGATAGTTGATAGTGTTCAATTTTACCGGTAAGCACTTACCGGGTAAGTGTTCGAGTAAACGGCCCCTAAAACCAATATGGAATACAAAAATAAATAAATAAACTCTAAAATTCCAATAAAAGTAAAAAAAAAGTGAAACCAGAATCAATCTTTCTGAAATAAACCTGAAAATTAAAGACACTCATTTATCTGAATTAGTTTTCTTGAAACAAACCTATAAATCCAAATCACTCATTGTAAAAGAACATATTTATGTTTGTAAATGGGCTATATCATCTTATATTGTAATACTTACTTGGAAGATGTGATCATCAAACCGTTGTTGTCATCAAAACTTTAAAACTATCGCCAAAAACAAACATTGGATTCCATTAGAAAGACATACTGAAATATAGATGGCAAAAGTACAAATAAACTCTAAAATCTTAACAATAATCAATAAGAAATAATAATAAGAGTTAAAAAAATGACTACCTAAATCAATCTTCTTGAAGAAAACCTGAAAATTAAAAACAGTCATTGAAAAAGAACATATTCATGCTTGTTGAGGCTATAACATGTCAAATTGTAATACTTACGTGCAACATGTGATTATCGAACCGTTGTCGTCATCAAATTTCAAGAACAAACCTCTGATTCTGTTATAAAAAACATTATATAAAGAGGACATAAGTAAAAAATAAATTCTAAAATCTCAACAATAGCTAATAAGAAATAATAATACTCGGATTAATACTCTTAAAGTAAGAATTGCAAAACAATTTTGTTGAAAAATAACATATCATCAAGTGATTGACATGAAAGAAGAAAAGGAGGTTACCTAACATGATTTTGTTGAAGAATAGTAATAGTTAGAAAAATGAATAATACATCATGTGTGGAGAAGAAGAAGAAGACAATCGGTGATGAACAAATCATGATGAATGAATTAGTTTGTAGGTTTCACCTTTAAGAATTAAAAAAAAATTTGGAGTTATCCAAATAATGAAGTACATATTTTAGGTTTCACATATTCAACTTTATATCTTTGGTATAAAAAATGTCTTTAAATAGTCACATTAAAAAAAATCACAAATTTGAGAAAAAAGATAAATGGTTTTCTTGGCTTTGGAGATCCACATAGACTTGTAACTTAAATTATTTATTTTTATTTACATTAAACTATTAAAAAGTTATACTAGATGAAACATTTCATTTATGTTAATTTAATATTGATATTTTACAAAATAAATAGTTTTTATGTATAATAATATAATATTTTTATTTTTTTACAATTTTTAAATCCCATACATCACAAAAATCTTTTTTATTTAATATTTAATGTTTATATGGATAGATTAAGATGAACATATTTCTTAATATTAATTTGTATGTATTAAAAAATTTTGTTATGAAAAATATAAGATACATCACTAATAGTGGAACAAAACTTGTTTGGGAAAAGATGGAGTTTAAAAGTTAATTTAACCAATCCAAACTTTTAAACATTAATTCATCATCTACTCCTTGAAACGTTTTTTATGTAATTAAAAAAAAAACTATTTAACACAAATGAATCACCATTTAAATGAACAATTAAACCACATCTTAATGGACATTCAACTCACATAATGTAAGATAATGAAGAATCACCACAATTCACCATTTGATGGATATTTGATGGATATGTGATTTGAGATACGCTCATATAAACTTGGTTCATATAAAAATGAAAATAAAATGTTTAACTATTATATAAAAATAAAAGTGAAATGTTTTGCAATCTATGTTAAAATTTGGATTGATGCATTTGGCACTTGAACCCACTTACATAGCATTATTAAATATTATCATTTTCATCACTTTTTTGTGGAGGTGATTTACCAACTTCATTGTATAAATTAATTGTCTCTAGTAACATTGTTGACAATGACATATATTTCATTAGATTGTAACTTAGTTCCATGGTTGGAACTCTTAAGTTGTATGAAACGAAAAAGAAATTCACAAATGAAAGATATACGACCCCTTTGCAAGTAACAATGTAATATTTACGACCCCTTTGCGAGTAACAATGTAATATTCAAATAAATAATACACATATATATTTTTTAGCATCATGGGTATGCTCCTAAATAAGAAAAAAAACCAAAAAACTTGTTTAACAACAATGCGTAATGTAAACAAAACATACAAAAAACTTATGAGAATTTTTTATAGAAAAAAAATATAATGATACTTATTGGCGCATATACACAACAAAAAATAACGTATAACTTACATAAATCATAAAATAAATAATGAAATGTGTTACTTTACCTGAATATTTTACGAAGATTGAGTATAGTACCGACAAAATTTATTCTACAAAAGAAAAACAAATAGAAAACAAAGGTAACAATCATGAATAAATTTCAATAAAAAATCAAAAAACTTGTTTAACAACAAAATGTAATGTAAACAAAACATACAAAAAACATATGAAAACTTTTATATGAAAAAAATATATAATGATACTTATTAGCGCATATACACACTCAAATTAAAATGACATATAACTTAGATAAATCATAAAATAAGTAATAAAATGTGTTACTTTACCTGAAAATTTTACAAAGATTGAGTATAATACCGGCAAAAACGTATTCTACAATAAGAATACAAATCCAATAGAATATAACATAGAACATCAAGGTTGATGGACTAAGTTCTATTTATAAGTGAGTTTGTTGTAGGTTTTTCCTTTTAACTAATAAATAGGAATATGAAGAGGTAAATTAATGTATCTATTAATTTAAATAATTTAGAAGTTAAAGCTACTTAATGTGTAAGTTACATTACCAAAGAAACCTTATTATAATAAAATTTACAACTTTTATTGGGGGTAGAATAGTCTTTAATTTATTTAATACATTAAAAAATTCAAAATTATAAGAAAATTAATTTGTAGAACCAAATCCTACTATTAGAGAGTGTCACATCATACTTTCAACATCTTTCGTTTTCATTTGAGCCAACAACATCATTTGCTACAAAATAAAAGTGACTTCCTCTTTTCATATACACTCTTTCAACTATCAATCTTTTTATTTTATCTCATTGATGTTAAATAAGTAAATTAACCACTTCTCAAAGTTTAACAGAAAACATTTTGTAAAAAATGTGTTTGCTTACTTGAGTTAACAACATGATTTGCTACTAAATAATGTATTCATCCTTTCATTTATACACTTTCAACTTTCAATTTTCGATATTCCCATATGAAATATCAATTGAATGATGTTACCTTACTTTAATTTTAGATTATGTAAAGGAAATTCAGATAAAAGTTATATTTAAATAATAATACTAAAGAATAGATTGTTTCTAAAAAGTATTTTATACACTCATTTTATATAAAGTGAAAATGAAATATTTAGCCATCACATGGAATATTTAAGTCATATCTAATCATTTATAAAACTTTGATAATATTAGTTGATTTACATGCTTATAAAACTGCTATTTCTCAGAGCTAACACTAAAAATACATTAACATATACATTAAACACTAATTGAATATAAAAAAATATATAGATTTATGATCTTTTTGTGAGTAACAATGTAATATTTGAATAAATAATACATAAGTATGTTTTTACATAATGGTTATGCTCATGAGAGAAAAGAAATATAAAAAATTAAGATGATAATAATACATCATGAAACTAAAAACATTAGAAAATCAAGAATAGATTGAAATTTAAAGAGTACTTGAATGAAATGACCTTACATGTCGTAATGTATATGTGTATCGTGGTGATCTTTATGATGCTCTTACACATATTTGATGATCTTTGGACTTGTTTCCGCTAATATCACTTACTACAAAAAAACATAAAATAAAAATCATATGAAGTAAACATAATTCAAACGAACTTGACCATAAATAAAAGTTTATACCATCACATGATCTTTTAGTAAGAAAAAATGTGTTAGAAAGAAATAATGGAAGATAGATTATTGTATGACAAAGATTTAAAAAATCAATAGCATTTCCAACAAACACAAAAGAACTACTTGTACTTGAAAAAGAGAAATGAATGATTAATTGAATAAACGAAGGAAAATGAAAGGTTAATAACATAAAGAATTGTAAATAAATAATTAATTAACATAAATGCAATAAATCATATAATTAATTCTCTTAATTAAGATGATTAAAAGATAAAAAGAGTAAAAGACTTATAAGAAGTTGAATAATTTATATATTAAAACTTAATTAAAGTGGTAACTAAATTACCATAATAACCTTCTTCGAATGAAAAAGTACATCATTCATAAAGGGGCATTAACGTCTTTAGTAAATTTAAGATTTAAAAAACTCAAAAAACCCACAAAATTTAGTAACACATACTTAATTATATATGATAATGAGTTCTTTATTGTTATTTGAATCAAAAAATTAGAATGATGTAAAATAAGATAATTAAAAAGGTTTACATATAAACAAAGATGAATAATTTAATTTATTAAATATTTTATTAATAACTACATCAAAAAGGGAAATTTTTTGATGAAAATGAAAAAAATAGGATTGAGATGTTTAGCAAATGTCGTCTCATTGTTGATGGTTTTTTTAAAATAAAATAAATAAATTGAGAGACTATGAAAATATAAAAGAATGAGAAAGAATTCAAAAAAAATACAAAACATAAAAAACCACATAAGAGTTTGATTATTGTTAACAAAATCTTTTTTATAAAACAAAACAACATAAGCAAAAATTTTTTAAGAAAAAGACTCGCTAAAACACTCATACAACATAAATATCAAGTAGAAACCATCAATAAAAAACAGATGTAAAGAAATTACAAATAAAAACTTTAAAACTTATTAACAATGATGTATAATACACACAAATGAAAAACATTATTTGAATTTTATTAGAAGAATAAAGTTATTAACATGAATATCAATTAAAAGTATGAAGACCAAAAAAACAAATATAAGAATTAGAATAAGTTTTGGAAAAAAAACCAAAAACTTTTATAATAACAATAAGAAATATATACACAAAACGAAAAATAATAATATAGAATTTTTATATGAAAACAGAAAAATGATGATATTGATTGACACACATAAACAACATATAACTCACGGAAATCATAAAAATGATGAATTGTAAAAATTAGAAACAACAAACAAATGAAAACAGAAAAACGATGATATTGATTGACACGCACAAACAACATATAGCTCATAAAAATCATAAAAAAATGTTAGCTTACCTAGAAGTTTTACGAATGATGAGCAACAATGTTGATGGAAAATGAATTGTAAAAATTAGAAACAACAAACAAACATAGGAACTCAATAGCATAACATAGAACTAAAAGTTGTTGATTGCATTTTTGGTGGAGCATTGAGTTGTAATTTATAGATGATTATGTTGTAGGTTTTCTTATAATTAATAAATGAGAATGTGAAGAGGGTAACATAAATGTTTTTAAAAGTTAAATAATATGAAAATTAAAGCTAATAAATTCCTAAGTCAAATTACCAAATAGTCCTTTCTATCATAAAACATACAATCTTCATTTAAGGGTAAAATAGTCTTTAGCTTAATTGATATTTAAAAAACTCAAAAAAAGGAGAAAATTTCTTTGGACAAATACTTAAAAGATAGGATGCCACATCATACACCCAACATCCTACTTTTATATATATATAGATTGATTGCTCCAACAAATCTCTGTATGATTCCTTAAAACATAGAAAATAGAAAAATCTTCGAGTTTAATTTTTTTTCTAAAACTTGATGTGTAAAGAGAAATTATTGTTTTTATTTATTTCCACCAATGAGATTGAATCATTATTATTTTATATAAATTATTTAAAAAAATATATTGTAATAATAAGTTTATATAATATTTTAATAATATAATAGATGATGAATCTCTAAAATAAACAATCTAATATGATTTTTTTAGAGATTTTAATTTTTGAATTTTAATTTTAAAAAAGTTATAAAAAAGTTTTTAAAGACGCTTTAACAACACAACTACTAATAAAAAGATAAATTGTATAAAAATTAAAATTAAGCTAAAAATTACATATTTTTTTGGGGTCAAAACATATGTATATTTATTAAAAAATAAAGTTTATAATTTTGAAAACAAACTATTTGAATCTTTATGACTCCAACAAACTCAAACCATAAATCGGTACCTAAAATCTTTTGTTAACAAACCCCACAAGTAATAAATCATGAAATCAGACCCATCTCTTACTATCCAACTAGTTAATGACCCGTATATTATACGGGAATTTGAAACATATTATTTTAATTTTTAATAAGAATAGACATTTACATGACAATTGTCATTACCATTTAAATACTTATGTAAATTATATGTTATACGACAATTGCCATTATAATTGCTTATTACAATAGATATTTTAGTTATCTAATAGCTGTTAAAATTTTAAAAATTGAAAATTTATTATTCTTTTGTCAAAAGATTTGAATTGAATGATTTTAAAACTGGAGGGATTCAGAAATAAAATATGTGTAGTGTTTTGATTTGTAGGATTTTAAATAAAATAAAATATAATTATTTATAAATAATCTACAAAAATAGTTAAATTAAAAAGATGGAATCTTTAACTTTAAAGAATATTAGCAATTGAGTTTTAAATAAACTAATATTTCATTACTTATAAATAATATATAAAAATAATTAGGTTAAAAAGATGAAATCTTTAAGTTTCAAGAATATGAAGAATAGAATTGTAATAAAATTTAAACAAATTAATTTATATCTATTTTTATAATTGGAGGGATTCAAAAATAAAATATGTAGTGTTTTTTATTTGTAGAATTTTAAATAAAAAAATTAATTACTTATAAATAATCTATAAAAATAGTTAGATTAGAAAGATAGAATCTTTAAATTTCAAGAATATCAACAATGGAGTTTTAAATAAAATAAATTTTAATTACTTATAAATAATCTATAAAAATACTTAGGTTAAAAAAATAAAATCTTTAAATTTCAAGAATATCAAGAATAGAATTGTAATAAAAACTAAACAAATTAATTTATATCTAATTTTAATAATGTAGTTAAATTAAAAAAATATTCAATATTAAACTCATTTTGAAGGTATTGTCGAGACGATTATAATGGTATAATTTATTAAAAAGAAAAAACAAAATTTTTTAATACATTTTAAATAATATATATTATTATCTTAAAATGATAAGGATGTAAAGTGAAAGATGAGAAACTAATCGATAAAAAGTAATTTAATCAAATAATTCTAAGGATAAAAAATGTAAATTATAAAGATAATTATGGTATTAAAATAATAAGAATAATTGATGACTTCATCATTTGATGATTCTTTTTTTAATTGGCCAATCAAATGGCTCAATTTCATAATCATGACATCATCAAAAACCTTTCTTTAATATATATATATATATATAGATATAGATTGTAAATCTGACCTCGATGGCCATTATCGATACGCCACAAAGATAAATGAGTTTAGGTTGAGTATATGGTTTTGCGGGTTAACCCGCCAATCTGCTTATCTTTTTAATATATTTTTTATATAGCAAAATTAATTGACTTTTACTTTGATCAATTTCAATTCAATGCCTAAAATCAGCAAATCAAAATTTATTTTGGTTGTATTTGTTGTGTTTGCCCCGCCAACCCGTATAGTTAAATGGGTTATGGGGGTCGTGTTCCGGTTGATGGATCACGAGTTAGTGTTAAAGATTTTGACATGATTAGTTAAACGGGTTGTGTGCGAGTTGAGCCTTTTTGACCTGTCAATCCGAACAAGACATGATTGCCTTTTTGACCGGGTGAACCATGTTAAATCGAAGCATTTTCAACAACTTAAGTTGTTTGGCAGACCGATCCAGTCTAAAAAACAGCCAAACATATTCTTGTAGTCTGGTATGCAGCTTTAACTTTACTTGAGCGGTTTGGAGTGCTGAGTGCACCGAGTGCCCAACTACACTAAGGGGGCGCTTGGTTGGGGTATTGCAAAGCAAGGAATGAGAATGATAATTAAAATTGTCGCTTGGTCTGATATTATATAATGGAATCATTCTGCAGATCTATTAATTTTCATTCTTAACCAAATTGTGGGTAATAAAAATTTTATTTCTACTTAGTTCATGTTTTTTCATATATGGTTCCATCCCTTGATGTTAAATGTAACATCTTTTGTATTTTCAAGTTAGATGAAAATATTTTTTTTAATATGAAACATTTTTTCATTGATTATATTGGGTTAACCAAGCAGCATCAATACAATGCTCATTCTTATTCCCATTCTTTTGTATTCGCATTTTCATTTTCATTCCCATTACCTGAAACGAACTAAACACCCCTTTAATTTTTATGTTATACGCTCAACCATTATATGGGATTAAAAAAGTCGGTACCTAGTCGACCTCGACCAAATCTCCTATCAAATTTAAATAATTTTATCTACAAACTAAACTAAACGAAACAAACTTCTTACATGTGTAAACAAAAAATCTTATTAGTAGGGGTGTAAACGAGCCGAGCCGAGCTCGAGCTCGACTAGGCTCGAGCTCGGCTCGTTTAAGTGTATAAAGCTCGAGCTCGAGCTCGGCTCGTTTCGAGCTTTATGTGTCAAGCTCGAGCTCGAGCTCGTCAAGAATTTAGCAAGCTCGGGCTCGGCTCTAGCTCGGCTCGTTTACCTATAAATCAATATTTAATATGTATTTTTTACTTTTTAGTATTTTTATTATTTAGTATTTAATTATGTAATAGTTATTGTTTAATATATATTAATATAATATATATATATATATATTAGTTGAGGCTCGTTTAGGCTCGTTTAGGCTCGCGAGCTTAATTGTAAAAGCTCGAGCTCGAGCTCGTTTATTAAACGAGCTCGAAATAAGGCTCGAGCTCGAGTCGAGCTTTTAACGATTCGATCCCGAGTAGCTCACGAACAGCTCGGCTCACTTACACCCCTACTTATTAGACATTTTTGAATTGGACGTGAAGTTATCTTTTGAAAACCGACGGTTTTCATGTTTGCCGTACATTAACTTTCTTGTATAATCATTATATCCGATACGTTTAACGTAAACAAATTATTTTTAAAATTGTTTGAGATGATATTTATATATGTTTTGTAAATTTTAAATCACACAAATCTTGGTGGGTTCTTTTACGAGTCAAACCCACGTGCCCACCATGTGAACCCTTGAAGGGTGTGTTTTCTTCTCATGTTCCTTTCTCATTAACAATTCTTAAATTTAATTTTACATCATTAAAAAATTAATTTCATATAAATTACCGTTATCTAGTTTTTTAAAAAAATATTTTTATTTTATTTAATTTCGGAATGTCCTTACAATCTACAACATTTAATTGACTACAAAGTTTTAATAAATTAAGGTTCCTTTTACTAAAATCAGTTTTGGGATCTAATTGGGTTTCGTTTTAGAATATTATTGGATCAAAAATTTCTAATATTTAAAAAATAGACATGAAACAAGTCTATGACACCGTAACCTTTTATGTAAAAGTATTAAATTATTTTAGAATTTAGTATTGTTTTTCTTTTAAATAAGTACACCTCAAATCAACATAAATATAAACTAATTTATTGGAACGATTACAAATTACTTAGAATCATTGCTTATTTGCTTCATTATAAATATACATTTAACTATTGATACTATGCGTTGCACACAGTTATAAAAATTCATGTGATATGTCGTATTTATGTATATTCTTATCCGTCAATATCTTTGTTTTTATATTTGTTTTGATCTATTTTCATGGTATTTAGAGCCTAATCAGTGATTTCTTCAGATTTCAGGTTCTTAAAGTCGGACAGAAAGATCAAAAAGAAGAAAAATGAGAAAACTCAACATAGGGCACGACTCACACCGAGAGCCTGTTGACTCGAGTCGCGAGTTAGAAATTGTTTCTTCAAGGATTTTGCAAGTTAAAGCTCGCATTGTAAAGAGAAGGGTTCAAGAGAAACTTGCCAAATCGAAGAGATAGACCCAATCCCTTAAAAGATTATGCTGATCGTGGCTCGTGTCGTGAGAAGGGTCCGACCTTCATTCCATAAATTTGACTTTCCCCAATCATTGAGAGGATCAAGTCAATTTGAGAATGAGATCAATTAGAAAGAACCTTGGTTATTCTGGAGTTTATGAACTGATATCTGAAGAGTAACCGAGGGTAGATCATCAATGATTCGTCCACAGAAAAGAATCCAGGGTATTTCTTCAACAAATTCTACACGAGTTTGATAATACGTTTTCAGATTTGTGTCTAGTTATTGTGTTGAACATTCTTAGCAAGTCTATGTGCTACTTTTCTTTGTATTCACTATGACGTGATAAACCCTAGATAGGTTTGGTTTTACTTTATGATTTGATTATCTTTTCTTGAACAAGTATCAGCTGTTTTTCAATTCAAAGTTTTCAGCTTTAACTTTTGCTACTTTAATTTGCTGATTAAGTGTATCTATAGATCAAGAAGTCATCATAGGTGATCAGTCTTTTCTACTTTTGGCTTTGGTGACCTAGTAGGCAATTTACCGGAAACGAAAATTGAGATTAGGGTTCAATGACCTAGTTGATTGCTTTTTACAAAAACTGATATTTGAAATGAAAGTTCTTAGATTGAAGGATCTGGTGAAAACCAGTCAAGTAACTGAATGATAATCGGAGTGTGTAAATTACATATGATTAGAGGTGAAAACCCTAGTAACCGTGTGATTAATGTTAAGAAAGACAGATAGAAATCTAGTTAATCGACTTCTAAAAATTTCATAATTAACAGGGTTTAATAAACCAAACCAATGTCTAGGGGGATTCCATTCGTATGTGTATACAGTTCTTTCATTAGATTAATTTCGTCAGTTTTCAGATTCAATTTAGATTCTTTTTAAAAGTTTTAGTTTTTATCAATTTTTAGTAGTTGATAGCAAAAATCCTTTCTACAAATATTTTCAGATTAATTAAATCAATTCTAGATCTTGCAATTAACTAAACTGTTTCCTGTGGGGATGATACCCGTAACTTCCTCTTGTTATACCATGATTAGTCATACTTGCCTATTTTGATCCAGTAACATCATCATATCAAGAAGATTTCTGAAGAATAAATTCGAGGATTATTTTAATATTTATAATGATGAAATGTGAATATGCAAAAATAATTATTCCAAATTAATTTATGGAGACCGGTTTCGATCCTTGGCAGTTGATACCATTTATACATACTAAATTTCTTTAGTTCCGAATGGGCCCTGTTCATGTTCGTTTCTTTAAGTTTAAATGAACGCTTAACCGAACGAAAAATTTTGTTCGTGGTCATTCATTTAGCATATGAGGATGTTCGTGTTCGTTCATTAAACTCTTAAACGAACGGTTCACGAACATAAACGAACATTAACAAACGAACATGAACAAACAGAAAATCCTACACATTCTTGATTAACATCCATAAGTTTTTATTCGAGAGGATAGAGGGTGTGTAGTAATTTTTTTAACTTTATTTAAAACATAGTTAAATAATCAAATTACTTAATAAATAATATATAATTTAAAAATAATTATATATACTAATATAAATGAACGAACATAAACAAACAGTTCATGAACGTAAATGAACGAACGGTTCACGAAGATAACTGAACGTTCATGAACACAATTGAACGAACGAGAATGTTGTTTGTGTTTGTTCGTTTATTTAAACGAACGTAAAATCTTGTTCGTGTTCGTTTCTTTATTAAACGAACGAACATAAACGAACTTCCTGCCGAACAAAATCACGTCCAATTCATTTACAGGTCTAATCTTTGGGATGAATAATGTTTTAAATCAATATAAGCTAAATAAAGAAGTTTAATTCATTGCTTCTTACTTGCAAATTAATGCTAGATTTTTTTGAGAGGGTAGGTCAAATAATAAAAAGTTTCTATTAACAAGCTACTCCCTTACCCTTCATTTTACTTTTTTAATTTTGTTGAATTTTAATTGGTTAGGACAAAGTCCCTTAAAATCTCTCATTTAAAAAAAATGTCATGTACAAATTCTATAGGTTAGGGGTATAATCGAGCCAAGACAGCTCACGATCTACTTGAGAACGACTAAAAAGATAACCAGAGTCAACTTGATGTGAACTGAGTCGAGCTAGAGCTTGAGCTACTCGAGTAGGGTTTCAAGTCGAGTTCGAGTTACACAATGCATTAAATGCCATATGTCCATCTTTAATGTGTGTATTCTTCTAATTGGTTGATCCATGTATACTATTAGTCTTCATTCAACCTTTGAATTTGATGTACATACCATCTTGTCTTACTTCATCCTTTGGTATGCCAATGGAACAATAAAGAAAATAGGATTCCAATAATATGGTGCTTCGTACTTGCTTAGCATAGCATGTTTGTACATGTTCTCATACCAAGGAGGTAATATAGATTATGAATCAAATTTGTTAGCAAACTTTATGGTTCAAGGTTCGCCTTGCAAGTAGTAGTATTTTTCAGATTATTATTTCACTTAACTTTGTATTGATATTCTTTCGGCTAGATGATAAACCAGTCCTCTTTTGTAACGATTTTGACCTCACTTTAACTAGTCTTCGATTTTGCTGGAGGTATTTTGCTCTTTGATCAAATTAGATAATTATAAGGCTTTTATATAAAAATCTTGTAAGCTATATATCAAATTTACCAGCTATAGAACATTTCAAAGGTACAACATCGAATAGATTAATACTTGGTAAAAGTGGAACCCTTAAACTCATAAATAGGGATCAGATGACAACTTTTGATGATGACCAACTAAATTATGATGATGATATATCCAAAAATGAAATACTTAAGATCAAATGGTATCAATTGAGGTAATATTTGATGACTTAAGTTCATCATATATGTCTATGAAAATAAGATAATTAAAAACAATTCTTTCTAAGTGTTAATCAGATGTTTATAGTATTATACACAAATACGATGGTTGAGACCAACACCAATCCACACTACCATATACCATCACTTTCCTCCCTCTCTTCATCCAATATACCATCCTCACATCTACCAACCCATACCATAATAACCCGCCTCACTAAAAACATCATAAAACCCAATCCTAAATATATAAAACATGTCTCTCCCACCTTCATGCGCCTACAAGTGCTATCAAAGATCTCAAAGATCCAACATGGGTAACTGGCATGCAACTTACGTTTCATGCTCCTACTTGTAACAACACTTGGAAACTCTTTCTCCCTCATTCTAAAAATATGTCATAGGTTATAAATGGTACTTCACATAAAATACAACCTAGATGGATCTATTGATGGTGTGAATCCCGACTTATTGTAAAAGGATTTCATCGATACTCAAATACTGACAACTCTGAAACTTTTAGCCAAGTTATAAATCCTACTACTATATTGTTCGTTGTGTCCTTAGCGGTCTGTCGAGGTTTGTCTCTTCGCCAACTCGACATGAACAATGCAATCTTAGGAAAACTTTTAATGATCATGTTCACATGTCCCAAACCACTGACATAGATGATAAAGACAACCCAACCTATGTTTGCGAACTTAACAAAGTTATTTATGGCCTTAAATAAAACCTAAAATCTTTGTATACCCAAGTTAAAACCTTTTTCGTTTCCTCTGATTTTTGAAACTCCATCTCCAATCCATATCTCTTTTTATATCAACATGGTGATGCCACCATCTACCTCTTAGTCTACGTTGACGAAAATATTGTCACCGAACTAAGTCCCTCTTACGAAACAAAATTCATCACCCCACTTGCTGATTATGTTTCTCTTAAATGCCTAGGTTTTTTCTCTTATTTTTTTGGGCATTAAAGTCATCCCAAATACTCATGGTATTTTTCCTCAAGCTGTTAAATATTGTATAGTGAAGGATCTTAAGACAGGGTCTTTTCTCCAGCGTTGCGATAGTGATCACCATGATCTCTATCCCGTCCTCCCTCCCACACCTCGGTCTGCTCTTGCCTCGGCTAACGTTGTTGTTTCCTTTGACGTCTGGCATAGGAGGCTTGGTCATCCGGGTGCTGCTATCTTCCAGTTTCTAGTCTCGCGCAAGTTCATTGCTTGTTCTAGTCGAACCTCTACTTTATGTCATGCGTGTCAGTTAGGAAAACATTGTCGTTTACCTTTTTCTTTATCTACTACTAAAACTTCTCGTGTGTTTGAACTTATTCATTCTGATTTATGGACTTCACCTGTCACCAGTTTGAGTGGTTTTAAATATTATGTATTGTTTTTGGATGACTTTTCTCATTTCTTATGGGTGTTTCCTTTACGTGCAAAATCAGAAGTGTTTTCTGTTTTTAAAACCTTTCGCGCCTACGTTCTAAACCAATTTAAAACGGACATTCAGCTTTTCCAATGTGATAACGGTCGTGAGTTTAACAATCAACCCTTCTTGGATTTTTTCAAAACTCACGGCATCAAAATATGTTTTTCTTGTCCCTATACGTCACCACAAAATGGCAAAGCTGAACACACCATTCGCACTATCAATAACACCCTCCGCACGTCCCTCATCCAAGCATCTCTCCCGCCCAAATTCTGGGTTGAGGCACTTCTTTCTTCCGTTCACACCTTCAACCTTCTTCCGTCCACCACCATTCAGTACAAAACTCCTTTTGAGGTGTTGTTTGGTTTCTCTCCTACCTATTCTCATTTGCGAGTATTTGGGTGTCTGTGCTATCCCAACACTTCGGCCACTAGTGCTCACAAGCTTGCACCTCGATCCTCTGCCTGTGTCTACCTCGGTCCCAGCACGGATCATCGTGGGTATCGTTGCTTAGATCTCATCACGCAAAAGGTCATCATCTCTCGTCATGTCAACTTTGATGAAACCCACTTTCCGTTTCCTGACTTCCAGCCTCGCCCCTCCTCGGAGGACTACGACGCGTTTGATGTTGATGATTCCCTCCCTTCCCTCTCTTCTATGATCGATACTTCCTCCCCTCCGTCGTCTGCTGATTCCTCTGCTTCTGTCTCCTCTTCTCAGCCCCCACCCGCTGAGCCTTCTGGCATCTCTTCTTCACCTTCTGCTTCTTCTGCTGAGCCTTCTCAGCCTCTTGCTCCGGCTACTACCTCCGGTCATCCGATGACCAATCGTTCGCGCACAGGCTCCCTTAAGCCTAAACAGATCTTCAACCTTTCGGTCACTAGTGACATCTCTCCCATTCCTCGGTCCACTGCTCAGGCCATGTGTGACCCTCATTGGCGGGCCGCCATGGATGCTGAAATGGCTGCCATTATTTCTAACTACACGTAGGATCTTGTTCCTAAACCCTCTGATGCTAACATAGTTGGCAATCGTTGGCTGTTTCGCCATAAGTTTGACAGCAATGGACGTCTTGAGCGTTACAAAGCCCGTCTTGTTGCTCAGGGTTTCTCACAACAACCTGGACTGGACTTTGATGACACTTTCAGTCCTGTTGTCAAACCTGCCACTATTCGCACGGTTCTTAGCATCTCCATCTCCCGCAATTGGCCTATTCACCAGCTTGACGTTAAGAATGCCTTTCTTCATGGTGATCTCACTGAGACTGTTTACATGCGTCAGCCTCCTGGCTATGTAAACGTTTCTTTTCCCGATCATGTCTGTCGCCTACGCAAGGCTCTTTATGGCCTTAAGCAGGCACCCCGTGCGTGGTATCATCGTTTTGCTGTCTACCTTTCCTCTTTAGGCTTTTCTTAGCAGTAAGACTGACACCTCTCTTTTCACGTATCATCGCGGATCTGATACTATCTACCTCCTTCTTTATGTCGATGACATTATTCTTACTGCCTCCTCTCCTACTCTTATTTCCATGGTTATCTCTAAGTTATCCTCTGAGTTTCCCATGTCTGATTTGGATCCGTTACCTTTCTTCTTAGGAATCGCTGCGTCTCGTAGCAAGTTCGGACTCTTTCTTTCTCAATCTGCCTTTGCTCAGGAGATTCTAACACGAGCTGATATGGTCTCGTGCAATCCCTGCAGCACTCCGGCTGACACCAAAACAAAGCTCGCTGTTGATGGTGAGCCTGTTTCTGATCCTACCTTATATCGAAGTCTTGCTGGTGCCTTGCAATACTTGACGTTTACCCGTCCTGATATTGCCTATGCCGTTCAACAGGTCTATCTCTTTATGCATGACCCGCGTCTTCCGTATTTAAATGCGCTTAAACGCATCTTACGGTATTTAAAAGGTACCCTGTCTCATGGTCTTCACATCAAAGCGTCAGCCGTTGATCTCTTGGTTGCTTATTCGGATGCCGACTGGGCCGGGTGTCCTAATACTCGTCGGTCCACTTCAGGGTTTTGTGTCTATTTGGGTGACAATCTCGTCTCTTGGTCCTCTAAACGGAAGCATGTTGTTTCCCGCTCCAGTGCCGAGGCCGAGTACCGGGGGATAGCCAATGTAGTTGCTGAAGCTGCCTGGTTACGAAATCTCCTGCTTGAGTTGTCTTGTCCTCTCTCTCGTGCCACTGTTGTGTTTTGTGATAATGTTAGTGCCATGTATCTAGCATCTAACCCTGTTCAGCACCAGAGAACCAAGCATGTGGAAATTGACTTACATTTTGTTAGGGAGCGTGTTGCGATTGGTCATGTGTGTGTTTTGCATGTTCCATCCACTTATCAGTATGCAGATATTTTTACAAAGGGTCTACCTTCTAGTTTGTTTCTTGATTTTAGAGATAGTTTGAACATTCGTGTTCCCCCTGATCAAACTACGGGGGTGTGTTAAATATTGTATAGTTTAGGGACCCCTTTGTAACATCTTTGTCTATATATTGTGTTCAATATACGCAACCCTAGTCATGGGTTTTCCACATATCTGACACAAGCAAATTAAATCCATTCATCACCTCCTAGTAAGTATCACATGCATGACCTCGAACATGTATCTACCCTTGTAACTCTAAATTATCTTTTCACCTTGGCTACAACCTCGCCCTTTTGGAACCATACAAATTACGATCGTCCTTGGCAAGTTACCGGTACGTATAGTTCAAATGATTTGATGTTGCCTATGTTGTTAATAAACTATCACAATACATACACTACCCTTTTAATGATCGTTAACTTGCTCTTAAATGGTTACTATGGTACATAAATGCCCCTTCTCATTATCGTCTTTAACATTACAATCATTCTGCTATATGACTCCATGCTTTTATAGATGCTAACTGGGCACGGGCCACAAATAACTATATTTCCACCACCAACTACTTAGTTTACCTACATTGCAATTCAACTTATTTGATTTGCATGAAGCAACTTTCCATAGCATGTTTCTCATCTAAAGCAAAATTTTGGTCAATTTCCGGCATAACGGCCAAAGTACTTCACATATGCTATTTGCTCATTAAGTTTTGTATTATATTAACATATCAACTGACCATTTACTGTGTTAATCTTGGTGCCACTCCGGCATGAAGCATCTTGCATCAGCCATTCATTTTCTTTACGAATAAGTCCAACTTAGCACTATTAGGATTTAACATATTCCCAAGGACGATCATTTAGCAGATGCTCTTATCAAAAGCACCATTCTTTGCATTAATTATCAAGATTGGACTTACCCAACTACGTCCATCTTGCAAGAGAATGGTAAAGATACACATGTATCAATCAAGGATAACAATCTTTGCATGTTATCTTTTAATATCTCTGTATTATCCTTGCATATATGTTGGTGTAATTCTCTAAATTGTCAATTTACTTTGGTTATGAAAAAGTTAATTTTTCCAAGGTTGTCTTTTCCCTTTTAGTGCGCTCAACCACTCATCTCGGTCAACAAATGCGGCTTTGACCAGTCTTTCCCTTTAATAATCTCTACCTTCCCATGAATCGCGTCAATCCTCCGTGATCACGTCCACCGTAACTGCAAGATGAGTGGTTGAGATTGCCCCTCACTTTTTCTTAAATTGACATACTTCTCGTTTGAACCTTCCCCCTATATATATATATACAACTTTGAATGTAAATAGACATTTGTTCAAGCTTTTCAATCTTTATAATATGTTTTCTTGTTTGACTTGTGATTTTGAGCGTGCAATGCCCATACAATGTAATATTTGATTGATGCCATTCTCAGAAATGTACATCCTATTCAACTTCGACACTTTTTTGGGCCGTCTTCCCATGTTTGGGACCTATGTCATCCCATTCTTCTTTTACAAAACTTGTCCATCCATCCCATTCTCACACATACATATACGTAAAGTACCTAAATTACTAAATAATATATGGGGGTTCTGGCGGTTCCAGAATCGGAACCGATGTGATTGATTTTGGTTCTTGTTCTTAAAATATAAAACCGATCAGGACAAGTTCAGGTTCCGGTTCTCATTTTTGTGGAACCGCTAACTGTTGGGAATCTGCCGAAACTATATTTATTTTAATAAAAATAATTTAATATGTTTATCATGTTTAATTGACTAAAATTAAAATTATTATTTTACCTTTTACGGTTACATACTTACGCATATACAATTATGACCACTTTCTTCACTCAACTTATTTATTTATTATTTTTGAATTTTTTAATATCATATTTAACATTTCAAGTTGTGTTTTTTGTTATCTTCGTTTTAAAGTTTGGTCGTAATTATTTATATAATTATTAGCTTTGAGTTTTTATCCGACAAGTTGTCATCGTTTGTAGTATTTATTTCGTTATGTTGGGACTATGTAATAAATAATAGCTATTTTTTTATAGCATAAAACGATTAAAAATATTTAAAAGAATTAGACACCGGGTACCTGGTTTCGGAACTGGAAACGGCGGTTCCGGGACCGGTTCAAAAAATATAAAGAATCGGTACAACCAGTACCGGTTCCTTCATTTTAGGAACCGTCGGTTCCGGTTGTAGGACCGGTTCCATGATTTTTGGCCAGGTACCCACCTTTGCTCACCCCTAAATTACTACCTTATATGGTGACTGATGATAGCATGACAACACCTAGCCTCTGAATAGTTGTTTACATGGGTGGAAATATACCGTAGTTGTTTTAGTCACGATGAATGACCAATATTTCTTTAATAAGTGTAAAGATCATTAAAAGATGTTACAACAGTTGAATAATCTTGGTTGTTTTGTATTTGTTAACAACCAAAAATAAGTCAAATATAAATTGATGTGTGCCTTTAGAAAATACAAATTCATATGACTTGTTTTTCTTTTTCTAAAAGATTGACATGTTGGTCATTGACAAACATGCCCATCTATTTATACTCTTGGCTAAGAGAAATGGAATAAAGCTCCATCCACCATATAACCATCATACTTTTCTTCTAGGGTCCCCCTTATCTTGAACAAGCTAGCCTATTTATTGCTACTACGGAAAGAATGAATGGTCATAAGATACATGGGATGTCTCACTCCTTGTTACTTTCCATTTATAGTGGACATGGAGAGAAAATAATAAACACAAACATATATATAAACAAAAGAAATATTATTGTAGATTTTTATGATTATTTCAATTGTTTAAAGTAAAAAAATCACAAAAATCTAATATATCTCGATTGGAAGTACGCTTATGAAGGGTAAAATATGTATAGACCATTCCTTGTCTCTGAAGATTGAGGTGGTATTTGGTACGCAGAATGTTTTTGGATGAAATAGAATCAGTCAAAGTATTTGACTTTAAAGAAATTAGAATGAAATGTAGTCAGGTTTGATCACCTGTTTGGTTGGCAGAATGTGAACAAAATCTGTTAAAGAAATTGAAATTTGTTTGTTTGGTTCCTAGAATTTAGCTTTGTAATTGGAATGAAATTTTGGTAAATGACTAAATACCCTTTTGATAATTTTAATTTTTGTAAACACAAAATGATTTAATATTCATTATTTACTTTACGTTTTTAACAAAAATAAAAAATAGTTATTAAAGAATTTAATAAATTAATTATTAAATAAATTAATATTAATTAATAAAATAACTATATAATATTATTACTAAATTAAATAATTATTAATAAAAATAATAAAATAATCATAAAATTAATTAATAAAATAAGTTATTGTTATTGGTTATATTGGAACAAAGGTATATATATGATATTATGAAAACACTGAATTCTATTCCATCAAAATACTTGGTAGTTGCAAGGAATGACGAATTCCTTTGTTTGTGAAATTTAATGTAATTCAGAGATTTATTCTGTCGAAAAAAATGAATCAGAGGAAAGAACAAAATCTAATCAATGAAATTTCAACATTCCAATTGTATCAAATTTTTTTAGAATCTGCAAACCAAACGTCACTTGAAAGATTATTTTCCAAAATACATGATTCACGAAAAGTTATCATATCATGCTTAGAAGCAGTTGTACAATTTTTATAGTTATACAATTTTTTCTTTCAATCTAATTGATTTTTAGTTCCACGTAACAATAATTATCTATTTTTTTCTTTCAATTTTGAATTTATTTATTTGACGAGAACTATTTATTAAAAGTTATAATCTTAAATCATCAAAAAGTTAATATGCCTTTAACGAATCTCTACTATTATATAAAAGAAATAATTTATAAAATCAGTTATTTAGTTAAAAAATGATTTTACACATTTACACTTAGTACTTCTATAGTTAGTTATTAAAATCATTTTAATCCTCTACTTTTTTATTTTTTTATTATTTCAAACTCTTATCTTATAACCTAAATAATCGTATATTATGAACTATAATGTATTAAAATTACGTTCCTATTATACAAATTATACCATCATAATCGTCTCGTCAAATACCTTCGAAATGAGCCCGATATTGACTATTTGTTGATGCAATTATATTATATATTCTATTATATAAAGATAGTATTTTTATTTCAAATTCAAGATTGAAGATTCAATTTTTCAAAATGCTTTCTTAATAGATAATTATTAGCATTTTCAAATTATAACATACACTAAATCTCCTTATAATTAATTAATTTATAAATTAATTCAATCAATTACTTTTTCATTTCTCACTTATCTTTTATTATATTAACATAAATTATGTATATGAACTAAAATGTATTAAAATATTCATTTTTCTTTTCAACAAATAATATCATTGTAATTGTCTCGACAATAGCATCAAAATGAGTCTAATATTGAATATTTTTTAATTTAATCATATTATTTAATATCAAGAATACATACAAGTTTTTTATTTCATATTTTTTAGTATTTCGTTTTTCAGTTATTTTTTATCTATCTATTCGTTTTTCAGTTATTTTTATCTATACTATGTATATCTATATACTATTATGTAAAGAGACTTACAGTAAAATTAAAAAATTCTTGAAATTTCAAGAGTCTTACGTTTAATCGTCAAATCAAAACTTTTTAGTATGGTCAGGTAAATATTATAAGTTTCAAGAGTCTTAGATCTTACTTTTAATCGTCAAATCAAATGTTATGAGTTTGAAGATTAACTATCCATCGAATTTCTTTCAATTTTTTGATCAATTAACCTTGAATTCAATCATTTAAGTAAAATTTATTTTGATCAGGTTATTGATACGTACTTCGCGCTGCAACGTGCGCGGTGTATGTCTAGTTCTTTTAAAAAATTCGGAGCAGTTGGACGCAAATAATAAATCCATATACGCTTTTATGACAAATATATATATATATATATAATAAGTTCGATAAATAATCCTTTTGTTGATCCAGCTCTCCTAAGACCTGATGAAATGATAATGATCCTGAATCTTTACTTAGTGAATAGGTTTTTACTTCTGTTATAGCTTGAGGAATTATCAATGAGTCTGTTCAGTGTTATTCCATGTTACTTATGCTGTAACTTAACTTTATAGATCAGGATCAGGATCAGGAGACTAACGAGTCTGTTCTGCAGTCTTCTGATCCTGTCCACTGAAGTGAAGACCTCCTCCTGAAGACATTAAGATCATACAAAAAGAACCATCAGCGACGTCGAAGAAATAGCTGATGACAGGAACAGCATGCTCGTGATCTGAAGACGGAACTCAGTGATAGCAGTCTGTTCACTATCGTATGACATCCTGAAGATTCATCAGGATACACGTGACCCTGAACGTCCCCAGTTTCAGGACTCTAGTCACTGATCAGTATCCTGATCCTGAAGGATTAGAACAATGTCTTAGTCTAATGCACAAAAGGATAACTCGCCTTTTCTGACACAATAGTACATAAGGGCAGTTACTTTACTGTTCCCTCCGTACTTATCAGACCATAAGGCAACTGTTTACAAACATCCTCTTTTGCACACCATGCAAAGAGTATTTGTTTATAGTAAATAGTACAACAGACCACTCACATTGTGACACATCACAATAGTAGGTCTGCATGCATTTAATGCATGGAGTATAAATAGGACGTGAAGAGATGTTCTCCATACTTCTTCTTCATCCTAAAATTACTCAAGTCCTTTCTCTCTTTTTCCCTCTATCTTCTTTCTTTATTCTCTTCTCACTTAGTGCATAGTGAAAGAACTTAGATTGTTTAGTTTAGACTAATTGTCTTTTCTATTTCCGCAACAATCTGTAAATTCATATTGTTTATAAAACAAGAATTTAAAAGTGAGAAAATTGTGTGATTATATTCAACCCCCCTTCTATAATCCCAAACACTATCCTTACTTGAAGGTCACCTACTTGGGACCAACAAGTGGTATCAGAGCACTTATAAGCTCTCATTTTCTTCTTTGGAAAAATCTTGTGATCCTCTCTCTTCTTATTCTATGGCTCTTCAAGCTAAGGATAACTACTTTGATACCGGCTCTGCTGGAAAGCCTCCTCGGTTTAACAAAGACAACTTCTCTCTTTGGAAAACCAGGATGGAACTTTTCCTCTCTGGTTCTGATCCCCAGATTCCTTACTTTCTGGAAAACGGACCACATGTGCCTACACAAACCGTCCACCCCATTGCTGCTGCTGCTGGTCAACCTGCTGTTCCTGAAAGACAGCTGGTGAAGCCTGTAACTGACTGGAATGATGAAGATAGACGCCTGGTCAACATTGACACCAAGGCTAGGTCTCTCATCGCCATGTCACTCCCTGACGATGTATTCCACTCTGTATGTCACCTTCGCTCTGCTAAGGAGATATGGGACACTCTCTGTGTTCAATATGAAGGTACCGCCGTACTCATGGAATCAAGAAAGATTTTCTTGGTTCGACAGTACGAAAGCTTTATTCATCAGAAGGATGAAACTCTCTCCCAGCTACATCAGAGATTCAACTGTCTTCTGATTGATCTGAAGACCATCGGTACTACCTACTCTAACTCTGAGGTGGTTACCAAGTTCATGGAAGCTCTTCCTGAACATTGGGAAATCTACACCTCCTGCTTAACTATGTCAAAGGACATAAAGACACTCAAACTAAGTGAGTTGTACGGTATTCTTCTGAACCGTGAACAACAGAAGAAACTGAAAAAGAATCTCATAAGAGATTCTAAAGAATCCAAAAGCACTTCTGTTGCATTGGTTTCTGATTCAGTTCCTCCTGTTGCTGCCACTTCCTCTTCAGTAACTATTACTGAATTAGAATCTTCTGACTCTGACATGTCAGAAGATCCTGAATTCAATGAATCTCTTGCTCTTTTAACCAGATCTTTCAAAAAGTTTGCCAAAAAGGGAAACTTCCATAAAAAGAAACATCTTTCTATTACTGACAAGCCAAAGTCAGATTCTGCTGACAAGGCTACTGCTATCTGCTACAACTGTCAGGGCAAAGGACACTTTGCTAATGATTGCAGGTACAGAAAAAGTCAGTTTGCTCCCTCCTCTGCTAAATCTTCTTCCAAGAACCCCAAATACCAGCGCCTGAAGGAAAAGTACAAAAAGATGAAAACTCAGCGTAAAGGCAAAGGTTTAATCGCAGAAGACTGCGATTGGGATGATGTCTCCTCTGATGACTCGTCTGATGAGGAAGATACTCAAGTGGCACTGATGGCCATTATTGAGGAACCTACCTTAGCTCTCATGGCTAAGATAGAAGAGGTTCCTGAAGAGATTCCTCCTCAGGACCCTAAAGCTTCTTCTTCCATAACTCCTGAAGCTTCCACCTCTACGACTGATTCTACCAGTCAGGTACCTATTCCTTTCATCCCTCTTGAAAGCTTAACTCAGTTGGACCTGGTCACTCTCGACCTTTACAAAGCCCTTAATGGTAAAACCTCTGCTGAAAAAATGAATATTGACCTTAGAGGACAACTCAAAGAATGTCAAGAAAAATTAAAACAGCTTACCATTGTGGAAGAAAATTATAAGGATCAGGTCACTGTAAACAAAACTCTTTGTATTGAAAGAGAAATTGCTCTTGCTGCCAAAGAGAAGGCCCTTGCCCAATTAAATGCTGAAAAAGTCACCATCAAAGGATGGAGTGACGCCTCTGAAAAAGTTGATGAAATATTAGCTTCAGGGAGGTCTGATAAAAGCAAGAGAGGTCTTGGATTCTTTCGTGGATACAAGAAAGAAGAAACTAAGTCTGATAGTTCCATGCTCAAATTTGGAAAATTTGTTTCTTCTATTCCTCTTCCCAATGCCTCTGAAAACACCCCTTCTTCTTCTTCTTCTTCTTCTAACACTCACCCTGAAGGTGCTCCTAAGAGCAAAAAGAATACAGTTAAGGATAAATCCAAAACTGAAACACCTTCAAAGACCAAGGGTCCTAAACCCAAGAACAAAGTTCTGGGTGGTGGTCCTTCAGTCTCTGGAACTAAGTCTCTTTCTCAGAGTCCTGCTCCCAGACTGAAGATTGACCTGAAGCAAACGACTAAGGAGAAGACTCAAATTCCTCCTATGTCAAATGCTAAAGGCATACTTGGTACAGGTCCTGCTCACCTAAAGTTCAAAAACTTTCTGGACCACACTAAACGCTTTCAATATCGCAAATGCTATCACTGTGGATTAAATGACCATATTGCGAGTAAGTGTCCTGATGCTACCAAAGCTGAAAAATCAGCTAAGGTAAAGAAGATTCCCAAGACTGAGAAATCAGTCAAAGGAAAGAAGGTTGTCAAGACTGTTCCTTCAGTCAAGACTCCAGCCTCCTGTACTGATACTTCAGTAAAGGCTGACACTGATTCAACCAGTCCTACTGATACTTCTGGATCCATAGTTCTATGGGTACCAAAGAAAACTTAAACTCTGTACTTTACAGGATAAGGGCATCTGGTACTTGGACAGTGGATGCTCTCGACACATGACTGGTTCTAAATCTGTCCTCACTAACTACCGTGAAGAAAGAGGTCCTGCTGTGACCTTTGGCGGAAACGGTAGAGGCCAAACCCGAGGGTATGGCACTCTGACCAACGGAGTAACTACCTTCAAAAGAGTTGCTTATGTTGAAGGCCTGATGCATAATCTTCTGAGCATCAGTCAACTGTGTGATAAGAATCACAAAGTTTCTTTCTCTAAGAAAAAGTGCAAAGTCAAGAACAGGAAAAAGGAAGTCATTCTCAATGGTGTTAGACATGCAGATATCTACATCATCAATATGAATACTTCCACTGATAACTTCTGTTTCGTATCACGTGCTTCCACTGATATGAATTGGCTCTGGCACAAACGTCTCTCTCATCTCAACTTCAAGACGCTGAATCAACTCTGCATCAACAACCTGGTCATTGGTCTTCCTGACTTTCGCTATACAAAGGAATCTCTTTGTTCAGCATGTGAAAAAGGAAAACAGACCAGGGCTAGCTTCAAGTCTAAGCAGATTTCCTCCATCAGCTCTCCTCTACAACTTCTCCACATGGATCTCTTTGGACCTGTAAATGTCCAATCCATTGGTGGAAAGAAATATACTCTGGTAATCGTAGATGAATATTCCAGATATACTTGGGTTTTCTTCTTACGTGCCAAGAGTGATGCTCCTGAAGAAATCATCCTGTTCGTCAGGAAGATGGAAAAACTCAACAACCTTACTGTTCGGTCAATAAGAAGTGACCATGGGACTGAGTTCAAAAACAGTACCCTGGAATCTTTCTTTGAACAGGAAGGTATCTCTCAAAACTTCTCCTCTGTGAGAACTCCTCAGCAAAATGGTGTTGCTGAAAGACGAAACAGGACGCTGATCGAAGCTGCGAGATCTATGCTGAGTGAAGCCAATCTTGCCACTCAGTTCTGGGCTGAAGCTGTAAATACTGCTTGTTACACTCAGAACAGATCTCTGATTGTCAAGCGTTTCAGAAGAACAGCTTACGAACTCTTTCGTAACAGGAAACCATCAATCAAACATCTCCATATCTTTGGTTGTGTCTGCTACATCCTGAACAACAAAGATAATCTTGGAAAGTTTGATTCCAAATCTGATGATGGAATTTTCCTCGGATACTCATCCATTTCTAAAACTTACCGTGTGTTCAACAAACGAAGACAAACCATTGAGGAAACGATTCATGTCAAGTTCGATGAATCGGGTCCTACCTTTCCTCACCCAAATGATAATACTGAAATAAATCAGTGGGCTGACTCCTTCTTTCAAGTCCCTGAACCTCCTATTGCTGATCCCTCTCCTCAAGACCTTCCTGATGGTTTTGAAGAAGATCCAATACCACCCACTGATATAACCACTCCACCTCTCATAAATGCCACCCGTATCTCTCAAATCACACCACCTGAACCTGATCAACCCACTAACAGTGAAGACTTCTCTCAAACCACTGTTAGTGAACCCTCTCCTACCAATCTTCTTCCTGATCCATCATCCAATGAAGCATCTACTTCAGGACAGGTGTATCAACCACCTGCTCTCCGATGGACCAAAGATCATCCCATTGATCAAGTTCTTGGAAACCCTTCTTCTGGTGTGAAAACCAGACGTCAGGCTGGTAACGTCTGTCTTTATGTAAATTTTATCTCTGAAAATGAACCTAAAGAAATAGATGATGCTTTGCGTGATCCTGCCTGGGTCTCAGCCATGCAGGAAGAGCTAGCAGAGTTCATCAGAAACAATGTCTGGCTTCTCGTCCCTAGGCCTCGAAAGCGTACAATCATTGGTTCCAAGTGGATTTTTCGAAATAAACTTGATGAGATTGGTACAATCATTCGAAACAAGGCTCGCCTTGTGGCTCAGGGATACAGGCAGGAAGAGGGCATTGATTACGATGAAACTTTTGCTCCTGTTGCTAGGCTCGAAGCAATTCAACTCTTCCTAGCTTTTGCAGCACATATGAACTTCAAAGTTTATCAGATGGACATTAAAAATGCCTTTCTGAATGGAAAACTTAATGAAGAGGTCTATGTGGCTCAGCCTTCTGGCTTTGTAGATCCTAAGTTCCCTGATCACGTCTACAAGTTAAACAAGGCTCTCTATGGGTTAAAACAGGCTCCTCGTGCCTGGTATGATACCCTCTCAACCTTTCTTCTCTCTAAAGGTTTTGTTCGTGGAAAGATTGATAGCACTTTATTTCTGAAGAAATATCCTAAGCATATCCTTCTTGTCCAGATATATGTCGATGACATTATCTTTGGATCCACCAATCCCAAACTCTGCGAAAAGTTTGAGTTGCTCATGAAATCTGAATATAAAATGTCTATGATGGGCGAACTAACATTCTTTTTAGGACTTCAGATCAAGCAATCTGAAAAGGGAATTTTCATCAATCAAGGTAAATATGTACATGAGATGCTGAAGAAAGTTGATCTCACATCCTGTACACCGATGAAGACTCCAATGGCTCCTCCTCTGTCTCTTGACAAGGATTCCAAAGGGAAACCTGTTGATGTGACTCTCTATAGAGGAATGATTGGCTCACTGCTGTATCTTACAGCGAGTCGTCCTGATATCATGTATGCTACATGTCTCTGTGCTCGTTATCAGGCTGAACCCAAAGAATCCCATCTGACCGCTGTAAAGCGGATCTTCAGATACCTGAAGGGAACTCCTAACATGGGTCTCTGGTACTCCAAGGACTCAGGGTTCGATCTAACAGCTTATTCTGATAGTGACTTTGCAGGATGTAAGATCGACAGGAAAAGCACTACTGGTGGCTGTCACCTATTAGGTGGCAAGTTGGTGAGTTGGACTAGCAAGAAGCAGAACTCTGTGTCCACTTCAACTGCTGAAGCTGAATATGTTGCAGCAGGAATATGTTGTGCTCAGGTCCTGTGGCTGAGAAATCAACTTCAGGACTATGACATACAACTCTCCAAAATTCCTATCTACTGTGACAACACTTCAGCAATAGCCATTGCTAACAATCCTGTCTTACACTCTAAGACAAAGCACATTGAAGTGAGATATCACTTCATCAGGGATCATGTGATGAATGGTGATATTGAACTCCATTTTGTCCCTACTGAATATCAGCTTGCTGACCTCTTTACCAAACCACTGGATGTGACGCGTTTTAATATGCTCCTCAGTGAACTTGGGATGTTAAATCCTGAAGAATAGAAGTTCTCAGGACAAACAGTTGTTAAAGTCCTTATAAAGATATTCTCTCAGGACCTCTTTTATTAACAACTCCTGAATAACTCTTCTTCAGAGGATGACTCTATTCAGTACTTACAAAATCTTTGTTCAATACCCGAATACTGATGATTCTCAGGTAAGTATTTCTTCCCTCTGCTACTGAAACCTTATCGCATTAAATGTGATAAGAGGATTTTCCCAAAACAGTACCTATCTGATAAGTACTCTGATTCCAATAAAACATATCTTTCACCAAAATGGAATCATCCCCTGAAAAGGTGGTTTTTAGTTTTTCAAATAAAACAAACCTTTCATCTGCACTGACACGTAATGGGACGTTTCCTGTTCCCCACTACGTGTGTCAGGCGCGTGAACGCGCGTCGAGCTTCTTTTTTCATCATTACGTTTGAATTTAGCCGCTCTTTTCTCTCTCATCCTTTTTCTCTCTCCTACCACGAGGTATAAAAACCTCATTCGTAATCCTTTTCACTCTTTACGCTCACATAATACTCTCTAAGCATTCAAGCAAGAAAAAGCACGAATCTGCAGTCTCAAGAACACCAAGAACACACACTTACTACTTTTTAACAAGATCAACGTAAGTTTCTTTTGTTCTTTGTTCTTTCCACAATCTAAGTTGGTATTCTTCCTTATAAACAACTTATTTTGGTAAACGTTTTTCCAAAAACCCTAAGATCACTTCGTTTGATCTTAGTTTTCCCAAAATCTTCAAAGATTTTTGTTAAAACTGTTTAGCATGATTTTTCTTATTTCTTTTAAGAAACAGTCATAAACTCCTATTTTGATATCTTTTCATCAAAATAGAAGTTCGTTTTAAATACCAAAACACATTCCTTTTGTGTATTTTGGTATCTAATCTATTCTAAGTATAAAGGATTTCACCATTTTTATGAACATATTTTGTGTTCATTGAAAAATGAAGAAAAATGCATATTTTGGACTCTTAATCATCCATATATGTTATTTTTATGTTTTTAACAGGATGGCTGCTACTCAATCTACATCCCTGGACGCCCAACTCTCATCAGAGGCCACACCTCTGCAAGCTACTGAGAGCTTGCCGATAGTCATTCCACAACACGACGTCCAGTTCAAACAGAACAACGTCGTAGCACTTTTCGACATCCCCGAAGACAAGGACTACCTGCTGCCTGCAAAGGAATTCATGCTCAACAGCCCTCTGAAGACGGCGTTCACCCTGGACCCCAAGCCAAACAAACTAATGCTACAACAACTTTGGTCAACAGCCACTGTTGCCAAGGAGAAGAACGCAAAAGGTGTCCTGCGCGAGGTCATCAAGTTCCAAATCAAGGAAAACATAATTTCCTTTGGTTTTGGAATCCTCAAGAATGTGCTTAACTTCCCCAAGAAGAAGCGCTTCCCTCCTGTCCCCACCGCCGACGAAATCGTCGAGTTCCTGGACGCCATCGGCTACAGATGGCCTGTCAACAAGGAAGGCGTCCTGCTACCGAAGACAGGAGCTACTGTCCATAAGTCAGGACTAAACGCCGTGTTCTATTATATATGGAACACGTTTGGCCTGTGCTTATCGGGCAAAACAGGGAGCACGGAGCAGTTCCCGATGGTTATCCAGCAGATGGTCTACTCTGCGATCAAGAATCGCGAGTTCGACTATGCTCGCTCCATCTGGGACGACATGGTGAGGAAGGTCCGAAGCAAGAATCGGGTCGCCAACGTTGCCTTCACCAGGTTTTTTCTCAGCCGTCCTGGAGCTGCATATGGGGGAAAACTACCCCAAGGTTGGAAACTCCAACAACTACACTCTGGGACCCAGGTTCCTGGAACAAGTTGTTCATCATCCTGAGGACGTCCCTCTCTCCGACGTCCTGGTCGTTCCTGAACCTCTTCAGGATCAGGATGCTGAACCATCCACCTCTCCAAACGCTGGTACGTTCTCTATCATCTCTTCCAAACCACATTCTTCTACTTCTATGCATGCTATGTCAGTAGCTAACCCCATACTGACTTCCCCAGCTGCAACAACAACTTCTGCGCTCCAGAAGCGCCCCCAACCATCCTCTGCTACTCCTCCACCTCCTCCAAAACGCGCCAAGGCTAGGGCGCAAAAGAAAAAGAAACAGGCGGCTGGTAAGAAATATTACATTACCCTGCCCCAGCTCTTTAATAAACCATCCCCTTTGTCTAAACATTCTTCCAATGCAGATACTTCTACATCTGCCCCTGTTACACAAGAACCTGAGGTGGTTCAACTCGAACCCTCAGAGAATCTGGTGGGTAATCATCCTGATACCCTCCAAGCCTCAGGTAATATTTCTAAGCAATATATTACTGTTACTTCTTCTATGAAAGCTAATGAGTCTTCTAGTGCTCACTTAGCTACTCTTTCTACAGGTTCTTTAGGAGCAGGTTCTGAAGGGCATCTTCATCAGGATGACCCCTTCAACGACTTCATCCTCACGGATGCCGAGCATCAGCTGAACACAGCTGAACTCCGCAGGCAGTCCGCTGAGAGGAACCTGCATAAGGCACGCACTGCCCTCCAGCAAAAGGAGGCCGAGCACTCAGCACAGCTCCAGTCCCTACAACAGGAACTTGTTGCTGCCAAAGCTGCTGCAGCTGCTGCTGAAGCCGCCGCCGCCAGTGCCACTGCTGCTGCCGTCGCCGCGACTCCGCCGCCCACGGCCGTCACCCTGACCATCCCTTGTCTGGATAATATCCATGACAAGGTTTCACAGGTTGCCTCCTCCTCCACCAACCTTCAGGCATCTATTGATGACCTGAAGGCCACGGCGTTCCCTGCGCTCTCCACCAACATCATCAACAGCACCAACTCTCTCACCACCTTTCAAACAACGGTGGTTCAGAGATTGGATGCTCAGGAAGCTGCTCTTCGCGCCATCCAGGAGCAGGTGCAAGGGCTCTCCTCTGCTGTCAACGCTCTCACCTCTGCTCCTGCGCCGCCTCCATCCTTCACAACGGCGGACAGGGAGGTTTTGCAGTCCCTGATCTCCTCATCATTCATCCAGCGCAAAGTCCTGAGCGACATGGCCTCTCTCCTCCAAAGGAGTGTTACATCAGCTGCCTTGATACAGGCACCTGCTGAGGGGGAGAGACAGCCCCGAGACCATTCAGCATATTCCCCCTCCACCAACTGGAGAACCACTGAAGACGGGGGGAATAATGAAGACGACGATGATGATGATGAAGATGATGATGATGATGTAGACGACGACATCTTCGTCGAGAAGGTCCCTGCTGCATCTGCGCCCATTCCAGGGCTCGCACAACCTCAGGGGGAGAACCCTGATGCCTCTGGTATGTCTCCACTACCATCCTCTCCCTCTTCCTCTGATAACCAACCTATTTCTACTCTTCTAAAAACCAAACCTACCCCTGAAACCATCAACCTAGACTCCTCACCTGAAGACTCCCCTCCTAATAACCTTCAAATGGTTATCTACCAACCTCCCAAACTACCTTCTCCTGAACCAACTCCTGAACTCACCTCTCACCCTGAACCTGAACCCTTTAACCAAGCCAATCCTGAAACTCACGATGTCAACTTTGGCTCTGTCACTGGTGACATTATTCGCCTAATGGAGAATAGTCCCAATGAGCAGACCAGAGCTGAATTAGCCAAAATGACCTTCAGGATCACACCCCTTAACCAAGAAACCATTTCTACCCGTCCTACAACCCGTTTCAACCCAGAAGCCTCTTCATCCCGAACCCCTGAAATCCGAGCCACCCCTGAAACCATATGCCTTTCATCAGATGATGAATTCATCTCTGATGACTTCTCAACCCCTGCTTCTTCACCCAGATCACCTCCCTCAAATTCTCCTAGATCTGAAGGTGAAAACTACCCTGACAGTTCCTTTGCAATTGACAGGGATGGGCGCTTAGACGCCGTGATAGAGCGACTCGAGAGTACAAGAGTAAAAATCCCTCTTCGTACCTCTTGTGACTCCGAGTTCGCCTATCTCTCGCAGGAGGAGTACAACGAGGCTGTACAGGCTCAACTAGAGCATAATAAGAAGCAGAAGGAAGCTTTCCTCTCTGCTCAAGCCGCTCGAAGGCTTGCATCGGATTTTGTAGATGAAGATGCTGAAATAAGTGCGGATCCTATCCTTGCACAGAAGGCTGTTCTGAAGGTCTTCAACAAAAATGCTGAAACTCAGACTGGAGAAGTGAATGCTGAGCTTGACTGGTGCAGAGATCGGTTACACCTCCGAAAGCATGGTGCTGCCATCTCAGGTATCCATCTTCGCCGATCTAGAGGCAAGAAAGGTAATCCTGGTAAAACCTGGATCACAGTCAAACGCTCTGGAGTAAAGGACGTAGAGCACACTCTGGACAAGTTAGATCGCTACAACTTGTCAGAGTGGAACGAAATCAGATCCCTGCTTCACAAAGCCAACAAGAACTATCGGGCTGAAGTAGAAGAAGTCATTGAAGGACTTATTGCTCGCATCAGAAGGACAACCGAAATACCTGATGACCTGCTCCAACACTCTCCACTCCCATCTCAGCAGCCTGTTCGAAGATCTGCAGGCACCTCTACAAGAAGACCAACTCCCTGTCTTCCCAGAATGGTTGTTAAACCTCTGGACCTCTCGATGCTTGATCTTTCATTCCCTTCTGGAATTTCTCTATCTGAAGGACAAGTAATCAGAGAACCTGTTCATGGCATATGTGTTAGCAATAACTCAATCCTACGCTTTCAGCGCTTCAGTGAGCTACACATAGCGCCCTATGAACATCTTTTGACAGTTCTCTTCACTGCACAACAAGATAAGAAAAATCCAGACAACAAAGAGATCATCCGCACTGTCAGAGCTATACTTGATCACAGACTTGCCTTCAGCGAAACTCCTGTTCCTGTTTGCGTCAAGACTGAATACATTAGCGAAGAATCTGATAGTTAGTTGTCTTGTAATTTTTCTTTCAGTACTTCTATCATGTACTATTGTATTTTCCTTACTCTTGTAATATTTTAATGAGATTAATGAGAATGCAATTCAGTGCATTGTACTTCATTCCATCATAGTACTGAAAAAGATCCCTCAAAACAGTAAATGGGACATGTACCTTTATGAGTTCTATTTCCTACTGTTTAGTTCTAGACTTAGATTTATTTCTAACTTTTCTAGATTAAGACAATTACTCTGTTGTCTTATCATTATCATTTAGGGGGAGATTGTTGATCCAGCTCTCCTAAGACCTGATGAAATGATAATGATCCTGAATCTTTACTTAGTGAATAGGTTTTTACTTCTGTTATAGCTTGAGGAATTATCACTGAGTCTGTTCAGTGTTATTCCATGTTACTTATGCTGTAACTTAACTTTATAGATCAGGATCAGGATCAGGAGACTAACGAGTCTGTTCTGCAGTCTTCTGATCCTGTCCACTGAAGTGAAGACCTCCTCCTGAAGACATTAAGATCATACAAAAAGAACCATCAGCGACGTCGAAGAAATAGTTGATGACAGGAACAGCATGCTCGTGATCTGAAGACGGAACTCAGTGATAGCAGTCTGTTCACTATCGTATGACATCCTGAAGATTCATCAGGATACACGTGACCCTGAACGTCCCCAGTTTCAGGACTCTAGTCACTGATCAGTATCCTGATCCTGAAGGATTAGAACAATGTCTTAGTCTAATGCACAAAAGGATAACTCGCCTTTTCTGACACAATAGTACATAAGGGCAGTTACTTTACTGTTCCCTCCGTACTTATCAGACCATAAGGCAACTGTTTACAAACATCCTCTTTTGCACACCATGCAAAGAGTATTTGTTTATAGTAAATAGTACAACAGACCACTCACATTGTGATACATCACAATAGTAGGTCTGCATGCATTTAATGCATGGAGTATAAATAGGACGTGAAGAGATGTTCTCCATACTTCTTCTTCATCCTAAAATTACTCAAGTCCTTTCTCTCTTTTTCCCTCTATCTTCTTTCTTTATTCTCTTCTCACTTAGTGCATAGTGAAAGAACTTAGATTGTTTAGTTTAGACTAATTGTCTTTTCTATTTCCGCAACAATCTGTAAATTCATATTGTTTATAAAACAAGAATTTAAAAGTGAGAAAATTGTGTGATTATATTCAACCCCCCTTCTATAATCCCAAACACTATCCTTACTTGAAGGTCACCTACTTGGGACCAACACCTTTTACAAAATTAAATCAACAATGATTTCCTACCCAATCATGACATTATTTTTACACCATTCAAATGATTTTTTTTTATTAAATCAGGGACTTGAAAATAAAAACTACATTAAACCATCAATGATTTTCATTGAACGACATTAAAAAGTTACACAAGGTGAGGAGTTTCGGCTAGGCTATCATCCTTACCAAGCGACCCAAAGAATACAAGAAAAAAACTAGTAAGAAGTTAGAAGACACAAAAACAAGAAGAAAAAAACCCCACCAAAAACGCCCAGACATCCAAACCAATTAGAAGCAGGAAAGGGGGTAGCGACACCAATCAAGCCACCTGTATTTTTAAGTTGTGCACCTTTGATCTATGATTAATCCAAAAGAAGGATTGAGCCTGAAGATGATTGAATAACAAAGCCTCCATTACACGGTTAGAATTCTCGAAAAACTTTTCGTTCCTAACCGACTAGATTAACCAAAGGAAAGCATGGAGGACACCCATGAAAGCCTTTCTCTTGTTTCCAGATAGATTCAACTTGCAGTCCCATTCCAAAATTGAACAACTCTCCTGCATAATGGCATCATCAAAACCCCTCCAATCGCACACCTCTTTAAGGATTTTACTAGAGAAGCGACAGTCTCTAAAAAGGTATTCTTCATTCTCCTCCTCTGAATTACATAAGGAACAAGTCGTAGATAAAAGAATTACCCCTTGTTTCTCCAAATTAACTTTAGTCGGCAGCCTCTTATGGGAAAATCTCCATGCCAAAACGTTGACAGAAGAAGGGACCCAATTTTTCCAATTAAAAGGAGTCTTGCCATTGAACTTAGCGGCAACAATGGGTATAGTGTAAATAGGATAAAGATTATTTGGTGTTTCATTTTATTTAGAATAATAATGGGTAATAAAAGTTAACGGATAAACCCTACAACTAGTAGGACGGTATTTTAGGGATTAAATCTTCCTTGCTGCATTTGATTAGGAAAATAGTTTTGATTGCTTTCGAATACCATTACTCATGTGAAAATAAAAGTTTCGAGAAAATTGTTAGTAGCAATGCACGTTTTACGAATGTTTTTCTCTAGATAGGGCCCCATGGTGCGAACCAAACTGTTGATGACGAAAATTGCACAAAAGAGCAACTTAAGGCCGTTTGTGGAGCTTATCTAACTAAAGAAAGGAACAATCGGTGAAAGCATGCGAAGTGTAAGAAAAATAATAAGTAACACAAGAATTTTGTTGACGTGGGAAAACCGCAACCGAGGAAAAAACCCGCGGATGAGTATAAGGAGTCGACTTATACTATATATCACTGACCAAAGGTGATGTCCTTAGTACAAGAGCCGGTTGTATGTTACAAAATAAAGAAGATACAATGTCTTATGCAAAAATTAACTAAATCGTATAGAGCGGGATGTAATTGTCGCATGCAGTGAGAGTTGATCGCCGAATGTCCTATTCTTCCAAGGAGCTTTGATTTATAGATGAAGTCGTAACCGTTGTGTCTTTAATGGCTTTAATGAGTAAATCTTGAAATGGCTTGTGTCTTTAATTGGTCGTCGGTTATGTCTGTTAGGCATTAGTTGTGCATTTAACCCTGCATCAAATGATTACCAAAAATAACAATCATACATTAACTTGTGTTAGGTCAATCGTATGAGATCTCAATTGTTGATCATATGACGTAGGAATCACACATATATATTCGATTGGACATTATTTAAATACAACATCTGTCTTGTGATATTTGATCTTATAATTATCTATTCATCATTCGAACGTTAGAATTTGACCCAAACTATTGTCATCATCTTTAATGTTGATGTATTAAAATTACTAAACGACTTACATTTTTTCATGGTTCATAATCTTTTTTTTGGGTTCTAATTGGATTACTGTACTATGAATATATGTGTATGTGTTTGTTATGTACTTATGTGTGCGTTTTGTTTGTATATATTTAGATACAAAACCGTGTAGTGTGTATATTTATATTTCTTAACATGTTTTTTTTTGTTGGTATTTTTATGTTCATTACCATATGTTTTATATTTTAGGAATTAGGATATTTCACGGAACATTTCTATAAAAAGACTAATAGAAAGATTAATTTTTTATAATGTAATTTAAAGAAAAGATTAATATGCATATTTAAGTTGTTACATCGTCCAATTTCGTTTTAAATGACTTACTATAATACTTCTTCATAAATATGTAATTGGATGGTATTACAAACTTAGACCTTAATAAATACTCGATTAATTAAACTAGTTGTAATCAAACATTCTAACAATTAATGTTGTATTTTTATATTGACAGCTTAATATTGTAATACTTCAAAATAAATCAAATTAAAGATTGAAAGAAAAAAAGATTATTTTATGGTTTTAAGTGGCAATGACTTGTGTATTGCACTAAAAGCCACAGTTCAATTATATGCCCATAAGAAGGTCAAAGGTCAATTATATTGCCAAAAAAAAGTCAAAGGCCAAATATTAGTGAGAGACAGGGCACCGCATAAATGACATTCTTACTCGAACTTGGTTTTTAGGATATTTGAAACTGCAATGGATTGATTATATACAGAAAACAAATAAACTTGTTACCATGGCCGTTAATAATGTGTTATCAAGTTTTTCTTTCTTTTTTTTTTTTTAAGAGAAAAGGAATGAAAATAGAAGGAAAGTAAGAGAGAAATAAAAGAAATATTATGTTTTAGAGTTTTTTTTAAGGAAGAGAAAAAGAAAAGAAAGGACTTAAGAAATAAGGTTGATTTTCTTTTCAATTTTTATTTTTTTAAATGCTGGAGGAATGGAAAGCAAAGGAAGATGTGGGTGCCAAATCAATCAAATCAAGAACACTTTAGATTTTATGTGATGTATATGCTAAGTACAAGATCTAAATGTGATTGCATTCCATTCAATGATTAGAGATTTAAGTTGTAGGAAAGTACAAATGAACCTAAAGACTACTATTTATACTTAAGGAAATGGGCTAGGCTTTTTAAACTAAATGGGCCTAAACAATTGGGCCTTTAAATGAAAATTACATAAATGATAACAAAGTTTGGGAAATTACAAAATTGACACAACTAACAAATATTTCTAACAGAAGAAAATGAGATAATTTGAAAAATTTAGAAAAACTAAAAATGTTTATAATTAAGGAACAAAATAACAATCTATTGTTTTAAGTGTTTGGTTGGAGGAATTAAAAATACATAATTCAACGAACAACAATCTATTTCATTAGCAATGTATTAGATGTCCAAAAAATCAACTTCTCTTTGATACATTTCTATACCAAACAAAGAAGATTAAAAGTCTTGCTTTTGTTTTTTCAGTATTTATTAACATCTATAATCGTTATACACTCAAGTTTGTATATGAAATTGTAGTTGATGTGATAGGTAAAGTAAAGAAACCTATGGAGAACAAAGTTTAACTTTTTTATGATCAATTCTTTTTGAGGAGCATATGCGTGCTATTGGAAAAACCAAATAAAACAACAATAAATATATAAAATGCAATATGTTATATTTTTTTCGGCCAAATCATTGACACCTCTAAGAACCTCAGTTGCCATATTTTATCCGGCCACATCATTGACACCTCAACAAAAGGAGAACCGTAATGAAACTCCACAATGGAGGTTCTTACAAAAAACCTTACTTTCCATATTTTAAATATATGAAATATATGAAATGGTTAAGAAATAAATAAAATAATAATACAAAAGGAAAGTATATACAAGAACCTGGGTTCTTGTTCAAGCACCTAGGTCCAATAAGAATCTGTGACTGGATAAGAACCTCTATCACACAATGGAGGTTTCTGTGGGTGCCAAATCAATCAAACAATCAAGAACACTTAGATTTTATGTGATGTATATGCTAAGTACCAAGATCAAGATAGATTGCATTCATTCAAGTGATGAGAGAGTCAAGGTGGAAGGGAAACTACAAATGAAGAATGAAACACCTATTTATACTATTCTAGAAAAGGCTTAAAAGGCTTTAAACACATGGGCCTTGAACATGGGCCTTTAACAACAATTACATAAAAGACACTAACTTTAGAGAAATTACAAATTGACACAACTTAACAAATATTTCTAACAATTTCCCCCTTTGTGTCAATTTCTCCGCTTCTGATGACTTGATGATTTCCTCTTTGATCCTTCAGTCTCTTTGTGACTCTTTGATGATCCGTCTCTTCTTCGTGATGATGGTGGCGGCGGTCTCTCTTGACGCTTCTTAGCCGGTCTCCTCAAGGTATCTGACATACCTCATTTCTCTATCTCTCATGACTGGCTTCCGTGGTTCCACATACTTTCAACGATTAGGTGGTACACCCTTGTCCTTCTCAAAGATCACCTACGGAGGTGAGACTGGCGATTGAACCATTGACCATGGATCGGTCGCTAGAGGCCATGAGTAACAGGGTTGATCGGAGCTCTGACTCTGGAAGACATGCTCGGAGCTCTGGATGTGGAGACGGCGTGCGAGAACAAAATACAGTTAGAACTGGAGACGGAGTACGAGACGATACTCTTGGCTGAGAATCTCTATATGTTGGAGACGGCGTAAGAGGAAGAGGAGACCGATGTGATGAAAGCATGTCACATGTAGGAGAAGATTAAAGATGTGGAGACATAGGGGGTGAAGTCTCAGAACTGTACATCTCCAGACCCAGAAGTGACTGATGTGGAGGCGACTGAAGTGGTATCAGAAGAGTAGAGTCCGAACTGTAGCTCTCCATGCATGACTCATAATCATCAGACGGAACATCATCTGAAGCGGGTACGCGGACAGGGTGAGAGATTTCCGGGTTGACACAAAAAACAATCTCTCGACCCTCCGCTGAATCTGCCGTCGGGTTCTGATCAGGCTGAGACTGAGATACATCGGCACCGGTCCCCATATGAGTACCGGAAGGAGCGGCGCCGGAAGAAGTGCCTGTCAGAACTGAAGAGCCAAGCCGAGCCTTCTTATGGATTTCCCCCTCACGGCGATCGGGGTCATCTCGGTCGTCGTGTCTGCGCTTAGGTGGCTCGGCTGATGCACGACACGAAGTCTCAAGGGCTCGGATCTGAGTCTGCATGTCTGAAATGGAGCCCATGATCTCAGCTAATTCCTCCTTCTTCAGGGCATCAAGCTTCCCTTCGAGCCTCTGGATAGATAGGACTACCTCTTGAGAAGAGGAGGTAGCCGGCTCGGGATGGCTCGCGGGAAGTGATGTGTAAGCAGACCGCTGTAGATAATCTGGAAGGTTGGTGTCATTCTCGTGGAGATTCCCACGGGAGATCAATGTTGCCATCAGAAAGTCCGTCAACTCAGTAAACAAGTAGTCGGGGTGCAGTCGGACATGGAGGTGGTGCTGGAGGTGGTGAAGTATAAAATCCTCATGGATAGCCTTTAGGGCGCCGTCCATCATTTCCCTGACAACGGATGTCGGGTAAGTAACTCCGGTGTCACAAAGACGTTCCGTTTGCACAACCGCTGAATCAACGGAGTGGCCTACGTTCATGGCTGGCGTGATAGTGACCATGGTAGGACTTCCCGCCGGTCATCGTGAAATGCCCATCGTGGACACCACTCTCGGGGTTCCGATCACGTCACATAGACTCGTGATGCGTGGAGCTGAGACTGCGTCACATAGACTGGCAATATGTGTACCTAAGAGTGTATATGGCTCTAGACTCTGGTGCACATGAAGGAAGTGTGGGGATCGGGGCAGGGATCCTCCTGTTTCAATATCACTACCCTCCAAGTGAGGGCGCGATAGCCGATGTGCTATATCCCCGTGGAATGAAACATCCATCTTATGAGAGATGGATGAGTGGTTAGGTGGGGCGTGCAATTGCACCTCTGGGTGGGAGGTGTCTTCTTCAATACCCGTACTCAACACATGTGTACGGGTAGCAGATGTGGCTGCCCAGCTTCTACCTATGGATAGGGGAGGACCGGTTAAAACCTTTGGTCCTATCTCACACTCATCATTTCTTTTACTTCCCTCGCTCTGCTCACTTTCTTCGACTGTTAGGTCTCCCTCAAACCTTATGTCGTCCTCACCCGCAGATGGGTGGTCATCACCGGAGTCATCAGAATTATAGCTCACCAAAAAGAAAAGTGAAGGACTTTGGTGACTGTCATAGCATATGAGGTATTAGCTCCGGAGCGATCATCATCACTGCCTAAGTTACCCCCGTCATAACCCCCCGACTCCTCATCCTCACACCCTTGGTCACCACCCCCAGGTGAATAACCATGCTCAAGACCCTCACTCACTCTCCTAGAGGATACCTCCGGGGTGCCAGTCTCCGGCTCTGGAGATGCTGGTAGAGGTGATATACCTAAGTATGCTCTCACAGTCGGTGAATGATGATCGACAGCATCAAGTAATGCAAGTGGCATCGCCATCGGTATATCATGAATCTTTGGGGTATGGCATAAGGATTGATGGTATTAGTATAAGGAGTGTTGGATATGGCATCAGGATACTTGGGTATGGCATATAAAGTGTTGGTATCCAAAAGAGGTGTGGTGATGGTATCCATGATAAGTGTTGGTATCAAAGAAAATTGTTGGATGCCAAAGAAAGATGTTGGATGCCTTCAGACAGAGCCTGGATATTAAGAAAGGCTTGGATATCGTTCTGAATCTTATTCCGAACCCAAATAACGAATTTCCATTTATATATATATATGTATATATTTATATTTATTTATTTTTAATATATATAGGTATATATATATATATATATATTCGTCTGCTATGTCCTCCGGTGGATTGTGATGAAGTGGTGATGAGATTATCATCAGAATGATGAGGGTTTGCCATTGTACCTGAAAAATAAATAGTTAGTAATGAGGTAAAGGCAAATGTGAGATATAAGGCACACATCATTGAGATGTGTTATTGTGTTCTAAATCAAAAGATTTGGTACAGAATAACACAACACATTGAGTGTGAAATTTTTCTCAAGTCTGGAGGATGCACAATTCAACAGATCTTACCAACCCGAGACATGATGGTGAACACTTAGGATAATTCGGAATGAGGTTGGATCATGGCATGGTGAAACACGTAAACATAATATGTATACATTTAAGCAACGTGAACACACAGATACTTAAGGAATCATGTAAGCAGGTTAAACCGAATCATACAGACATCCATGAGAGCCTTGGTGCACACCCAAAATTCATGAAAAGAAACAAGTTGTGGCATGACATGCACGGATTCCAGACACATTCAACTAAGCCCACACTTGAGAAAAAAAAGAAAAGAAAAAAAAATTAAACCTAGAACAATACAAGAGAAAGAAAAATAACTAAGAGGAAAAAAAACATAAGAAGAAATTAAAAAAAACTTTAAGAGGAAAGAAAGAAAAAAAAATTTTAACTAAAACAAAAAAAACTCTTTTGTTATATAAACAAAATAAGAAAACAAATTAAACAAAACAAAAAAAAACAAAAAAAATAACACCGGTCAGATGCGAGTCAGAGAAGAAACGAGAGTCAGAGGCGGTCAGCGAGCGGTCAGCAAGAGGAGGCGGGTCAGCGCCTCGGTCAGAGGCTCGGTCAGCAGCTCTGACCGAGTGCTGACCGAACGGAATTCACGTTGGAGGCGCGTGCTGGCGCGTATGAGACGCGTGGAAGGCGCGTACAGCGCGTGAAAGCGCGTCTGGGGGCGCGTACAAGCGCGTGGGGGCGCGTGGGGTCGCCTTTTCGAGGTGCAGACAGCTGGGAACCGTGTTTGAGTACATGGGAAGGTGAGATTTGACTTGGGAGACCGTGTAGAAGCTCTAAAAACGCGTTTTTTTCAAGAAACATAGCTGTTTGACGCGATTTGAGGAAACTTCTCCATTTTTTTTTTCTTTGAATTCAGATCTAAAGCTAAAAGGAGAGGAAGCTCTCTCAAAAACTAAGGAGAAAAAAAATTCGGCCGACGGTCAAGAGAGGCTCCGGTCAAGTATGGTTCACACTTCCGGCCAAGAGAGGAAACACACACACTCGACCCTATGACCTCCGGTCTCACGTCCGGTCACACATCCGGCCTTCGGTCTAGAGAGAGAAACCAAAGCCTCCGGTCGCCGGCCCGGTCCGGTCGAGTTACCGTCCAAGAATGATTCACACAAGAGGAAGCTTTGGTTGCCGGAAAAAAAATATCCGGGTCCGGCGACGTCCGGTTCCGGCCACGTCCGGTTCCGTTCACAACACTTCATCTCCTTTCCTTTTGATTTAAGATAGACATCCGGTTCCGTCGACGTCCGGTTCCGGCGACGTCCGGTTCCGGCGAGGTGGATTGGTTGACAAGGGTTCTCGAAAAACACTCACAAAATTTGACTCCAGATCCGGTTCCGGCGACATCCGGTTCCGGCGATGTCCGGTTCCGGTTACACTCTTCTCCCCACTTTCTTTCTAAAAAAAAATCGAACAAGACATTTTCCGGTCCGGTTCCGGCGACATCCGGTTCCGGCGAGTTCCGGTTCCGGCGAGGTCTCCGGTCCGGTTTCGGGAAGAGAAAGACTTGTGTGAAATGCGATTTGACTCCCGGTCCGGCTCCGGCGACATCCGGTTCCGGCAACATCCGGTTCCGGCGAGGTCTCCGGTCCGGTTCCGGAAAGATAAGTTGGGGCCTGGAGGATCAAGACTTGGTGGATTTTTGAAAGATCCGGTTCCGGCGACATCTCCGGTCCGGTTCCGGCGAGATCCGGTCGCCGGAGTTTTCTCCGGGCAGGTCATGGGTTCAAGGTGACATGATGAGATGGATGAAAGACACAAATAAAGTAGAATAAAGGAATAAAATAAAAGAAAAATTAAAAGGAGATTTAAAATCAGATAAAGAGTAAAAATAAAGGGTAAAAAAAAAATGACTTGGGTTAAAAACCTCTGACAAACCTCAAACCACATGAGCAAATATATTTTTAGGATCAAAAAGTGTTTTTCCTTGTGTTCTTCAATATGAACAAATGAAACCTCCAAGAACACCAACAATGATAAACCCTTGAAAGCTTTTTTTTTTTTTTTTCTAAAAGAAATAAAAATCTATATAACAGGAATTCTATTATATGTATATAAAGAAAATAGAAAACTTACCTGGGGTGCTTACATGTTCCCCTTATGACAAGAAAAATCCTCGGAGAATTTTTTGAACTATTTCCAGAGATAGAACAAAATCTCCGTTGGCAAAGAAAAATACAAAAAGATCGTTAAAAAAAATTCTCTTATTTCCCTAATTTATATTTGTATTAGTAATAATATTATCTATTATTTTTTTTAGGTTACATAAATAGTCAAAAAAAATTATAGAAAAAAAAATATTTAGCCTAGAAAGAAAAGATTTCAAAAAAATAAAAAAATAAATATTTTTCTTTTATTATGTAAATAGATTTAATTTTTTTCTTTCGTTAGTTACTTGTATCCGAAGAAAATGTTCCACAAAAAGAATTACTTTTATGTCAAGTAGTATATTAGAGTAGTATTAGGTTGTGAAAATTTTTTAAAAACAAAAAAAAAAAAAAAAAAACTTTACTTGTACATATGCATGCTAGATTAGATTTGTGGCATCATTTTGTGCATAATTTTTTTAGCCACTTTGCTGTTTTGCCACTGTTTTGCGCACACAGATTGCACAGATGGAGGCAGTCCCTCCACCTATATTTTGGTACAGTTTGGGTTCACAAAAATAGATGCAATCCATCTTTTGATCTTTTGATGCATTTGAAACTCAAAAATAGGGGCAGTCCCTCTGTTTTATGCATTTAGTGAGCTGTGGTACACCACCTATGGAGGCAATCCCTCCATCTCATTTTTTTTGATGCGATTGACCATCCAAAACAGGGGCAACACCTCTGTTTTTTCTGTTTTGACTTAATTGTGGTGCACCACTAATAGAGGCAATCCCTCTAAGCTTGTTTTGACAGTTTTGGTCTTATACAAAAGATAGTAGAGTTTCCATGCATCATCTTGGAGTGAACTCCAATCACAAAGAGGCATTCCCTCTTTCTTGTTTTGATTTTAACTTATCTTGAGCCATTGTGATCTGTTTGTGTGCTAACCTGTGGATATTTACATTTGTCCCCCATCATGATAACTGTTTTCTTTGGGACTTTGCTGATTTTAGGATCATTGTAGGAATTTTAATAGATTTTTCTTTCTTTATTTGCTGTTTTCACCACCTGTGTGTCACTTGACACCGCATGTTTGGTGTTTGCTGTTTTGTTACTAAGGAAACAGAGGAGGGAGTAAGGCTCTTTGGATCCCACTCTCCTCTTGAATAATCTAAATTGTTTGAATAATGTCTAGTCATAGATCCTTGGTTGTAAGCCAATGTCTTTACAATCAGCATGCTCATGTATATATATGTTTATTTGTTTTAAATTTTTTGTTCATCATACACTTTGGCACTCACACACAGTTTACACTTATAGGCAGTCCCTCTATTGCACTTGGCCAAACTGTGATTCACAGTGAGTAGAGGCAGTCCCTCTACCTCACTTGGTTGAACTAGGATTCACTCATCACAAAGGTAGTCCCTTTGTGATCCTTGGTTAAATTGAAACTCACTCATAAAGAGGCAGTCCCTCTACACTCACATCTCATTCAACCATGTGGTGCATTGTGGTAATAGTTAGTATAGCTTATCCCATGGCATGATCATCTTATATGCTCATTTTTGGGAAATTTGCTGCATTTTAGGTCAATTATTGAGTCTTAGTTTCAAACTTGGTCTTAAACTAAGTTTGAGGTTGTAAAAGTTTTCATTCTTTTCTTTATTTTTGATGATTTTCCAAACTTAAATGTTGTACAACATTTCAAGTTTGAGGTTGTTGTTTTTAGGTAGATAACATTGATGGAAAGGCAACCTTTTGGGGTGCATTCTCCTATTTGCTTTTCTGTTTTAATATTGTATGTCTTAGTTTGTTAAATTTAGTCTTAATCCATGATTAGTGCTTAACCACTAGTTTGTTTGGATACTTTGCTGAATTTTAGGTAATTTCAGGTCACTAAGTCATGATAGCGTAAACCTTGAGTTATTTTAAGTTGTGTCTTTGCAATAGATGAAATGGAAACAGTCTCATTCTCATCTTTGTTTTTATGTTTTAAATTTGGGAACTGATTTTCTGGATTCACTCATCTGTGTGTACAACATAATCCACTTTACATGCTTTTAATTTCCAAATGATCTTATAGCCACAATAATCCCATGTGTGATTTCCCTTTGAAAGATGGTTGTTAACACAGAAATGGTCCCAACAGTTTGTTAGAAAGCTAGGTTGAGTCATCATATGGCAAGCCATTCTTGGGCTTTCACTCATATATTTCAAGCCCGAAAGACCTTTCTTTGATACAATTGGGACATTGCATCCCACAAGTTTGAGGTGAGGAGAATGCCTTGCACATACACTAACCCCCTTTCCTCACCTCATTAAGCCAAACACATCAATTAAGCCACTAAAAGCCAAAGCCAAAATACCACTAAATTTTTTTAGTGCAAAACTGTGTTAAAGAGACATAGTAGGCTTAAAAGAGACCTAAAGGTCCAAAAATACCTCAATATGAGAAGAATGGTAATAAAATCATACCATTGAGTGTTGTTAAGAGATGTGTGAAAAAAAAAGGGCTTAAGCATACATAGAAAGAAAAAGCCAATATGCATTCCCATGACAAATATAAATGCTTTGATGACTCTAGGTAGCTTGACAATAGACGTAGGACTAAGTATGTGTTGCATCTTGAAATCAGGAAAAGAACCTAAGTTTATGAAGGGCTATCTGTTTCAGTTCATCTATATATGTTTGGAAGGATTTGTGTGTACATACTTATGAAAATCCAACCTTGTTAAAATTTTTCTAGAACTTGAGTCTTTATTTTGTTTTTTTAGTTGTTTGGGGACAAACAGCAGTTTAAGTTTGAGGTTGTGATAAGTGTCCATTTGTTGCCACTTATTATGTCTTTTTATTAGCTTTTTAGAGTTTTATTTTGCCCAAAAGTGTCTCTTGAGTCTAGTTTGCTTCTGTTTTTGTTATAATTTAGTTACTCATGACTTATGTGCATATTATTATTAAATATCTGTCTAAGTTAGGTTTTTATTTATTGTTTTGCAGAAATGACGTTATACAACAGACTGTTGCAGATTTTTGCTGACTGTTTCCGGCTTTTGAAGAAGGTGCTGTTTTTGTAGGGCTTACCTCATCATGATGACATCATGTTGCTTGTTGCCTAAGTTTCTTTTAGTATATATAGAAGTCATTTGTAACCTAATTTAGAGTGTGTTTTACACCAACTTAGTTACATCTTCCTAATTTCTCTCCCAACCATTTCTTTGGTTGGGAGAGAAATTCACTCTCTAGCACTTTACGTTCGGTCTTTTGTTCTAAGTTCATAGTCGGTTACTTTTTGAAACATTTGCAAGTTAAGTTGTGGTTAGGAATTTCGCGAATCCTTAGCATTATTTCACTTGCCGTTACTATTCCGCTCTTAATATAATTTCTCGAAGCATTTTAGTACCTTTCGTGTTCAAGTTCTTAAGTTACCTTCTTCATATTATGTTATTTCACCATTGTACGTGTTTTTAAAGTCTTACAAATTCTCAAAGTTTGGTTTTTCACACTCACGATAATTCATCATTACTCAAAGTGGTTTTCGAATTCAATCAACAAGATTTTCGGTTACACCCAATTTTGAAAGTCTTTCATCTTTTCATAAATTTGAAAGTCTTTTGTCTTTTTAAAACAAGCTTACCTTAGTTCTCAAATCATCATTCGGTTACTTATTGCACGTTTTCACAAAAGTTGGATCGAAACTTGCGTCGCAAGTAACCCATTTTGAAGCTTCCATTGCAAGTTTCGTCAATTCTCATCTTTTTGACTGCTAATTTTATCGTGGAAATATTTACTCTCTGTTTCTCTTGTTGAATTTATTTTCAACATTGTAGAACGTATTGAGTAATATTTACCAACTTTTACGAAATTCTTATTATTGAAATTCCACCGGTTATCAGATCTGTATTCTTTTTACAAATATCTTAGTTAGAAACTTGCATTGCAAGTGACTTTTCTTATAAGCTTCCATATTTAAAAGTACAAAGTCTAAATCTAGACTTTGGTACTTTGTGGTACTTTCTAAGTACTTTTGGTTACTTTTCTTCCAAGCAAAGCTATTTTCTTGAACTGTTACTGATATGTTTACTACTATTATTTATATAACTGCTAACTTATAATTATTTCCACTCTGTTTCTCTCATCGAAGAGAACGTATTGTGTGATAATTATCAAGTTCTTTACCTTGCTTTCAATTATTTCACTGGTCAATTCACCAGTACTTATAATTCTGCAATTATTACCTCAGTTATTTACTTTATTGCAGTTTACTGGTCATCCTTCCAGTGTTTATTTTCCCGCACTTCTACTGGTCACATTTCCAGTATTTACTTTCCTGCTCTGTTACTGGTCATTTCATCCAGTATTTATTTTCCAGTAATTTACATTACAGCAACTTACCTGCCTTTATTTCATTAGAGTTATTTACACTCTGTTTCTCTCATCAAAGAGAACGTATTGTGTAATAACTACCATCTTGCTTTATTTCTGCAATTTAATTACTCGCAATTTAATTTACAGCAAGTCTACTGGTCATAATCCAGTGTTTACATTTCAGCACTTACAGCTTTCATTCCTGCTTTCATTTTATCTGCCATTTAAGATTCCAGTACTCACATCTTTCGCAAGAAGAATCCGAGCCATGATGGGCTAATTGCCTTAGCGTGGGGTGTGAGGAAATGTTGAGACCGCTATCGGTATGAAAGTATATCATGTGCTTTACTGTTGTAATCTAACTGTTTATTACAAGTGTTTGACATTTCATTGAAGATTGTACTTAGTTGATTGACGACCAATTTAGTACATGAAAGTGCACTAGCTTTCAGAGTTAGGATTTATGTTAAACATCTGTAATAGACGTGAGAAGGCTAAAAGTAGCTTTAGTACTTAACTGTGCTATACTCATCTAGTGAGATTGGTAACACTGTGTTGTGCTAGGATTCGTGATTGACATATCACCTCTGAATGCACGTTGACCTGTGTGTACTCTTGGGAGGCCGGTCAAACCAGTAGTTGGACCTTCAGTAAGCATAGGATTATTTCTAGATCACCTGTGTCTCATCAGACCCTTGCACCCTGTGCTTCTTTCTCTGATAGATTTTACAACCAATCATTCACCCATTTGCTTAAACAGCATCGGTCAAAATCCTCGAATTCGCCATCTGAAATCATCTTTTACGAACTAGACTTTCTGCTAAAAAGACTTTTGCACAAAACCTTCCCTGAGGATCGATATCTGGTATTTACTTACTATTATTACTTGTTACGGGACGACAGTAGTTCAAGGTGTATACTTGCGCCTGGTTCTATTTTCCAGTTGAATCTCACGGTTCACGGTCGTTTTTGTTTTCCTTGCTCTTGGGCAGGGAAAACTGCCTAACAAGTTTTTGGCGCCGTTGCCGGGGAAGGTAGTTAAGAGTCTCTTCAGTTTAAGTAAAGTTTTTAAGTTTTGATTTTTCTACCACCTTTTTCAAAGAAAAGAAAAAAAATAAGAAAATAAGTTTATGACAAGAAAAATCCTCGGAGAATTTTTTGAACTATTTCCAGAGATAGAACAAAATCTCCGTTGGCAAAGAAAAATACAAAAAGATCGTTAAAAAAAATTCTCTTATTTCCCTAATTTATATTTGTATTAGTAATAATATTATCTATTATTTTTTTTAGGTTACATAAATAGTCAAAAAAAATTATAGAAAAAAAAATATTTAGCCTAGAAAGAAAAGATTTCAAAAAAATAAAAAAATAAATATTTTTCTTTTATTATGTAAATAGATTTAATTTTTTTCTTTCGTTAGTTACTTGTATCCGAAGAAAATGTTCCACAAAAAGAATTACTTTTATGTCAAGTAGTATATTAGAGTAGTATTAGGTTGTGAAAATTTTTTAAAAACAAAAAAAAAAAAAAAAAACTTTACTTGTACATATGCATGCTAGATTAGATTTGTGGCATCATTTTGTGCATAATTTTTTTAGCCACTTTTCTGTTTTGCCACTGTTTTGCGCACACAGATTGCACAGATGGAGGCAGTCCCTCCACCTATATTTTGGTACAGTTTGGGTTCACAAAAATAGATGCAATCCATCTTTTGATCTTTTGATGCATTTGAAACTCAAAAATAGGGGCAGTCCCTCTGTTTTATGCATTTAGTGAGCTGTGGTACACCACCTATGGAGGCAATCCCTCCATCTCATTTTTTTTGATGCGATTGACCATCCAAAACAGGGGCAACACCTCTGTTTTTTCTGTTTTGACTTAATTGTGGTGCACCACTAATAGAGGCAATCCCTCTAAGCTTGTTTTGACAGTTTTGGTCTTATACAAAAGATAGTAGAGTTTCCATGCATCATCTTGGAGTGAACTCCAATCACAAAGAGGCATTCCCTCTTTCTTGTTTTGATTTTAACTTATCTTGAGCCATTGTGATCTGTTTGTGTGCTAACCTGTGGATATTTACATTTGTCCCCCATCATGATAACTGTTTTCTTTGGGACTTTGCTGATTTTAGGATCATTGTAGGAATTTTAATAGATTTTTCTTTCTTTATTTGCTGTTTTCACCACCTGTGTGTCACTTGACACCGCATGTTTGGTGTTTGCTGTTTTGTTACTAAGGAAACAGAGGAGGGAGTAAGGCTCTTTGGATCCCACTCTCCTCTTGAATAATCTAAATTGTTTGAATAATGTCTAGTCATAGATCCTTGGTTGTAAGCCAATGTCTTTACAATCAGCATGCTCATGTATATATATGTTTATTTGTTTTAAATTTTTTGTTCATCATACACTTTGGCACTCACACACAGTTTACACTTATAGGCAGTCCCTCTATTGCACTTGGCCAAATTGTGATTCACAGTGAGTAGAGGCAGTCCCTCTACCTCACTTGGTTGAACTAGGATTCACTCATCACAAAGGTAGTCCCTTTGTGATCCTTGGTTAAATTGAAACTCACTCATAAAGAGGCAGTCCCTCTACACTCACATCTCATTCAACCATGTGGTGCATTGTGGTAATAGTTAGTATAGCTTATCCCATGGCATGATCATCTTATATGCTCATTTTTGGGAAATTTGCTGCATTTTAGGTCAATTATTGAGTCTTAGTTTCAAACTTGGTCTTAAACTAAGTTTGAGGTTGTAAAAGTTTTCATTCTTTTCTTTATTTTTGATGATTTTCCAAACTTAAATGTTGTACAACATTTCAAGTTTGAGGTTGTTGTTTTTAGGTAGATAACATTGATGGAAAGGCAACCTTTTGGGGTGCATTCTCCTATTTGCTTTTCTGTTTTAATATTGTATGTCTTAGTTTGTTAAATTTAGTCTTAATCCATGATTAGTGCTTAACCACTAGTTTGTTTGGATACTTTGCTGAATTTTAGGTAATTTCAGGTCACTAAGTCATGATAGCGTAAACCTTGAGTTATTTTAAGTTGTGTCTTTGCAATAGATGAAATGGAAACAGTCTCATTCTCATCTTTGTTTTTATGTTTTAAATTTGGGAACTGATTTTCTGGATTCACTCATCTGTGTGTACAACATAATCCACTTTACATGCTTTTAATTTCCAAATGATCTTATAGCCACAATAATCCCATGTGTGATTTCCCTTTGAAAGATGGTTGTTAACACAGAAATGGTCCCAACAGTTTGTTAGAAAGCTAGGTTGAGTCATCATATGGCAAGCCATTCTTGGGCTTTCACTCATATATTTCAAGCCCGAAAGACCTTTCTTTGATACAATTGGGACATTGCATCCCACAAGTTTGAGGTGAGGAGAATGCCTTGCACATACACTAACCCCCTTTCCTCACCTCATTAAGCCAAACACATCAATTAAGCCACTAAAAGCCAAAGCCAAAATACCACTAAATTTTTTTAGTGCAAAACTGTGTTAAAGAGACATAGTAGGCTTAAAAGAGACCTAAAGGTCCAAAAATACCTCAATATGAGAAGAATGGTAATAAAATCATACCATTGAGTGTTGTTAAGAGATGTGTGAAAAAAAAAGGGCTTAAGCATACATAGAAAGAAAAAGCCAATATGCATTCCCATGACAAATATAAATGCTTTGATGACTCTAGGTAGCTTGACAATAGACGTAGGACTAAGTATGTGTTGCATCTTGAAATCAGGAAAAGAACCTAAGTTTATGAAGGGCTATCTGTTTCAGTTCATCTATATATGTTTGGAAGGATTTGTGTGTACATACTTATGAAAATCCAACCTTGTTAAAATTTTTCTAGAACTTGAGTCTTTATTTGTGTTTTTTAGTTGTTTGGGGACAAACAGCAGTTTAAGTTTGAGGTTGTGATAAGTGTCCATTTGTTGCCACTTATTATGTCTTTTTATTAGCTTTTTAGAGTTTTATTTTGCCCAAAAGTGTCTCTTGAGTCTAGTTTGCTTCTGTTTTTGTTATAATTTAGTTACTCATGACTTATGTGCATATTATTATTAAATATCTGTCTAAGTTAGGTTTTTATTTATTGTTTTGCAGAAATGACGTTATACAACAGACTGTTGCAGATTTTTGCTGACTGTTTCCGGCTTTTGAAGAAGGTGCTGTTTTTGTAGGGCTTACCTCATCATGATGACATCATGTTGCTTGTTGCCTAAGTTTCTTTTAGTATATATAGAAGTCATTTGTAACCTAATTTAGAGTGTGTTTTACACCAACTTAGTTACATCTTCCTAATTTCTCTCCCAACCATTTCTTTGGTTGGGAGAGAAATTCACTCTCTAGCACTTTACGTTCGGTCTTTTGTTCTAAGTTCATAGTCGGTTACTTTTTGAAACATTTGCAAGTTAAGTTGTGGTTAGGAATTTCGCGAATCCTTAGCATTATTTCACTTGCCGTTACTATTCCGCTCTTAATATAATTTCTCGAAGCATTTTAGTACCTTTCGTGTTCAAGTTCTTAAGTTACCTTCTTCATATTATGTTATTTCACCATTGTACGTGTTTTTAAAGTCTTACAAATTCTCAAAGTTTGGTTTTTCACACTCACGATAATTCATCATTACTCAAAGTGGTTTTCGAATTCAATCAACAAGATTTTCGGTTACACCCAATTTTGAAAGTCTTTCATCTTTTCATAAATTTGAAAGTCTTTTGTCTTTTTAAAACAAGCTTACCTTAGTTCTCAAATCATCATTCGGTTACTTATTGCACGTTTTCACAAAAGTTGGATCGAAACTTGCGTCGCAAGTAACCCATTTTGAAGCTTCCATTGCAAGTTTCGTCAATTCTCATCTTTTTGACTGCTAATTTTATCGTGGAAATATTTACTCTCTGTTTCTCTTGTTGAATTTATTTTCAACATTGTAGAACGTATTGAGTAATATTTACCAACTTTTACGAAATTCTTATTATTGAAATTCCACCGGTTATCAGATCTGTATTCTTTTTACAAATATCTTAGTTAGAAACTTGCATTGCAAGTGACTTTTCTTATAAGCTTCCATATTTAAAAGTACAAAGTCTAAATCTAGACTTTGGTACTTTGTGGTACTTTCTAAGTACTTTTGGTTACTTTTCTTCCAAGCAAAGCTATTTTCTTGAACTGTTACTGATATGTTTACTACTATTATTTATATAACTGCTAACTTATAATTATTTCCACTCTGTTTCTCTCATCGAAGAGAACGTATTGTGTGATAATTATCAAGTTCTTTACCTTGCTTTCAATTATTTCACTGGTCAATTCACCAGTACTTATAATTCTCCAATTATTACCTCAGTTATTTACTTTATTGCAGTTTACTGGTCATCCTTCCAGTGTTTATTTTCCCGCACTTCTACTGGTCACATTTCCAGTATTTACTTTCCTGCTCTGTTACTGGTCATTTCATCCAGTATTTATTTTCCAGTAATTTACATTACAGCAACTTACCTGCCTTTATTTCATTAGAGTTATTTACACTCTGTTTCTCTCATCAAAGAGAACGTATTGTGTAATAACTACCATCTTGCTTTATTTCTGCAATTTAATTACTCGCAATTTAATTTACAGCAAGTCTACTGGTCATAATCCAGTGTTTACATTTCAGCACTTACAGCTTTCATTCCTGCTTTCATTTTATCTGCCATTTAAGATTCCAGTACTCACATCTTTCGCAAGAAGAATCCGAGCCATGATGGGCTAATTGCCTTAGCTTGGGGTGTGAGGAAATGTTGAGACCGCTATCGGTATGAAAGTATATCATGTGCTTTACTGTTGTAATCAAATGTTTATTACAAGTGTTTGACATTTCATTGAAGATTGTACTTAGTTGATTGACGACCAATTTAGTACATGAAAGTGCACTAGCTTTCAGAGTTAGGATTTATGTTAAACATCTGTAATAGACGTGAGAAGGCTAAAAGTAGCTTTAGTACTTAACTGTGCTATACTCATCTAGTGAGATTGGTAACACTGTGTTGTGCTAGGATTCGTGATTGACATATCACCTCTGAATGCACGTTGACCTGTGTGTACTCTTGGGAGGCCGGTCAAACCAGTAGTTGGACCTTCAGTAAGCATAGGATTATTTCTAGATCACCTGTGTCTCATCAGACCCTTGCACCCTGTGCTTCTTTCTCTGATAGATTTTACAACCAATCATTCACCCATTTGCTTAAACAGCATCGGTCAAAATCCTCGAATTCGCCATCTGAAATCATCTTTTACGAACTAGACTTTCTGCTAAAAAGACTTTTGCACAAAACCTTCCCTGAGGATCGATATCTGGTATTTACTTACTATTATTACTTGTTACGGGACGACAGTAGTTCAAGGTGTATACTTGCGCCTGGTTCTATTTTCCAGTTGAATCTCACGGTTCACGGTCGTTTCTGTTTTCCTTGCTCTTGGGCAGGGAAAACTGCCTAACATGCATATGTACAGAAATAGCAAAAATAAAGCAAACTGTAATAACTACCATCTTGCTTTATTTCTGCAATTTAATTACTACAAATCCTAAACTATCATGCATATGTACAGAAATAGCAAAAATAAAGAGGGAGTTTGATGGCAGAACCTGTCCTACTCAGATTGAGTAGGAGAAAAGGAGGATTCCAACACTGATTTGGGCATGGAGGGCATTTTGATTGGTTTGTTGGACTTGCCCATCTCCCATGCCTTTTGCAACTCCGCCTTTCTCTTCTTGTGCTGAACCTGCTGCTTCCTATCCTTCTCCAAGGCTTGGATTTGCTTCTTCCTCTTTTTGTTCTTCCTTTTGAGGCACTTGATGATCTTTTCTGTGTTTAAAAAATGAAAATTGACTAAAAACTTGAAACCTGAAAAAAAAAAAATTAAAAGTCCTAATAAGTCTAAAAACAAAATCTTAATCTTTTTGTATTTTCCAAAATTTTTATATAAAAAATCATTAAAAATATTAAGAATCCTAAGTTATACTAAAATTCAGCAAAAATATAAGAAAAGTTGCATAACATGAAATCTATCCTAATATTTACACAGATTTGTGGGTTTTCAGACCCAACAATCAGAGTGGGTCATCATCAGATTCAACAACCATTTCTGGTTGTTGTTGGATTTCAGCTGGTTCAAGAAAAGGTTTTACCCTTTGCCCATTGACTTTAAAAGTGGTACCTCTATCTGGGTCAATGAGGTCAACTACCCCGTAAGGATATACTTTTGCAATTGTGAAGGGCCCGGTCCATCTAGAGTTAAATTTTCCAGGGAAAAGTTTCACTTTAGAATTAAATAGCAAGGCTTTCTGGCCCTCAATGAGTTCTTTAGGAAGGATCCTTTGATCATGCCATTTTTTTGTGTTTTCTTTGTATAATTTGGCATTTTCATAGGATGCATTCCTAAGTTCTTCCATTTCACATAATTGTAAAGTCCTCTTCTTACCAGCTTCATCCAAACACATGTTAAGCTCTTTAATGGCCCAGTAGGCCTTGTGTTCTAACTCAACAGGTAAATGACAGGCCTTTCCAAAAACCAACCTGAATGGGGACATTCCTATAGGGGTTTTGTAAGCAGTCCGATAGGCCCACAGGGCATCATCCAATTTGGAGGCCCAGTCCTTTCGGTGTGGTTTGACTACTTTGGCCAAAATGCCTTTGATCTCCCTATTTGACAACTCAGCCAAACCATTGGTTTGAGGGTGGTAAGCAGTGGCCACCCTGTGCTGAATGTTGTATTTACTCAACAATTCCTCAAGCAGGTTGTTAATGAAATGTGTGCCTTCATCACTGATCAAGGCACGTGGTGTACCAAATCTAGTGAATATGTGCTTGTGTAAGAACTTGACAACAGTTTTAGCATCATTAGAGTGGCAAGCCATAGCTTCCACCCATTTAGACACATAGTCTACAGCCACCAGTATGTAAGAACAATTGTTAGAGATTGGAAAGGGTCCCATGAAGTCAATGCCCCAAACATCAAAGAGTTCTATTTCTAGAATCCCATTGAGGGGCATTTCATTCCTCCGAGATATGTTTCCACTCCTTTGACACTCATCACATCTTTTTACAAAGTCATGACAGTCTCTGTGTAAAGAAGGCCAGTAAAATCCAGATTGCAGAATCTTGGATGCTGTCCTTTGTCCTCCAAAATGACCTCCACAAGGTCCTGAATGGCAGTGATGTATGATTGATGTCACCTCTTCCTTTGGAATACACCTTCTGATTATTTGATCTGCACAGATTTTAAACAAATAAGGATCATCCCACAAATACTTTTTACAATCAAAAATGAGCTTTTTCCTTTGGTATTTGTTAAATTCCTTAGGAATAATCTTACAAGCTAAGTAATTTACAATGTCTGCAAACCAGGGTACAGAAAAATGGTTCACAGCCAATATCCTCTCATCTGGAAATACTTCACAGATATCACTCCCTTGTTCAGTTTCTTTTGGTTTTTCTAATCTAGACAAGTGATCAGCCACTTGATTATTTACACCCTTTCTGTCAATGATCTCCAAATCAAACTCTTAAAGCAACAAGACCCACCTTATTAGCCTAGGTTTTGCATCTTTTTTAGAAATGAGATACTTAATGGCTGCATGATCAGTATGTACAACAACTTTGGCACCCATCAAGTATGCTCTGAATTTTTCAAAAGCAAAAACCACCGCTAACAATTCCTTTTCAGTAGTGGTGTAATTGAGTTGAGCATCATTGAGTGTCTTACTAGCATAGTATATAGAGTGAAAGATTTTTCCCTTCTTTTGGCCTAAAACAGCACCAACTGCCCAGTCACTGGCATCACACATAATTTCAAAGGGTTGTGACCAGTCAGGTGTGGTTACTATTGGAGCAGTGACCAAAGCTTCTTTCAAAGTTTTGAAAGCCTTTTTACATTCTTCATTAAAATCAAAAGCTTGGTCATGCTGAAGTAGTACACACAAGGGTTTTGAGATTTTTGAAAAGTCTTTTATGAATCTCCGATAAAACCCTGCATGCCCTAGGAAACTTCTGACTCCTTTGACAGTGATTGGCTCAGGCAATTTGGAAATTACTTCCAATTTGGCCTTGTCAACCTCAATACCTCTCTTGGATATGAGATGTCCCAAAACTATGCCTTCTTCAACCATGAAGTGGCATTTCTCCCAGTTCAAGACTAAATCAGTCTTTTCACACCTTTCCAGACATTTTTCAAGATTTTGCAAACATTCATCATATGATGTCCCGTACACAGAAAAGTCATCCATGAAGATTTCCATGGAGTTTTCTAGCATATCAGAGAAAATGGACATCATACATCTCTGGAAAGTGGCTGGGGCATTACATAATCCAAAGGGCGTCCTTCTAAAGGCAAAGGTTCCATAGGGGCATGTGAAAGTGGTCTTTTCCTGGTCATCTGGTGCAATGGCTATTTGATTGCAACCGGAGTAGCCATCTAAGAAACAATAGAACTCTTTTCCTGCCAGTCTGTCTAACATTTGGTCCACAAAGGGTAGAGGAAAATGGTCTTTCTGGGTGACTTTGTTAAGTCTCCTATAGTCCATGCATATCCTCCAACCTGACACTACTCTGGTAGGTATAAGTTCATTTTTCTCATTTGGTACAACAGTAACTCCACCCTTCTTGGGTACACATTGAACTGGACTGATACAGGTGCTGCTTGCAATTGGATAGATTATACCAGCATCAAGCCATTTTAAAATCTCCTTTTTAACTACTTCTTTCATCACAAGATTGAGTCTCCTTTGAGGCTCAACTGAGGTGAAATTTTTGTTTTCAAGAATGATCTTATGTTGACAAATGGTAGGGCTTATGCCCTTGATGTCAGCAATGGTCCAAGCAATGGCTTTCTTGTGTTGTTTCAGCATTTGGACCAACTTTTCTTCCTGATCAGATTCTAATGATGATGAAATTATGACTGGCAACTTCCCTGAGTCTCCTAAAAAGGCATACTTCAGATGTGAGGGAAGTTGTTTCAGTTCCAGGTCTGGGGCAACATATGAGGATGGGACAAGGGTCTTCCTATCCTCAGCTTCTAAAGTCTCAAAGGCAAGAACCTCCATAGGCATCACTATCTCCTCACAGTCCTCCTCATCACTCTCACTATCAGACTCATCTATTCCCAACATTCCCCTTCTGCATCCATTCTCACACCAGGTCTCAATCACACTTAAGGTAGAACAATCCTCTCTGTCATCAGGGTACTTGAGAGAATTGAATACATTAAAGGAAACCTCTTGGTCGTGGACTCTCATGGTCAACTCTCCTTTCTGGACATCTATCAAGGTTCTACCAGTTGCTAGAAAGGGTCTACCTAGAAGGAGGGGAACTTCATTGTCAACCTCAAAGTCTAAGATGATAAAGTCAGCTGGAAAGATGAATTTATCAACCTGGACCAAGACATCCTCAATCTTCCCTTCAGGGTAGGCTATGGTCTTATCAGCTAAAGACAGAGTCACTGTGGTAGGTCTAGCTTCACCTATGCCTAATGATTTGAAAATAGATAAGGGCATCAGGTTAATACTAGCACCTAGGTCACACAAGGCTTTCCCTACATTCTTTCCACCTATACAACAAGGTATGGTAAAACATCCCGGATCTTTCATCTTTGGTGGGATTTTGTTGGCAATCAAGGCACTGCACTCCTTAGTCAGAGCTACTGTTTCATATTCAGTCAGTTTCTTCTTTTTGTTCAAGATGTCTTTAAGAAACTTCGCATAACTTGGCATTTGCTCAATAGCCTCAACCAAAGGTATGTTTATGTGAAGTTGTTTGAAAACATCCAGAAATTTTTTAAATTGTTGTTCTTCTTTTTTATTCCTCAACCTTTCGGGATAAGGAATATAACGACCGACTGAAGCAGAAGTAGTAGTCTTTTCAGGGGCAGGTGGTGGAGTAGGTAGAGCATCATACTCTACTACTTGTTGTATGACAGGTTCTTTCTCAGGGATTGTATCTAGCCTGCTTGGTATGGAATGAATCTTAGGACTGCCACCAGATTGTGACACATCACTAACAAGGGTCTTGTCTCTCTTCTGTACCTTCTTAGGTTCATCTGGGAATAACAGTGGAAGGTCTGACTTTTCATGAAGTGGTGCATGGGTCAGAGGTCTTTTGTTGCTCTCTCTAGAAGATTGTGGAATATCAGTAGAAGATGATGATGCAAAGGTCTTTTCAGGTTCTACCTTTTTCTTTTCGGGCTCTGTTTTTGTCTTTTCTTTTTCTTTATCTTTTTTCTCAGGTGGTGTGTGTGATTTCACCTGATTGTTTTCTATTAAAGTCTTACCACTCCTCAAGGTAATAACTTTGACTTGTTCCTTCCCAGGTCTTTGAGGGGTCTCAGTATCACTGGGTAGAGTCCCATCAGGTCTTTTCTTAATCTCCTGAGCAATCTGGCCAACCTGGTTTTCCAGATTTTTGATTGATGCCTGTGTTTGGGCCATGAACCCTTTCAGCATTGCCTCCAAGGTAGGAGGGGCATCATTTTGATTATTTTGCCTATGGTGAGAAGATGAAGAAGAAGACTGATGGTTCTGGTTTTGAAAATGAACATGTCTCTGTTGTTGGTGGTGGTTATTATTCTGACTCGGATAATTGGTCTGTCCATGGGGTTTTTGCATTGGTGGATTAAGTGCCGGACTATGCCATCCTAAATTAGGGTGATCTCTCCACTTAGAATTGTAAGTGGGAGAGAAGGCCCCGGTGGTCTGTGTGTAATTATTATGATTAACATAGTTGACACTCTCTGGGTTTCCAGGACAGTCCTCAAATGAATGGTTCTCTTGACAGTATGAACAAGTGACAAAGCGAACTTGCTTTTTAGGTGCCCTTTCATTTCCATTAGGGTTGGACAGATTTTTCATCATTTCAACCATATTGGAAACTTGCTCAGCCAAAGCTGAGTAGACATCTGTATCCTGAACATTAGCAGCATTTCTTTTTGGTGGGATTCCCCGTGGGTCAGCCCAATGTCCGCTGTTGTTGGATATCTTTTCTAGGATTTTGAATCCTTCATTATATGTAACTCCTGTGAAAGCTCCGCCTGCCGTAGCATCTAGCATCCCTTTAGCAGTGGGGGTTAGACCATTGTAAAAGGTTTCTAGTTGTATGCAGTACGGAATGCCATGGTGAGGGCATTTTCTCAAAAGCTCTTTGTACCTTTCCCATGCATCAGGAACTGCCTCGTCGTCCCATTGTTTAAAAGTGGAAATATCAAGTCGGGACTTAGCATTCCTGGTGGGTAGGAAGTACTTTTTCAAAAACGTTTCTGCCATTTGGGTCCATGAGGTTATAGAATCTGGTTCGAGTGAATCGTACCAGGCTCTGGCTCTTTCCCTGAGTGAAAATGGAAAAAGAGATAACCTCAAGGCACTTGATGAGACTCCCGGTATACGGAAAGAGTCTGATATTTGCATAAAAGATTTCAGATGAGAGTGAGGATCCTCAAGTGCAGTACCACCAAACTGGCCATTAGTTTGGAGCATAGAAAACATCAGAGGTTTAAGAGCAAAATGGGCGGCTTTGATTTTTGGTTTAAGTATTCCTGAATGGAGTTGCCTCAAAACAGGAACGGCATAATCCATAATCCCGCCATCCTTAGAGTTAGCCAGTTGGATGATATCCTGCTCTTGGTAAAGTTCCTCCTCATCACTATAATCTTCCTCATCAGAGGGAGGGTGTTCTTGGTCAGCCATTAGTATTTTTAAAAGCTCTTTTTGTACTTTTCTTTGCCAACGGAGAGTTCTTTCAATCTCTGGATCTAAATCGAAAAATTCCCCGCGCACTTTTCTTGGCATACGCCTTTGTTTCAAAAAGGTGGTAGAAAAATCAAATTTTAAAAGCTTTACTTAAAACAGAAAAGAACTCTTAGCTACCTTCCCCGGCAACGGCGCCAAAAACTTGTTAGGCAGTTTTCCTTGCCCAAGAGCAAGGAAAACTCAAACGAAAACGTGAACTGTGAGATTCAACTAGAAAGTAGAACCAGGCGCAAGTATACACCTTGAACTACTGTCGTCCCGTAACAAGTAATAATGGTAAGTAAATACCAGATATCGATCCTCAGGGAAGGTTTTGTGCAAAAGTCTTTTCAGTAAAGTCCAGTTCGTAAAAGATGATTTCAGATGGCGAATTCGAGGATTTTGACCGATGCTGTTTAAGCAAATGGTGAATGATTGGTTATAAAAGCTATCAGAGCAAGAAGCACAGGGTGCAAGGATCTGATGAAACACAGGTGATCTAGCAATAATCCTACTGAAGGTCCAACTACTGGTTTGACCGGCCTCTTAAGAGTACACACAGGTCAACGTGCATTCAGAGGTGATATATTAGTCACGAATCCTAGCACAACACAGTGTTACCAATCTCACTAGATGAGTATAGCACAATTAAGTACTAAAGCTACTTTTAGCCTTCTCACGTCTATTACGGATGTTTAACACAAATCCTAACTCTAAGAGCTAGTGCACTTTCATGTACTAAGTTGGGCGTCAATCAACTAGGTACAATCTTCAATGAAGTGTCAAACACCTGCAATAAACAGTTAGATTACGACAGTAAAGCAAGCACTAGAAAGTAAACACTGGATTATGACCAGTAGAGTTGCTGTAAATTAAATTGCGAGTAATTAAATTGCTGAAATAAAATAAACTGGTAGTTATTACACAATACGTTCTCTTCAATGAGAGAAACAGAGTGTAGATAACCCCTAGAAAATAAAAATAGGTAAATTGCTGTAATGTAAATAACTGAAAAATAAATACTGGATGTTGACCAGTAAGAGAGCAGGAAAATAAATACTGGAAGAATGACCAGTAAACTGCAATAAAGTAAATAACTGAAATGTAAATTTGCAGAATAATAAACACAGGAAAATTGACCAGTTAAGTAATTGAATGCACGGTAGAGAAGACTGATAATTATCACACAATACGTTCTCTTCGATGAGAGAAACAGAGTGAAAATAATTATGAGTTAGCGGTTATATAAATAACAGTAGTAAACAGATTTATAACAGTTCAAGAAAATAGCTTTGCTTGGAAGAAAAATGATACTTTGCTGATTATCACACAATACGTTCTTCACTATTAGAAATAAATCTAATCTGGAGGAAACAGGGTGCAAGTAATCTCAATATAACAGTAAATATCAGTATGAAAATGGCTCACGATTTAGTAACTTGGAATGAAAGCTACTTAAGATGAAAAGTTCTTCAAAAAGTGCCAAAAGTACTTAAAGGTACTAAAAAGTACAAGGAGGTACAAAAGCTAGATTTGGTAACTTGCAACGGAAGCTTTCAAATTTGTTACTTGCAAAGCAAGTTTCTAGATAAACACTTGTGAAATAGGAACTTAGTAACCAACCGATGATTAAAGTAAGCTTGTTTGAAAAGACGAAAGACTTTCAAATTTACGAAAGATGAAAGACTTTCAAATTTGACGTAACCGGAAAATCTTGATGATTAAATTCGAGAACCGTTTTGAACAAAGATGAAGTATCGTGAGTGAGAAAAATCAAACCTTGAGAATTCGTGGAACTTAAAAAACACGTACAATGATGAAATAATGCACTTTGAGAGATATAAGTGAAAACTTGAACACGAGATGTACTAAAATACTTCGGAATTGGTATTAATACTAGAAACGTAACTTAGAACAAGTGAACTAATGCTTAACAATCGGGATGATTCTAAGCACCACTTAACTTGCCAACAACTTACTTACGACTATAGAACACAAAACAAGAGAAAAGTAGTGAAAGTTGGTTAAATTGGTAAATAATAAACTAGCCTAAACCATCTATTTATACTAAATTAATGACTTAGGGAACAAGTTTCATCAAATACAAAATAATATTGTAAAAAGGCTTGGGCCTTAATCTTCAAAAGTGGGCTGCTGATTTCAGAAGGCCCAAACAGCTCCAAAAGTTCGGCCCAATGGGTGAGGAGTCCAAAAATCCGCTACTAGCAATTCTGCGACACTGCTACAGCACTCCTACAGCACTCCTATAGCATTCTGTAGTACTGGGGCCAATTCTGCAAAATCTGTAATTAAGCTATATAAATACCATATTTGAGATAAAATAAGCATAGTTGAACATAAAATAGATAGAATACTATTATCTACTAAAACATAAGCAAATAGGAGTAAAATGACACAAAGGGCAACTAAAAAGGGTGAAAAATGTAATAAAAGACACAAAATAGGGGTTAATAAATAACACCTATCAGTCCCTTTGCCCGGTCATGTGTTTGGGACAACCTCAACCATAACTTACACATGACCGCCATGCAAAATCAAGTGCAAACATTTTTAGGTACCCATTTGGGAATGGGTCCTTTCGGGTTAGTATCAGCAGGTTTAGAGTTATGTTTCTTAGCATGATGAGTGTAATGATGATAAGCATGATTGTAGAATCCATAAAAGTTAGGAACACAATATCGATCATTCACAAAGGCATTCGCACAAAAGCCAAAATGAAAACAGTTTCGACATCGATAATCACTCCGATATCCATAAGCAACATGTTCACAGTCATGAAAATTAAAAAGAGTATGAGGTACATGACTATGAGCTCTATGAAATTTATCGTTGGAAAATCTGTTTTTCGCAAATCTGGGCTTATGTGCATGTGACTTTGGATGACTGCCCTTTTTAGTTCCATTCTCCTTTGAGTTGTGCTTGCCCTGTCTCACATTTTGATTTGTCTCATTTGAAGAAGTGTGATTAGCATGAGGGTGATGATTTGAAGATTTGTTTCTTGGGTAGAAGTTGTGTGACTGTTCCTTAGGTTTAGACGACTTCTTGTTTCTACGAGAGCGTCGACGTTTCTTAGGAGCAGTCACATTAGGACGAGATGTACTCGCAACTTCAGACTCAGGGGTGACTATCGGATCCTTCCCTTTGTCTTCCCGAGTGGGTTTGACAGGAGTACACGTTCCAGGTTTAGAAGTTCCATTTGATCTACCACCCTCACTAGCCATGTTGGAACAATCATTTGATACAATCTCAGAGATTTGTACTGTTGATCTTGGTGCCATAGTTGATAAGTCACCCATATATGAAATTGTTGTGCAGATTGGAGACCTTAGTACAATTGATTTTGAGTTTTGAAAATTTGTACTTGAAGGTCTGAAATCTGGTGCATCAACATTCAATGGATGGTGCTGATGACGTGAGTTATCACAAGTTCCACTTGTGGATTGTTTCTCTTTTGGTGGACTCTTGGATTTGAGGGCAGTTTCAAGTTCGTTGATTCTACTCAAGAACAAGTCCTTTTCCCTAAGGCTCATGCGCCTCTCATCCTCAAGCTCAGCCTCAAGTGTAGCAATCCTCTTCTCATAAAAGGTTTTGTTATCTTTGTAAACTTTTTCAAGGATTGGAACTTCCTGATTCATCTCAGCCTCAGTATAGCTAGGCGTATAATCCTTAGACAAAGGAGTCTCACGCGTTGCATAACTGGCATTGAGAGATGAATAGTTGAAGGGAATAGAGTGTTTGTTTTTTCTATCTTTTTCTTTCTTCTCAATTTCCTTCAACTGCTCAGGATCATCAGACTCTTTCATGAAAACGATTTTGTATCCAAGACTCATGTACCGAAGGTCATACATGGTAGGAGTCTTGGATATGGCACGCTTAAGATAGCATGGACTTTTGTATCCAATGCCTTCTTTAGGGTTATAATAATTGAACTCTTTAGGTTGGTTCATATGAATGGTTTGATCAGTCTGGCCTCTCTTTAGGAACTTGTCCTCCATGTCTTTGATTTTCGCAAACAAGTTAGTTCTTTGAGCAAAAATGAATTCATACTTCTTTACATTTTCACTACTCACTCTTTCAGCCTCATGTAGTCTCTTTTGTAAATCAGTGATGTTAGCATTTAAGCTTGTGACTTTATCTTCAAGAGTTTTGTTTGCAAGGGTGAGCATGTTAACTTTGTCTTTTGAATAGGCTAACTCTATGTTGAATTTCACAACTAAGGCATGTTCACTAGCTAATTTGGATTCTGCTATGGTGGTTAAGTTGTTTGCTTGTTTAATTTTCTTATCATACTCAGAAAGTTTAAGTGCTAGACCTTTTACTTGATTTTCAAGTTCAGTGTATGGGTCAGGGAGTACCTCAGAAGGTGACTCTGAATGATTTGAGTCAAGGTCGTTGTAATCACGTCCTCCATCTTCTGAGTACAGTTCCTCCTCATCATGGTTAGCCATCAGACATAGTTGATCTTCTCTTCCTTCATCACTTGTCAGATCCCATGCCTTATCTTGACTAAGCATACCTACGGGACCTCCTTCCTCATCATCACTTGACATTCTGAGCCAAGCATTATTTTTCTTTACTTCCTTTCCCTTGTCTTCAGAGTTGGTTTTCTCTACAGGTTTCTGGCAGTCAGCTCTACCACCCTGTTCAACTCTCCTCAGATGGTTGAGAGAAGACATGGGTTTTCTTGCATTTCTCTTGGACATGGACCTGGTGATCAATGCCAAGGCCTTCTTTATGTCCTTCATCTCTTCATCAGATTCTTCTTCATGTACATGCAGAACCGGTGGTCGGGTATCGGACCCGATTGCTAAGGCTTCTCTTGTGTTCATGATTGAAGATTGATTGTGGATCTTAAACCACTTAGAATGATCAGGTGATTTGGTTGGTGAAAAATTTCAAGACTTGTGAAAATCTTGAAAAGATTCAGTTCTGGAGGTCAGGGTCTGATCAGGAGGTCAGGGTCTGATCTGGAGGTCAGGTTCAGATCTGAAGGTTGGATGAAGTGATGAGTATTGGGTGTCGGGTATTGAAGGAAGACTTAGAGAAATTCTGGAAACTCTAGTCTGAAGAAATTACTTGACGCCCAAAAAATCCAAGTCTGAAGAGTAGACCCGGTACCCGATGCTTGAGGTCTGAAGAATCGATTTCACCAGAACCAGAACACAACGGATCAAGAGCAAGTGGCAGGCTCTGATACCAATTGTGGGTGCCAAATCAATCAAACAATCAAGAACACTTAGATTTTATGTGATGTATATGCTAAGTACCAAGATCAAGATAGATTGCATTCATTCAAGTGATGAGAGAGTCAAGGTGGAAGGGAAAGTACAAATGAAGAATGAAACACCTATTTATACTATTCTAGAAAAGGCTTAAAAGGCTTTAAACACATGGGCCTTGAACATGGGCCTTTAACAACAATTACATAAAAGACACTAACTTTAGAGAAATTACAAATTGACACAACTTAACAAATATTTCTAACAGTTTCTATAAAAACCTCAAAAAAAATCCCAAGAGAAACCTCCATTGTGGATGTTCTTAGCCCTTTACATAGGAAAGAGTCTAACAAAAAACATTTATCATCCTAAGTTAATACTTGGAAATTATTCTTTCAACCAATTCTTTTTTTTTATAACACATAATTATTCAATAAAGTTTAAATTTTGTCATGAAACATGGACAGATCTGCCTTGGGGCACACGATGGCACGTGCCACCGTGGTATTCGTCCGTTGGGAGGTAAAAAATTCAGTAAAGGTGCAACCGTATTATTTTGAAGGGTGTCACAGTGTTATTTTTAAAACTTAAAAGGGATGCACCAAAATCAACAAAAAAACTTAAACTTTCTTTCGAAATCAACCAAAAAAAACCAAAAGTTCTTTCAAAATCAACTAAAAAATCGAAAAATTATCTCGAAATCAACCAAAAAGTCAAAAAGTTCTTTTGTAATCAATCAAAAAACCCAAAAAATTCTTTTGATTCAACAAAAAAAAAATCGAAAAAGTCCATCGAAATCAACAAAAAATAACTAAAAAATCTCTTGAAATGAACCAAAAAATTGAAAAAAATAATCTCAAAATCAACCAAAATTTTTATTATATGGTGTCACCGTTTAAAAAATGTTCTGCCTCCGTCCCTGTCATGAAATATTTCATTGTTTTTCCAAAAACTTAGGTACAACCCTTTAACTTAAATAAAATATAGAGTTAACTACAAATTTTGTCCCTATGGTTTACATAAATCTACGAAATTGGTCTCTAAACTTCAAAAACTACACTAAACATCCTTGAGGTTCATATTTTGCTTTGGATCTAGTCCCTGCTCACTAACCCCGTTAAAAACTCAGTTGAATAAGGGTACTCTTGTACGTTTGTAAACCACAAGGACCATATTGTAATTGTATCTAAATTATTTGTATAAACCAAAGAACCAGATCGTCCAAACCCCTACCCTCATCGTTTCCTCCACCGGCGACATCCCTCCGGCAACATCACCACCTCCGGCGACCTTCCAGATCGGGAAAACCCCATCTCTCTCTCTTTCTCTCTCATTCCACCTTCCAGATCCAAAGACCTCTCTCTCTTTCTCTCTCTCTCTCTATCTCTCTCTCTCTCTCTCTCTCGTTCCACCTTCTAGATCCGACGACCTCTCTCTCTCGTTCCACCTTCAAGATCCGATTTTGTAGGTTTTGATTTTTTGGGTTTGGGTTCTCGATTTCTGCAAATCTGGGTTTATGTTTTCGATGCAATTGGTGGTGTATGCAGGTGGTTGTGGTGGTGGTGTGTGCAGGTGGCTGTGGTGGTTGTGGTAGTTTGGTGGTGGTGGTTGTGGTGGTGGTAGAGAGAAAGAAAGAAAGAAAGGTAAAGAGTTACATTTTGAACCTTCTTCTTTCATTTCAGCAAAAATACCTTTATTTAACTGAGTTTTTATCGGGGTTAGTGAGCAGGGACCCGATCCAAAGCAAAACATGAATCTCAGGGATGTTTAGTGTAGTTTTTGACGTTCAGGGACCAATTTTGTTGATTTGTGTAAACCTCAGGGACGAAATTTTTAGTTTACTCTAAAATATAGTTTGATTATGTTTTATTTTGATTGGTTGAAGACTAAAAAAACTTTAAAACTAAATTAGATAATAAGATACAGTTTAATTAGACATAAAAATAATATATTTAACCAATTTATTTATTTAATATATGCAAAATGGTTATAGTTAGATTATAATTTATAAATATGTACCAAATACTTAAAATTGTTACAGTTTAGCACCAATTTTTTGTTTGAAGGAAATCTATATATATATAAAAGCAAGATGTTGGAAGAATGATGTAGACACCCTATCTATTGAGTATTGGTCTATAGGAATTTTCTCCTTTTTTTGAATTTTTTAAATATCAAATAATCTAAAGACTATTCTACCCCTAAATGAAAATTGCATGTTTTATTATAAGAAGGATTATTTGGTAATTTGACTTAACAATAAATTTTGCTTTAACTTTCATATTATTTAGCTTTTAAGAAGATTTATTCTACCCCTTTCACCTTCTCATTTATTAATTAAAAAAACCTACAACACAAGCATCTATAAATTACAACCTAATGAACCATCAAAAATGTAGTCAACAACTTTTAGTTCTATGTTATGCTATTGAGTTCTTATGTTTGTTTGTTGTTTTTAATTTTTAAAATTCATTTCGCAACGACATTGTTGGTCTTGGTCATCCTTCGTAAAATTTCTAGGTAAGCTAACACGTTTTATGATTTTCGAAAGTTATACGTTGTTTATGTGTGTGTGTGTGTCAATCAATATTATAGTTATTTTATTTCTATAAAAAAAATCGTATTATTTTTATACGTTTTTGTGTATATTCCTAATTGTTATTATAAAATTTTTTGTTTTTTTATTTTCAAAACTTATTCTAATTGTTACCTTTGTTTTTCACCTTCATACTTTCTAATTGATACTTATGTTAATATTATAACTTTTTTCCTTCATTAAACTTTAAATAATGTTTTCGAATTGTGTATATTATACATCATTGTTAATAAGTATTTGAGTTTTTATTTGTAAATTCTTTACAATTGTTATTTTATTTGTAAATTCTTTACAATTGTTTTTTAATAGTGTGTATTTTTCTCAATCTGTTTTGCTTATATTTTTGTAATTTTACAGGAATTGTCGAAAACAATCAAACTCTTATGTGGTTTTTATGCTTTGTTTTTGTTGGAAGTCTCTTCTTATTCTTTTATATTTTCATATAAATCGATATTCAACATCATATATATCAAATTATTCGTCTAAGTTGTGATGTTCTCTTATCCTTAGTCATTTTGGGAATATTATCAATCTCATAAAGTATTTGGTCATTTTCTTGGTTTAGTTTTCAATCTCTTACATGCATTGCACAAAACATACGATTATGTTCATGATTTTGAAATTATAAGACATTGAAATTATATATGTGTTTGTATTTATATTATGTAAAATGATAAAAAAAATGAAAGGTTAAATTAATTTGATGATAGATTTTTTAAATTAAAAAAATTCAAAATTATGAGAAAAATTATAGAGGTGAATGGATGCTTCTCCAACAAAATTCCTACAAAGCACATATATTGTATATGGATTAGTTTATCGAAATAAACAAAAGAAAAAAAAATAGAGATGAAATAAACAAAAAAAATTACTATAAACATGATAATCATCATGAAAAAAATATGGTGAATAGATGATCTATGTTGTAGTATAAATACTTTGGAGATGAAGAGTAGGTAGGAAAATGAAAAGATGATATTAATTGCAAAAATAAATAACCATACCCCTTTCACCTTCTCATTTATTAATTAAAAAAAAACCTACAACACAAGCATCTATAAATTACAACCTAATGAACCATCAAAAATGTAGTCAACAACTTTTAGTTCTATGTTATGCTATTGAGTTCTTATGTTTGTTTGTTGTTTTTAATTTATAATTTCATTTCGCAACGACATTGTTGGTCTTGGTCATCCTTCGTAAAATTTCTAGGTAAGCTAACACGTTTTATGATTTTCGAAAGTTATATGTTGTTTATGTGTGTGTGTGTCAATCAATATTATAGTTATTTTATTTCTATAAAAAAATCGTATTATTTTTATACGTTTTTGTGTATATTCCTAATTGTTATTATAAAATTTTTTGTTTTTTTATTTTCAAAACTTATTCTAATTGTTACCTTTGTTTTTCACCTTCATACTTTCTAATTGATACTTATGTTAATATTATAACTTTTTTCCTTCATTAAACTTTAAATAATGTTTTCGAATTGTGTATATTATACATCATTGTTAATAAGTTTTTGAGTTTTTATTTGTAAATTCTTTACAATTGTTATTTTTATTTGTAAATTCTTTACAATTGTTTTTTAATAGTGTGTATTTTTCTCAATCTGTTTTGCTTATATTTTTGTAATTTTACAGGAATTGTCGAAAACAATCAAACTCTTATGTGGTTTTTATGCTTTGTTTTTGTTGGAAGTCTCTTCTTATTCTTTTATATTTTCATAGTCTTTCAATTTATTCTTTCTTATTAAAAAAGCCACCAACAATGAGATGACATTTGATAAACATCTCAATCCCAATTTCTTTTTCTTTGAACCAATACATAAAATTAAAAATATTATTATTTAAAATCTTATTAAAATCAATGATAAAAATGAATGACATTAAAACCAATATATATAAAAATTAGAATCAATATATAATTAAAATATTATTATCATAAATTTTTTAATAACTGAATTATTTTTTACGGGGATGTTAGAAGTATGATGTGATATCTTATATATTGAATATTTGCCTATACAATTTTTCTCTTTTTTTTTTTTGAATTTTTTAAATACCAAATAAGCTTAAGACTATTCTACCCTTAAATGAAAATTGTATTTTTATGATATACAAGGACTCTTTAATAATTTGATTTAACAATTTAATTAACTTTAACTTTCATATTATTTAACTTTTAAAAACATTTATTTTACACACTTCGTCTTCTTATTTATTAACTAAAAGAAAAACCTACAAGATAATCATCTATAATTACAACATAATTAATATATAATTAAGTATATATATTACTAACTCTCTTATTAGTAAATTAATAAATATTTATTATATTTAACATTATAAATTAAGTAAGTACATAAAGCTAAAAAATTACGAGAATCGATATATATAGTTAAAATTATAACTAAACTAAAAGATATCGGAATCAGTTGGCAATGTATAAAAGAAAAAAAATAACAACATATATTTGTGCGAGTTCAAATGAAAACTCAATTTTCAGATTCACCTGAAAACAATAACTTACTACAATTAATTATACATAGCTATTTTAATTTTAATGTTAATTTTTAATTTATATCGAAATAAAACTATGTAAAAGATTGGAATTATTGTTGTTAAAAAAAAATTGGAATTATAATTGATTTAACATTTTTCATTTTACGTAATATGACAAAAACCATTTTTTTCAAGATCTTTTACCCCAAAACTAAGTTATAAAGAAATAACCTCATGCAAATCGAAAAGGCTCTAACAAGAAAACATTAACAATTCAATTAGACTCACATATAGTCTAAGTAATCACAATACTAAAGATTATTCTTACTCTTTCATTGGGTTGGGAAAAGGGGCTTGGAAAATTGTTTTAGCCAAAATTGCAAACAAATACATCACAATAATTTTAAGTAAATTACCAAATATATCCTACAATTCTACAAAAACAGGAAGCACATTTGTACTTGCATTGTGAATATAAATATTTTATGTAAATATTATGTTGGGATAAATCAATATATTATGAGTTATGCAAAAAAAAATAATACTCATTAAACATCTCATTGTTTTAATTAATAGTCTCACACGTTTCTTTTATTATTCGAATCGATTACAACGTATGATATGAAACTTATTAGTTATTACTTTATTATGCATTAGAACTCAAAAGAAACAATTAAGGATGATGAAACAACTTCACATCAAATGCAATATTGATTTTTATTAAACTAATATATGATATGTGATTATCGACTCATTTAACTACAATATTTTCTATATACTTTTTTAACACCGCGCAACGCGCGGTGCCGAACACTAGTTCGATATAAAAAAAGAAAGTGAAGATGATAGAGTTTTAATAGACAAAGTCACCTCTCACTACTAGGAACTCTAATTGTCGCCATTAATATAAGAGACCAAATTCGTTATAAAAATAAAAGTGTAGGAACGCTTCTTGTTAAATAATTCAGACCTTGTTATTTTATGTAAAGCATAGAGAACAAATATGCATTTAACTCAATTCCAAACACTTAAAGAAATTGACAAAAAGTGTAATTAAATATAATGATATAGAAAAACATATAGGGTAAATTTCATCTATGTCCTTAAAAACTTGAGATATTACGCATATGTCCTTGTAAACTTCAATATTACGTCTATCTCCTTCTAAACTTAAATAACTCACACATATATCCTTCTCCTTTATTTAATTATATTTTAAACATTTTAAAATACTAATAATTATCCCTAAATTATTTTTAATTTGTAAATGACCTAACTACCCTTCCAATTACCAAATAACAAAATCAAGTTAACAATTGGAATCCACTTCCAAATCGTCGACTCCAGAAGACCACTTCCAAATTGCCGGTCGCCGGCGTCCGATTCGCCGGCTTCCAATCCACCTAATTCCAAATCTTCCAATTCTAATTCGTCCAAATCAAATTCGCCCAATTCCAATTCGCCCAAATCCAATCCGGCTAATTCCAAATCTTTCAATTCCAATTGTAATGGCATCCATAGATATCTAAAGTAATCATTCAATTTGGAAGTCGATTTCAAGGTATTATTCAATTATTTTTGGTTTCTAGAAAACCAAAAAAAAGTTATTAATGATTTGTCTTAATGTGTAAATATTGTTGTATGAATTTGATTAAGATATTTCTTTTTCTTTCTTAGTATGATTTTGATTTGTTGTAAATTAATGATTTGTTGCATGATTTACTTTAGATATTTAGGCGAATTGGAACTCATAAGCTATGGATGCCATTACAATTTTTGAAACTCATAAGCTACTGTGGGGATTTTGGAATTGGGCGATTTGGAAGCCGGCGATTTGGACGCCGGCGATTTGGAGGTCGGCTGCGATTTGGAAGTCGTCTTCTGGAGGTCGACGATTTGGAAGTGGATTCCAATTGTTAATTTGATTTTGTTATTTGGTAATTGGAAGGGTAGTTAGGTCATTTACAAATTATAAATAATTTAGGGATAATTATTAGTATTTTAAAATGTTTAAAATATAATTAAATAAAAGAGAAGGATATATGTGTGAGTTATTGAAGTTTAGAAGGACATAGACGTAATATTGAAGTTTACAAAGACATATGCGTAATATCTCAAGTTTTTAAGGACATAGATGAAATTTACTCTTCTTTCTTTAATCTAACACTCGTGTTATTGTATTTTATTCATTTTTAATAGGGTATTAGTCATGTATAATTTTATACATAATCATATCCAAAGTTTTTGGGATCTATATAATCGCATGTAAGAGTACACAAGATACAACATTGATTTATAGATGTATATTAATCTGATGATCATGTACATACCATATACCACATGTTGAATAATAAATTCTGATAATCATATATGATCGTATATAAGATAGACATATATAGTAATATTAACATCATATATAAAATCTAAGACCTTAAATATGTTTGGCAACTTTGTATAATATTTTAGAGGACAAAAGTGAACACATATATGTGAAGTTGTGAACCTTGCTAGCGGCTTAATGAAGCACGAATCATGTTTGCTTGCCATGTTTGACAATCATGGCATGAAAATGCTCGCTTCTCCGATGTGACTTTAAAATATCATGTTTAAATTTAAATTGAAAGTATATTGTGTTGTAAGCTTTATTTATTATTATTTTTTTTAAAGCATAATATTATGTTGTGATGTAAATGTAAAGAGGAAAACATTGTAAACTAATTATGTTTTTAACAGTTATTTAAAAATCAGTTAGCGTTGTAGTTGAATTACTTAATTGTCGGTCGGCTATATTTTTAACATACAATGATACAATTCATTTATAGTTTTTATAGCTAATGTGTCATTCTTTCATCCTGTTCCTAAAGAGCCCTCTTTGTAATTTATTAATCTCATCAACTTTTTATGTCACTAAATAGCCCGGGCTTTCTATCTAGTTATAGTCTGTGATCGATTTTATCATAAGTTGTATATAATAAATAAAAATATTTATTTAGTAGATTTTAACCTAAAGCTATGAAAAAGATTAACTTATTAATTTTATTATTTCAGTTAGCTATTTAGTAGGTGATATTATTAATTAGTTTTCTATTTGATCATCAATATTTGATTATTTATTAACTTTAAGTTTTAAAATCATAATAAATAAGAATTAAATGTGGTGAATTAATGAAGGTGAACACAGACGCATGATTATTTTTTTTTTTTACTAAAGTTACAATAGTTTATAACTAATCCATAAAACAAAACGCATTGATAAAATAAATAAAGTAAGAACTAAAAAATTTGAATTATGTAATTTGAGAATACAAAATATAAAGAATAATCTACTGTAATGACCAAATATATAAGTTAATCAAACATTTTTTGGATGAGTTAACCACTTAATTTAACAAAGTTGAATGGCGGGATGAAAATGGAATGAAAATAAAAACCACAGAAATGAAAAAAACAGTTGCTAAAGAGGGACGAAAATCGTTATAAATATCATACAACATGGGCTAACATTGTAATCTTCTAATTTAACCACAATGACAATCTTGTAATTTAACAACGACAACAGTCTTGTAATTAAGCGATTTCCTGGGTCACGTTTTTTTTCCTGCATATTGTATGGTATACTAATATCTTTTCCTGGGAATTATAGAGCTATATAATTAATTTGATTGTTCTTTTTATTATTTCAAACGAAAAACATAACTTTTTAAGAAAATGTGAGAACCATTCTCAAACACTCATCCGGTCAATAAAGGCGGCTTTGACCGATCCCCCCCTTTAATAATCTCTGCCCTCCCATGAATCGCGTCAATCCTCCGTGATGACGTCCACCGTAACCGAAGATGAGTGGCTGAGATTGCTCCTCACGTTTTCTTAAATTGATATGTTTCTTGCATGAACCTTCCTATATATATATATATATATAAGGATTTTCATTTGTGAACCACTTATTAGATGTAAACTTGTGAACTTAATCCTAGCAATCCAAATCATTTTTTGATGGTTAAGATTAATTCTATGATTAATCTTATTAACCGCCCATAATTTTTGGAAACTTCCATGATTAATCTTGATTGTCGATTTTGAATTTGTATGATTGGAATATGGTTCACAAGTTCACATCAAAATAATGGTTCACAAATGAAAATCCCTATATAGAGGAAAGTTCAAATGTGAACCACTTTTTGATTGTGAACGTGAGGACAACCGAGAGTGCGACACTTGACGGCTTTGAGTGTGGTCCCCCCCTTTAATTCAATGCCCTCCCATGAATCGCGCCTAGTCACCCGCCGTGGACCTGACGTGGCGCCTAGTCATCCGCCACATGTCGCGCTCTCGGCTGTTCTCACGTTCACAACCAAAAAGCGGTTCACATTTGAACCCACCCCTCCTTATATATATATATAGATATAGATATATAGATAGATTCAAATGCAAACCACATTTTTATTGTGCTGTTGAGGACCAATCTTGGTCCTTAATCAAAAACTTAGAAAACTATTCAATGGTTAAAATATAAAATGGTTAATTGGTAATTGATAATTGATTAGAGGCAAAAATTGAAACTTGAACACAGGGCCTATCTTTTTTGACATTTTATTTTGTTTTTTAATTAAAATCATATACCCTTTTAACTTTTAAACTAAATTATCTTCAAAATAACTAATATTTTAATCAAATAAATTTCATTAAATACGAGTATTTCATTCTGATCAATATGACATCCATCTCGATATAGTTTTTTTTTCTTATACTGTTAAATACGTGACATAATATATATGTTTAATATTCATTGTGAATATTTATGCATGCTCATATGTTTACAATAACCCTATAATTTTCATCTATTACTATGCATGTTCATATATTACAATAACCCTATAATCTTCAGTATTCATACATTAGTATGACATTCATCATTAATATAGAGTTGTATTATAACATTCATCATGAATATACATAGTATTTGTCATGAATATTTATTTATATTCACGTGTAAACAACAAGTTTTCAACGTTTATATATTAACATTATATTCATCATGGATATATGATTTCACTATAACATTAATTATGAATATATATATATATATAATATTATTCATCATGAATATACATAGTATTCATCATGAATATTGTTGCACGTTTTATTTCTATCCTTTATGCATTTTAGTTTAGTTTTTCTTATTCTTTTTTTGGTATTTCTCTTGCAATTTTCCTTAGTTTTGTTTTGTTTTTAGTTTAGAATCATCTACATGTCCTGTGTGCATTTAACCATCTTGGTGTAAGTGTTTTAGAGTGTGTAGGTGCGTATGGTAGCAGATCAATCATAGGCATTCCGAATGGTGAAGAGGACGAGTTGGGTGAGGACGACAAGGACGAAAAAGACGAGATGGAGATGGATGAGAAGAACGAAGAGGACGTGTGGGAGAAGACCCCTGAGAGAAGAAACAAAGATGAAGAATAAAGCAAAGTTTGGATTTTTGCCAACTTTTGCAAAGCTAGCGATTGTTAGCCATCACCACGCACGATCGCTAGCGTTGCATGCAGCCTTGGCATTTTATTCCTTTCAAGGGCATTTTGGTCCTTTTTCCTTGACTTCAATACGTTTTCAGACCTAGTTTTCTGCAAATTTTGATTAGCAGCCCTACTTTTACTCTTTTTTGGGAATTTTGGCAATATAGCTTAGATCTTAGGGTTGAATTGAAGTTGGGAGCTCTACGATTCAGATCCAAGCCGATGGCATGACGGGTTGCTTCAATCTCCTGAATAAATTTGCATTTTGAGTAAATCAATAACTAAACATCCATCATAAATATATATTAAACCAACAAAGTTCGTCAATCCAAAGTGTAAAACAAGAGACCTAACACATAGACATACTAGATAGAATTCTAATAAAAAAGACAAACCCTAGATAGAAAGCTTTTGATGTAGAATCGTCTCGAATCTCCTCGTATGCGTCATCTTCTCGAGTCTTCTTCTCCTTGGTTAGAAACCCTAGGTGGCTCCCATGGTTTATGACCTAATTTCTAGTCTATTGAGAGAATAATGGGATTAATGAAATAGAGACTTAAGGGGTGTATTTATAATAATATTCCGCAGACCCAATCTCGCGATTGCAAGGCCTGGCCCGTGACGCTAGCTCAATTTGATAAGGCAATACGGATTTTTATCTGATTTAGCTTCATTATCTGATACAAGGCTTTCTTTGGGAACAAGGCGGATGTCTTAGAGAGCAAGTCATCATTATTGGAGAGTAAGTTAGCAATCTTGGAGGGTAAATTTACCTTGTTCTCACTTGTTTTGACAAAAGTCTTCTTTTTGATGTTTTTTACCCTCTTTTTAATACTTTTTTATTTCGCCCACAAAATTACGTTAAATTGTAAAACATGCCCTTTTAGTGCTATTCACATACGAATTAGGTCCAAAACAAGCATAAAAGTGGGGAACTAGCATTCTAAAAACATGTATAATTTTGGCTATATCACCCGTCGTTGAAATATGTTCTTGGCATTTGGAGTATGTTGATTGACGATTGTTTTGAAATGGAGTTTTGGTGTTGGAAGGCGTGTTTTAGAAACAAAAGGAGTTCTTAGGCCACCCGTAGCGCCGTTCAGTTCGGCGGGCTGCGATATGCAGCAAGCGGGCTTGAGTGGGAGCTCGAGGGATCGGGTATGGGAGCCTACACTGCCTACTCTCTCTCCCTCTCACACACGTCTTCTCTCTCTCCTTTTTATTAATATATATATATATATATTGGGTATTCGGGATTGTGGATAGTAATACTCCTATTTCGGGCATATTGTGGGTTTGTGGATAAAGCTGATGTGGCAGTTTGGGCTTTGTGGGGTTGTGGGTTGTGGTACCGAGGGCCTCACATGAGAAACAATATTTTTATTATTATTGTTGAGGAGTTGTGTTTCTAATGTTTGAACTCATTAAGACTTTAAGTCTAACACTTTATCTTATTGACATGTGTGTCTGACACCATTGGTGCTACAGCTTACCCAAAACCCCACCCTGTTTTTGCCCCGAAGACCCAAAAGTTTTAGGTAACAATTATCATAATCTAGACACAATATGTAGCTAAAAATACAGAAAGGGCATCGTGTATATATATATATATATACATACATATATATGTATGTATATATATATATATATATTCTAATATTGGGGTGGGGCACGGTCACCCTAGTCACTACCCCGAACCCCAAAAAATCCCCGTTAATGCCCCGATCCCCGCCTCGTAACCCGATAATGCCTACAATGCCCCTCCTCGTCCCGCCTCGTCCCACCCTGTTAAGATTAGGTTCCATCGTGTTTGGATTTTCTTGCCATCCCTAGGCAATACTAGCGACACTTAAGATGAGTTAAGTGATAGTGAGAGGCACGTGAAGGAATTAACTTATTATGACATCTTCTATACTTTGGAGATAGCAACTCTTATGTACATGTGGTTTATAGAATAAACGTTCTATTATGAAGGTTGTTGGCTTCAAACCATATATAGGTACGTTGTATTATTCAATGTTGCCCTTTGGGAAGAATATTCTATTAAAGCGGCCGTTGCTTCTCAAAATTCGGGTGTTACACCCTGCCTTAAGGGAAGTAAGGTTAACAACACTAGGGCAAGGAATCCAATTAATAATAAAATGAAGCCACAATGACCATATATATTTATATTGTTTTCTCTCTATATCCATGACCACAAGGAATCAATTTGTAATTTACTCTATAATATAACAGAAAAACTGGCATTCAATTCGTATTATCTATCATTACAAGATCTACCATTACCGGGTTAAAATGAGTGCAAAACAAAAGGTATTAAGATTTATTAGAGTATGAGAAAAAAATATTTGATGTCAGAAATTAAGATAAACTTGATACATTAAGTATAAATTAACTACATAATATTCTTAACCAACTTACCGGTTACCGGTATTATCAGGTAAAAAATATTATAGTTTTTATGAAACAAAATTTAGAAAATATATATGTGACTCTTGATCCATGCTATTTAGCCGATGGTTGACAATATTTATACTCATTTATAAAATGCATTATTGAAGTTGACTCTTTATAATGATGACACCTGAATAACCCTTTCCATATTTGCTTGTCAATTTGATACATAAAAATAATATATTTATTCAAGTTATGAGTAAAATATGTACAATAATTTCCAAAAATATTGTTACTTCTTTTAATATAGTCAACTCGGCAATAGTTTAATTCCTTAAGTGGCTCCATAATGTATTTTAAAAAGTTTGTATTTAAGAAGTATCAATAACTAAAATATATACTAATTTTATGAGTTCATGACATAAAATTATAGAAAATTATTGTATAGTTTTTAGTAGTACATTATTGTACATAGTCATGTTTTGCATGTTTAACCTTCCTCTCTCTCTCTATATATATATATATATAGCAATTGATATAGCCATCATGTCACACAAAGAATTGAAAAAAACTTTAACACATTATCATAAAGTTACTGCATAAAATATAATAAAGGTAATGACTTGAGAGGATAACTAATTATTCATTTTATATATATTAGCATTAAACTATTGTTTGTATTCAATATACTATTGAACTCTATTTTTTTATACACGTTATACCATTGTAACTAGGAAATAGCCAGTAAACCACCATCATTCACCCACCAAACCACCACCACAACCACTACAAGTGCCACCACCAAACCACCACCACCATAGCCACTACCACCAAAACCACAACCATCACCAAAACCACAACCATCACCAAAACCACCACCTACAAACTCTCTGTTTGCCCAGTTTACCCTAAATTGATGGTGGAAATGGCGGTGGTGGTTGGATTCAATTTTTAGGGTCTGATTCGAGATCTATGGAGATGGTGGTTGTGGTGGTGGTTTGGTGGTGACAGTTGTGGTGGTGGTGGTGGTTTGGAGGTGGTGGTTTTGGTGGTGGCGGCTGTGGTGGTGGTTGCAGCTGTGGTGGTGGGTGGATGAAAGATGGTGATTCACGGGCTATTCTTAGTTATAATGGTATAATGTATACAAAAAAGTAAAATTTAATTGAATTTTGAACATTAAAAATAATTTAATGATAACATGTTTAGCTCGCAACCCGGGTTCGATCCCCTGTAATCCTCCTTGTGGCCACTGGGTTTAATCTTAGGGCTGCATGTTTTAGCGGTCGTTTACATTGCCAAATGATTAGTCCGGGCCAAAGGCCTGGAACCCTTTAAAAAAAACATGTCTACAAATGAATTATTCAATTGTATTTTGAATATTACAAATGTGTACAAATGAACTATGCTGCAAGAAGTGTAATTGCAAATACACTTTATTGGGTAAGGATAAAATCCAGGTGGAGCCCAACAATATTGTCTTTTAAGGATAATTCATAATACCACTACCTTTTAACCATTAAAATTGTAATAGTTTATTAACATTATTCGTATATAGTCTTATCTAGAAAAATATTTATTACAAAAGAACTTTATACGAATATTTAATTACTTGTTTTTTTTTATTTTTATTCTTTATTTTTTGTGGTTGGGTTACCATAAACTAAAAGGTGTGTTTAGGATTGTTAATCTAAGATATTTATTGACTTATTTTGTTGTAAAAAATAAAATAATTTTTTTTAATGTTTGTATAGAGAAAAACAAAACTACTTATACCTTTGTCAAAAAGAGAACCAAATTTTTTAAAATCATTTTATTCTAACTTATTAATTTATTTAAACAACTTAATCTACCAATATTTTAGTTATTTTATATGTATTCTAACTTATTAATTTATTTAAACAACTTAATCTATCAATATTTTAGTTATTTTACATGTATAAGCAATCTCAAACATCCTTTAAAAATAATTTATTAACTTATTATGTTTTAATATCATCCTAAATTAATTCAGACATTTTTACACAACTCTTTTATTATACAAGATATAAACACTTTTACAAATGTGATAACCAAACATGTATTCATCTCCTTTTTTTAAGACAACAAATAAGAAAAAAATATCAAAATAAACAAAATATACAAGCTAAGGGTAAAAGTTTCTGTAAGAAACAACAATAAACAAGTCAAAACCAAATAGATGATTGTTTGTTCAGTTCAGTTTTCTATACTTTGGAGTGTCAATCTTTTTATTCATTAATATAAAATGTGTTTTACACATATCATTGTCATCATTCTTATAATTTCAATTATTTTCCTAATAGTGTTAAGGGGGAAAGTATAAAAAGGGATTTGGAAATTTAATTACTACTTTAAAGTACTTAACTAATGGTGAAACACATTTGGTTCCAAAAGTGCTTACGAATTACACAACAATACAATTGAGTTACGGAGAAAGCTAAATACATCACATTTTTTTTGAACGGCAAAAGGGGAATCAGAAGGGAGCTTCGGCTCGGCCATCACCCCCAAACAGAAACCCCGAAATTTATTGATCACTGAGCTAGCAATTTGTTAGCAAATACACAAAGATTACAAGATTAAAGAAAGGAGAAACATGGGCACGAACACCATGAAGGCCACAATAAAAACTTACATTTAGCTCTAAATTTCATCCAAGAGAACAAGGTTGCTTGAAAATCGTCCTTCACCGTTGATGTTGAGAAACGTACACCCTTGAAGACTGCATTATTCCTGGCTTTCCATATGAACCAGACTAATCCTTCAACTGTTGTCTCCAAGAAATTCCTCCATTTGATTGATTTCCCAAATTCTAATACCTTGAAGAGCATCTGATTAAGATAGTCTGGTTGCCCAATATCAATCAAAAACCAATTAAAAAACCATCTCCACAGATTCTTCACCATCGAACATGTACAAAATAGATGATCTACTGATTCTTCTTCCAGATTACAAAGCGGGCACGATATGGACGGAGTATTAATCCCTCTATTGCTCAAATTAGTTCTTGTTGGGATTCTATTCAACAATAACCTCCAGACAAAACAGTTGACCCTCGGAGGCATCCAGTTATTCCAAAAACACAAGGTTTCACCTGAAGGGTTTGATAGGCTGTCAATGATGCCTCGAAGTGAACTCACCGTGTATTCACCACTAGGGTCGCCTTCCCAACTCCATTTATCTACACCATCTTGAAGCACCACGTGTTTTAACAAATTTTCCAACTCTTCAACTTTGTCGGCATGTCTTTCGACCACAGTGGTATTAATCCAAGACCACCTCCATGTTGCTGAAAGGATTATGTGCAAGATAGTAACTAGGTTTACCGTGTCCAATGTTATAAGGCACTAGTGGGTCACACTGCTACACACCCGAATAGAGATCATTTGGATTTACCAGTTGTGTGGAATTAATTAATTGGTATAATTAATTAATTAAGAGAGAAAATAAATAATAGATAAGTCTATTTATTATTTATGGGATATAAATTAATAGTTAATTAATATATGGAAAGGTTTAATTAAAGCCTATCGGGCTTGATAATTAAACGGGCTTTTCTATTGGGTAGTTACCATATTTACTAATATAAATATATGGTAAACCTAAAGCTTTCATATAATTCCATCTCATTAGTAACTTAGAAAGAAAAAAAAAAGCCTAAACCTTTCTCTCTCTCTCTCTCTCCCAAAATCGTCCCACACACACACACTCACACGCCTCGCCAAACACTTCGGTATCCTAACCGACGCCGCTATTGCTTCGATGACGAACCTCGGGGAAATGGGTTTGATCGACATGGACCAACTTCGAGGCATGGGCGTGGCGAGAGTTGAGCACATGATTGGAAGAGACTACAATGCATGGATCCGTAATCCTCAAGCTTATAGGAGTCAGCCGAGAAGTCAAGCACCGAGGAGCACGCATGAGATTGGTGGAACAAGTGGAACGAGTGGGGCGAATGTGGGTCAACAACCGGTGGATTGGACGGCATATTCGGGTTACCAAGACTTGAGTAACCGACTCTCGGAAATGTCACTTTCTTACGGCCGTCATCATCAACATATGGAGTACAACACCGTGGAGGCTCTTCACCAAGCCAATTGGCAGAGTGGAGTGATGAACCAGATGGCCTCCCACTTCGGTATTCAACCGAATACCGCGTATGCTCCATCACCTTTTTGGCCATACTCCGAGGATGCTCCGCCCGGTTACCCGACTTACGAGGATTGGCAAAACCAATCTCGTAGCCCTTATTGATCTTTCTCTCTTTTATCTCCGTTATTCGATATGGTTGTTTGAGACAATTTTATTTTTGGTTGTGTTTTGGGTTTTTGTTTGAACAACTTTTATTTGTTTGGATTGTTTAGGATTTTAAGTAGTTTGGTTTGGTATATTTTTGCTAGTTCGTTTTTACTTTTACTTTTTCTTTTTGTTGGTAGATACAGCTACTTATGATCTATGATCGAGCACGATTTTTTTGGACCACTCTCAGATCAGAACAAATTTCGTCACATAACCCGGGAAGTTTCTCTTTTTCCCAATTACTCCATAATTGTGTTAATTGTTGCATTGAGGACACTGCAAATTTTAAGTGTGGGGAGGGGGTTATGTAGACTTATCTGTTTAAATGGGTTCACTTTTGCTTATGGATTGTCGTTTTTCAAATTTTTGAAAGCTTTGAGATTTGACCCCAATTTTTTCGAAATCTGAGGTTGTTTTTGAGACTAAGTTGCTTGCATAGGAGAACACAGAATATGATTAGTTGAGTAAAAGGATGCCTTGGAATACTGATTACCATGAGTGCCTTACCCAATTCCTTTGAGAGTTTGAGCCTTAATTGTTATTTATTTCGTGAGAAATACCGACTTTGACCCAAGGTAGAACTTGTCATTTGAATGCTTGTCGAGACCACATAAGAGGAGTATTTATCACCATTGCACTGATGGAGGCCTTCATTTCTAACCCTTTTAGCCTTCGTCAGATAATCTCATCATAAGATTGTCTGATTTGCCTAGCCTTTGATTGAAAAGTGTTCACCTTTTAACACTTTATCCCTTGAAACCATTTTGAGCCTTAGCCTTTTCATTTCTTTTACCCACTATACACTTTATCCTTGAGCCCAATTGTTTATCTATCTTTTGGCCGTGACTCAAATTTGATTCTTGAAATGTTTTGATCCAGTTTTTCATATCTGACAGTTTTTATGGGATTGAGATTTAAAAGAGCCCAAAAGCAACATAGTTGCTGCTCTGAAAAAAAAAGAGGAAAAGAAAAGAAAGAGAAAAATATTTGAGACTCAGAAAAGAAAAAGAAATATCAAAAGAGTCGAGAATGTTGGAAAAAAAAAGAATGTGAGCTGAAAAAGATTGAAAAAGAATTTGTGCCCCAAATAAGCCATAGGCTTAGGCCAATTCTAAAAGACAAGAGAGGAAATACTCATCCCAAAAGTTTCATTGTTCAAAAGTCAGACTGTTTCACTGTTTGGATCATTACTGATTGAGTTTTCAAATTTTTGTTGCAAAACCCTTAGTCACTTATATATCCTTTATCCTACCTTTAACCCTTAGCCTAACATTACAACCCTAAAGTCCTCTTGACGGTTGACAACTTCTCAGTGGTGGAGATTAGATTTTGTGACAAGTTTATGCATGCGGGAATTAGTCGAGTATTGGTGTGATCACTTACATATACACTTTTACCCCCGAAAGATACACTTTATATGATTATTCATACTATGTAAGGGTAAAAGGTTGGCCTTGGTATCCGATTACTTGATGAGTCTTGTTTGTGTGTTCGATTATGTGAGTATGCTTTGTTCTCTTAGATGATCTTGGGTGGAGATAATTTTGGAGTTATCTTTCTTATCTTTCAGTCTTTTGATTGAGGACAATCAAAGCTTAAGTGTGGGGATTTTGATAACACCAAAATTATACATGTTTTGGTTGAGCGTAATTGTATGACTTTACCCCATTTCTCACCCGTTTATGATCATTTCATGCACTAAATGAGCTTATTATCGTTTATGTAGGATTTGGAGGCCGTGGAACGTAAAAGTACGAAAAAAGGCGAGAAAACGTGAAAAATGCACAAAGTCAACACAGTAGGCACTTGGCGTTCGCGAGATTCCCAATCTGGCGCCGCCAGATTCGACTGAATTGAAGACTAGGGTTGACTTAAGTGTCTGGCGTCGCCAAACCTGCAGTCTGGCGATCGCCAGATGGCCCCTGGACGTTTTCTTTTAAATACCAGCAACCTCCTTCAGTTCAGAGCATGCAATTCGAGTCGGCTTACACGAGATACGATACGGAGAGCCTGAGTGGTGCCGCTACGCTACGGGAGTCGATCTTCGATCATCTGTCGTTGTACTGTCGGTATCATGTCGATATCTACTATTGTTTTCGTTTTCGTTATGTTTAGTGAGTAGTTCTTAATAGTAGTACTTGTCATGGTCGATGAACCATTGCGGATGATAATTTGATACTTAATGTTTATTGGTTTGTTTTTGATTGATTGAGTGTGTGTTATGGTTCCGTTCTGATTATTATTGTTTGGTTATTTGAACTCCTTTGGTTGGGTGTATCTGTTTGACCAAATTAGATAGACTCCGATAGGATAATCAACCTACCTTAACCTACCCTTGACCGAGAGAGTTGTGTTAAGTGGTTACTTGGACCGAGAGTGACCTGGAGGTAGAAAACCATACAATAGAGTTAGGATTGGATTTCCGGTGCTAGGTTGCTTGACAAACGACCAAAGTATTGGACTAGGAGGACCAAGACCTTGTTAAAAACCATAATCACTACATGTTAGGGTGTCTTAGACTTAATTCCTACAATAATCAAAACAACCAAACCTTTGGCCTGTTTAAATCATCCACTTGGGAATTCACTATACCATGATAAGTGCTGTTGTTTTCTTTCATATAAGTTCTTAATTAATCCCTTTAATCGCTTTCTTAGTTATTAGTTAATTTAGTTGTCTTTTTATTATTCAAACCTTTTTCATACAAAACCCCCCTTTTAGGTTAATTAAACTGATCTAGGCCTTAATCTACGATAACTTGACCGTTCCCAGTGGTAGATACGATACCTGGACTTTCCTACACTATATTACTCACGATCAGGTACGCTTGCCTGTATATGTGGTAAGACGGTGGCTAGGCATTAGAGGTTAAAACTTGTTACGCTTTTTATATACGATAATTACCGCATCAGGTACTTGATACAGGAAGTGGTAACCACATTTGTAATCATTTACAGGGATTCAAAAGAAGGGAGACCTTGAGGAAGGATCGTTCGAACCTACGAGTCGGTGAAGGCACGATGCTTGTAGCTGAAGCCGTAGGATCTTACAGTCTTAGTTTACCCTCGGGTCTAGTTTTGGAACTCGATACTTGTTATTATGTTCCTAAGATGATCAAAAATATTCTTTCTTTTGATTTGTTGGTAGACCAAGGATTTTATTATAAAATGATTTCTTGCTTTAAAAATGACATGTTTTATTTCAAAGCAACTCCTTCGAATGGTCTATACATATTAAATCTCCAAGAAAGTAATAACGAAATCTATCATATAAGTAAAAGATCCAAGGGCATCGAGGATCAAACTTACCTCTGGCATTGTCGGCTTGGACATATAAACAAGAAACGCGTAGAACTACTCCAGAAAGGAGGACTTCTAGGGACTTTCGATTTTAAGCCCTTTAGTAATTGCGAATCTTGTTTGTCGGGCAAGATGACAAAGCATCCTTTCAACAAAGACAATGAAAGGGACAATGACTTGTTGGAGATCATACACACTGATGTATGTGGACCCTTCAGTCATGAGGCAAGAGGAGGATACCGGTACTTCATTACCTTTACTGACGATTTCAGTAGGTATGGATATGTCTACCTGATACGACATAGGTCTGAAACTTTCGATAAATTCAAAGAGTTTCAGAGTGAAGTACAGAATCAACTTGACAGGAAGATCAAGTTCTTGAGGTCAGACCGTGGTGGAGAATATCTTAGCCTGGAATTTGACAGTCATTTGAGAGAGTGTGGGATTGTTTCACAACTCACCCCTCCGTATACACCACAGATGAATGGTGTGTCAGAAAAGAGGAATCGTACCCAGCTTGACATGGTACGATCAATGATGTGTCGTTCCACGTTACCAGTATCATTCTGGGGACACGTGCTCGAAACAGCAGCAAACATACTGAACAAAGTGCCAACAACTAAATCGGTAGAAAAGACTCCATATGAACTATGGACAGGCAAGAAGCCTAAGTTGTCTTTTCTGAAGATTTGGGGTTGCAAGGTATACGTTAAGCGTACAACCTCGGAGAAACTCAAACCCAAATCAGATAAGTGTTTCTTCGTAGGCTATCCCAAGAACTCACTAGGGTACTACTTCTATAATCCTAGCGAGAACAAAGTATTTGTGGCTCGCAATGGAGAATTTCTGGAGGAGAAGTTTCTCAATCAAGAGAATACCAGAAATGATATAGACCTATAGATAGTAGAGGAAGATACACTTGTACCGATTGTTGAGCCAGTCACTCAACAAGATAATGTTGAGACTCAACCGGAAACGGTTGAGGAGGTGCAAACACAGGACCTTCGCAGATCCACTAGGATAAGGCAAGAACCAGATAGGTATATTGGATTTCTAGTCTCCCAGGACGGTGGAGACCTGAATGAGCCTACATCCTATGGAGAAGCTGTATCAGGCAATGAGTCTGAACAATGGCAGGAAGCCATGAAGGCAGAGATGCAGTCCATGTACGACAACCAAGTTTGGGAGTTGACAGATTTACCCCAGCACTGTAGGGCTGTTGGGCGTAATTGGGTTTTCAAGAAGAAAACAGGCATGGACGGTAATGTGCACACTTTTAAGGCTAGACTGGTTGCGAAAGGTTTCACGCAAACTCATGGTATCGACTATGATGAAACTTTCTCACTGGTAGCTATGTTAAAATCCATTAGGATTCTGATGGCCATCTCAGCGTATTTCAACTATGAGATTTGGCAAATGGATGTTAAGACAGCCTTCCTGAATGGGAAGTTAACAGAAGATGTCTACATGCAACAACCAGAAGGTTTTGTAGATCCAAAGAATCCTAATAAAGTGTGCAAGTTGCTAAAATCCATATATGGATTAAAGCAAGCATCCAGGAGCTGGAACTTACATTTTGATGAGCGAATCAAAGAATTTGGTTTTGCCAAAAGTGAGTTTGAGCCATGTGTTTACACAAAGTTCAATGGGAGCATAGTAACCTTCTTGGTCTTATATGTAGATGATATTCTACTGATTGGAAATGTCGTACTAACTTTACAGAGTGTTAAAGCTTGGTTGAGCAAATGTTTCCAAATGAAAGACCTTAGAGAAGCTGCATATATACTTGGTATAAAGATCTACAGAAATAGATCTAGGCGGCTTATCGGACTTAGTCAGGGTACATACATTGATAAAGTCCTGAAACGATTCAGGATGAATGAATCCAACAAAGGATTTATCCCGATGCAACATGGTATAGTGCTAAGTAAAGCACAGTGTCCCGAATCTAGTCAAGATAAGGACAAGATGAAATCGATACCATATGCTTCGGCAATTGGGTCGATTATGTATGCCATGTTATGTACCAGGCCCGATGTTGCTTACTCAGTAAGTGTTACGAGCAGATACCAGCAGAACCCAGGTGAAGCCCATTGGGTGGCTGTCAAGAACATTCTGAAATACCTGAGGCGTACTAAGGAGATGTTCTTGGTCTTTGGAGGTTCTGAGGATGAGATTAGTGTCACTGGTTATTCATACGCTAGTTTCCAGACCGACAGGGATGATTATAGATCACAGTCAGAGTACATTTTTACCCTAAACGGAGGTGCGATCTCATGGAAGAGCTCGAAGCAAGACACGATAGTAGACTCTACCACCGAAGCCGAGTACATTGTAGCTTCAGACGCAGCATAGGAAGCGGTCTGGCTCAGGAACTTTATCACGGATCTAAGAGTCGTAGCCAGTATCTCTAGACCAGTGGATATTTACAGTGATAACTCTGGTGCTGTGGCGCAAGCTAAGGAGCCTAGAGAACATCACAAGTCGAGACATGTACTACGGAAGTTTCACCTCATCCGTGAGATTATCGGAAGAGGAGACGTAAGAATATGCAAGATTCCGACGGACGAGAATGTAGCAGATCCACTGACAAAGCTGCTAGCTAGAGTAAAGCATGAGACACATGCTAATTCCATTGGGATGCAGTACCTGGATACTAGTAGCTAGTTTTAGTTTTTGATTATTACCGTGGATTAATTTTTGAGACTTTATATCGTGTAAGTTTTATTATTTTCACTGTGTGCTGGAAATAAGAAGGATTTTATTCATGATTGTCTCAAATTAACCAGTTTTAGCATATTTAATTATCCCTGATTTTATATACAAGTCTTGTAAGTAAAATCTAAAAGTTCTGTAGCTACTTGTGAAGGTGGGAACCTTAATAGGGTTGTAACGCTATTATGGGTGTTTGGTGATTTATTCAACGTAACGAATAAAAGCACAAGTGATGTGGCCAAACATTCATAGATACTCATCAGAGTGTTTGAGTATTGGAAGTGACCAGTTTCAAGTCTGCTCCATGGAGCCTATGTCATGAGCATTGACTTGATGATAGGTTGTCCTTAGACCTGAGATATTTGGTCTGGAAATATGAGGACTGTTGTACTCTTAGCACGTTCTAACGCTACGCCGTAACAGGGTGGCCATACGGGGCGTGACTAGATGCAGCGGAAGCCATGTGACCAGATGCAGATAGTCAAGAAGGGATTTACACCTCTGTAAAAGGAGAGATATTTTCGGGCCCCTTGACGGTTGAGATTGGCAGAAATGCGTGGCCACGCTCGGATAGAATAACAGTTGTTATTTGGAAAGTTTCGTTACTGCAGGCAATCGAGATCAGAGTCAAGAAAACTTGAGTTTAAGATTGAAGTCCTCCGCTCCATGTCTAAAACTCACTTTAGAGATATCGCGTGTAAAAGGAATGAACCTGTGTACAATTCTAGCGAGAATTGTTTCTCTGGATATAAGAGATCTTATAACCTGGTTAACCTAAGTGTCTGGCTAGGGACCTCCTTAGGCTAATGGTAACAGTTGAGTTACTCATCTGGCACAAGTGGGAGTATGAAAGGATTATGTGCAAGACAGTAACTAGGTTTACCGTGTCCAATGTTATAAGGCACTAGTGGGTCACACTGCTACACACCCGAATAGAGATCATTTGGATTTACCAGTTGTGTGGAATTAATTAATTGGTATAATTAATTAATTAAGAGAGAAAATAAATAATAGATAAGTCTATTTATTATTTATGGGATATATATTAATAGTTAATTAATATATGGAAAGGTTTAATTAAAGCCTATGGGGCTTGATAATTAAACGGACTTTTCTATTGGGTAGTTACCATATTTACTAATATAAATATATGGTAAACCTAAGGCTATCATATAATTCCATCTCATTAGTAACTTAGAAAAAAAAAAGCCTAAACCTTTCTCTCTCTCTTTTTCCCAAAATCGTCCCCACACAAACTTAACCATTTTGGGTTTTATTTTTTTAAATTTTAAAAGGGGTCAGAAGGGTTCTGTTTGCATCTTAAAATTTCTTACTTTCCAAATTTTTCAAAACCATAATATTGTTTTTAAAATTTTGGATTTGCTTTCTAAATTTTTTATTGGGAATTTCTTTGGGGGAAAACATTTTTTTTTCCCTGTCCCCTTTTGGGTTTTTACCTTTTTTTTAAACTTTGCAAGTTTTGGGAACAAAATTTCTCGATTTCCCAATTAAAGCAAAATTTATCGCCGGGTTGAAAAAAATAAATACTTTTTAAGGGGGGTTTTCCAAAACCATTATTTGCCAGAATTGGGAAAAATTTTTCCCATTTAAAACCCTTTAAATAAAAAACCCCAAATTTTTAAGGGGGAAAGAAAAAAACCTCCCCTTTTATTATTTTTTTTTGAATTGCAAAACATTTTCGCCAAAATTTTGGGAATCCCCCAAAAACCCCAATATTTTTGGGAAAAATTTTGGGCCAAAACTTTCTTATTTTTAAAATTTTCCCCATTTTGTTTAATTTTTTTTAAAGCAAAAATTCCTTTTTAAACCAATTCTAAATTTTTTCCAATTTTTTTGTTTTAAACCTTTTAAAGAAAAATTTTTGATTTGGGAAGATAAGTTTTGCCCCAATAAACCTTATTTTTTTTAACAATAAAATTAAATTAAAAACCTTTTTGAAAGTTATATAATACAAACTTTTCCCAACTATTTTTTTGCAATCACGTATGATATAAAACAAATATCATGATGTGATAATGATGATAGTTTATCATGATAAAGAAAATGTAAAGTGACTATAATATCACATATATATTTTTTGTTGGTTGTCAGTTTCATTTGAACTTAATAACATGTGAAATAATTATATTTTAATAAAAAAAAATACAATATCACATGTGATATTTTACATACAAAAACACATGATTATAAAAAATATCACATCTAATGCTATAAAATGTTAAACAACATTAAGTAAACACACAAAATCATTAACAATATCACATGGGATATTAAATGATATAATATTAACAACCTTAAAACTCTAAATCAAGTTTTACAATGGAGGGTTGTGCAAGTGTGGACATCTAAGTAGACGTGCTCGTGGCCAAAAATTGTCTTCTATCCAGGAAGGAAATTTGTTTTTTGCAAGGTTTTTTGGTGATTAAGGACCCTTATGGTTTGAGAACGATATAAATAGGTTTGGATAAAGAATTTCAAACTTAGAGTTAATATTGCTAGGGTTCGGGAGGAAGAAAGTTTTTCAAGTGTGATCCATCGCCCACAAGAGTCGGGTAAGGATGAAGGCAAGGGTAGTGGAACAAGTCGAGGCAATCCGGTATTTCCGGTCCTCATGCTGAACGCCCATACGGGTACGTCATGATTCTCATCTTAGCTCGAGCTTGTAGGGTCCTGGATCCATTGGAAGCCATGAAGGAAATTATAAATCTGAACTCGATCAAGGACTGCGTCCCGAAAGCCTAATGTTTGCTTTTTTCGGTTTTGCAAAAAGCGTTGAGTTCTCAAAAGGCTTGAGAGATTGCTTCGAGGGAAGAAGGCTGGGGAGATTTGGCGTTGAACTTCTTAGGAGGGTTTGCTGTCAGCACTTCATTTCCCTACAGAGAGGTCGCAAGACTTTGTGGAAGGGAAAACAAATCATGGAGCTTTGGTTGGTCCAAAGCTCCATGTTTGGATTCGTCGGTTGCAGCGACAATAGGCCTTGCTCGCGGTTCCATAATTCTGGAGTTCACTCCCCGGAGCTAGAATCACCGAATTACTTTCCGGAATCTTTAAGCAATTGGGGAGTGGTAGTAGATGAGCTGGACTCGGAGTGGGGAGAGGAAGAAACCCCTGTAATGTTCTTTTTAATCTCAGAAGCTGAGTGGATTCATATTCACCAAAAGTCAAGGTAGAGAGGGCAGAGATTTTAGTCTCTGTACGGAAGATCCGCCAAAATCCATTAAGGTGCTATCGGATGTTAAGTCTTTCTTCGTTTTGGTTGCGGTTGACAGAGATTCCTGATAGCCTTAACTCGTCCTCTATGGCCGAGGCACTCCAGAATCACGAAGCTGCCGGAAAAGGAGAGCGGTGGACGAAAGACGAAGAATCGTCGGTCCGGAACCGACAATCAATTCGAGAAGGAAGGAGGGGAAACGATGAAGAAAGTTCCAAGGAATTCTGCGTTGGGGTTTTCTGGTCAGCAACCGAAGAGTCACCATGCAAACAGCTATGATGTCAATCTCATGGAGGGCGGTGGGGAGCCTCGAGGGCCAAAAACGCTTTGGAACCCGCATCGTGTCGAGCTCGGGTTCCGAACCATCAAGCCCTGGGGTGTGTGGGCCGAGCAAAGTCCAATATTTATTCCGTTGGTTGGGCACGAGTATTCTTAAGCCCATCAATTTGAGTCCTTTGGGTGCTGCAGAACAAAGGCCCAGTCTGTAATGATGATGGGGCTCAGTCACAAAACCCACATCTATTCTCAGTGCCCTAAGAGGTACCTACAATAGTTTGGCGCCAGTTCAAAGTCGGTTAACTCCATGAAAATCAAAACCCATCTGCAGAAGAGATTACAGGGTCCCAAAAAGTATGAATTTTTCTGAAGGCTCCTTGCAAGTGCAAACCGAAAGAGAGGCAAAATTCCGTGGTGAGCACTCGGATTTCCCGGGTCGGTAGCCAGGAGAGGCGTTCCTATTTTTCGCAAAGGGGATGAGTGTTATCCTGTTGAAGGAGAACTAATAGCTAGCTCCTGAATAGAAGAAATTGGAAGCATTTATCATCAGATTCGTTTGAAGATCTAAAGATAAAGGAACGGTTTTTATCGAATAAGCCCAATCAGCGAGGATTATCCTCAGATTCTCTTCATGACCTAAGGAGAATTGTTGTGTTTTCACGTGGGGGGGGAAGGATTTCTCTTGGGGCAGCTAGAGGATGCAGAAGGTTCGGGGGGTGTTTGGGAGTCGGAGACCCCCGTAGATGGTTAAAAAAATGGCATCAATTCCCAATGGGATAGGTGGAGTGGCAAAACGAAGGTGGGATTAAATCCCCTCGTCAGGAGAAATAGTTGCATGTTTCTGTGTGTCCAAGAAACGCATGCAACGGAGGTTGATTCTTACGCCTGCTTAAAAGTATCTGGGGAAACAGGAACTTGGATTAACGCTTTTGAAAGTTCTGTAGGAAGGGTCAGGGGGCTTTTCACAGTTTGGATGCTGATGTTTTGAAGAAGGAATCGGTTGTGAGGGATATAAAGCTTATTCAAATTAAAATTGCTGGTTCCCTCTTAACAACCCCCCCCCCCACATATCTAAATCCTTAACATTTATGCAACCGAAAAAAGTATCCGGGAGAGTAGATTTTGTGGAAAAGCTAACTACTTTGATCGAGATGGACCCGACACCTGGGTGGGTTTTTTGCGGGGCGATATTAATGAAGTTCGCAACAGGACGAACGTCGTGGCTCAATTTTGATCCCCTGGGACGGCCCGTTTTAAACGATTTCATTAGATCTCCTCATGTTTTTTGAACCTCACCTTGGAGGCTAAACATAGCAAGTTTTAGAATCGCTTTTGCATTTCTCGCGTTGCCTTGGATGTTTGGAATAAACCCGGGGCGTTAGCAAATACAAAGCTTTACTCGGATCACAATCCGATTATCCTCGACACTGGGACCCGGGATTCGGACCCACCCGTTCAAATTCTTCCTACAGAACTCTTTGGATTCTTTTACCGGATCCCTGGCCGGGTAGTTACTCGGAGTCGGGTCGATAGCAATGGTTATTGGTGTTTCACTTCAATATCTGAAATCTCGTCCCGAAAAAATTAAAAACGGTTAAATTGGGCATAAAGGAATGGAGGAAAGTCAGTCTAGAGAAGCGTTCAAAAGAGCTGAAGGATCTTAAAACTAAAGCACAATTCTCATGAAACATTGGAAATGCTTGGGGCTCTCGGCTTGAGGAGAGATACGAAAAAGAAACTCCTTCCTCGGAAAATCCATGATTTGGAGGGGTGAGAGGCTGATGGATGTGAAGCAGAAAGCAAGGTCGAGTGGTTAAAAGAAGGCGATGAAAATTCGCGAATCCCGCTTTTTTTCATGGTTTTTGTAAAACGCAAAAAGGAGGAGACCTGGATGCATGGCTTCTGAATATGGGGTATGGTATTGATGATCCAATCGATATTTAAAATCTTACGTAATTGGCTTTTTTCAGCGAAAAGTACAAGGAGAAATGCGAGACTCGGCTTAATTTCCTAAGCATCAGATTCGGAGAAATTACCGACGCTCAAAAGAGTTACCTGACTGCCTCTTTTTTTCCATGGAGGAAATCAAAGGTGCAGTGTGGAGTTGTGGTGGGGGCGAAGGCCCCCGGCCCTATGGGTTTCTTTCGTCTGAGATTCTGCGAAAGTTTTGGGATACGATTAGCGCGGATTTCATTGCGGCGGTCAAGGAGTTTCAGCAGGATCCTTCCGTGTCGCGGCATGCAACTAACACAATTTATTCTTTAATTCCAAAGGTTTAAGATCCTCTTAGCCTCAAATGCTTATCGTCCGAAACCACCTCATGGATGCATCCGCAAGGAAATCTAGAAAATGCTGTCAGAACGATTGAAATTAGGATTGGCGACGTTATTAGCTCGGTGCAAACAGCGTATGTTAAGGAGGAAAATTATGGACGGACCTCTTATCGTTAATGAGGTGAATTCCATGGGCAAAGAGGTTACAAAAAGAAGTTTTCATTCTCAAGGTGGACTTCGAGAAAGCATTCGATAACGTGCGATGGAGTATCTATGGAAGATAAAAGTCTCAGATGAATTTTGGAAACCGTTTGATCCTCTTGGATGAAAGGCTTATCTTACTGCTAAAGACTCAGTATTGGTCAACAACGGGGCTCCATCCCAAAGAGTTTGCGCTTGAAAAGGGGGTGAGACAGGGGATCCTTTATCCCCGACTTTTTTATATTGTAATGGAAGGGCTTATAGAAGCAATTACGGATGCAAAAGAAAAAGGAATAGTAGCGTGTGTCGAATCTCCCCAACAACGGTCCTAGGATTACAAACCTGCATTACGCAAGATCATTTGTTTTTTGGGAAAGTTGAACTAGAGTAACTGCGAAATTTTTTGGAAAAGCCTAAGGTGTTTTCATTTGGCCTTCTGGATTTGAGAATCAACTGGGAGAAATCCACTTTAAAACAGGCATTGGAGTACCACCTCCACCCGACTTTATCTAATGGCCGCAAAGGTCGGATTGCAAGGCGGAAAATAAACCGTTTATCTAGCCTGGGCTTCCCAATGGTGATAATATGCGTAAGAAAGCTTCTTGGAGCCCTTTGTTATCAAAAAGTTCGAGGGGGGGGGGGGGGGGGAACGGTACAACATGGAAAGATAAAACCTTGTCGTTGGGCGAGGCCGTCTTTACGCTTTGTAAAGGCGTTTTTGGGGGGATTGGGTGGTTATCTGTTCTCATTTATACAAAGTTCCTTTGGGAGTTTTGAAGGAGCTTGAAAGAAAGAGGAGGCAATGCTTTTTGGGGATTCGGATAACGCAACGACGTAGAATTGCATGGGTCGATTGGGAGAAGGTGCTTAATTCCCGGATAAAGGAGGGCAAGGAATAGTAGCCTTCGCCAGCGCAAAACATTGCGCTTTCATGCATAGTGTGGTGGCGATTCAAGACGGAGGAACGATACTCCTTGGATAGAGCGAGATTGTTTCTATTCACGGTTCTTCCGGGCAGCTTGGGAACGACCTTAAGTGATTGGACTCGGAGAGGAACTTGGGTTACTTGCTACTCTTCAAGACACGGTATATGGATAGCAACATCATTTGGATAGTCTGTTTCAACGACATCTAGAGGGTGGCCGAACATCAGATTTTGCTCGACATATGGGTCGGAACAACACCTTAGCAGACAGATTCCCCAGATAGCAGCTTTAGATGAAGATATAAAGTTGCTGTATCGCGGACCGAATTGTGAGATCGACTAACGGGGGCGGGTTTTTACTCGTAGATGGAGAAAGACCGTTAAGGGAAGGTAGAGAAACGGAAGATGAAAAGAATTGATAGAGCCTGCAGAATCTGCCTATCCACGACACAAGTTTAATGAAGGAATTGGGTCAGAACGATCAGCGGTAACCTCAGCGTGGCGTCGATCCGTAAACTTTTGATTACATTGACTCTCAAAAGGTGGCGGACCCCTACTTTATGGAACAATGTGAACCCACTAAGTAAAGAATCAGCAATTGGAGAGCTCGGATAGACAGACTCCCGACCAGGAGATAATCTCATCAAAAAGAGGGATTCAAGTTGAACACAACACCTTCTCGTTTTGTAATGACGCGATCGAAACAGGGGACCATTGCTCTTAACCATGTAGAAAGTGGCTGAGGTGCGAAGGGGCGGTTAACAGTTGGCGGAACTAGCTACCATCTTAATACATCAAATATGAAGATTTCGGGATGACATCATAGAGGGGGGTCGCTCCGACGAGAACCCGAACGCTTAAGTGATTAAAGGTACATGCCTATATTAGTGGCCATTTGGACCCGCAGGAACACGTTGTTTTTAGACAGGCAAGATTTTAAATCCGCTTGCTACGGCTAACCTCGCCAGTCCTTAATCTCCTCTTTGGTGGCATTTTCTAGAAGTAAAAAGAATATGTGTCGTGACTGTTTTAGTGCGTAGTTCTCCTTTCCCGTGTAGCTTGTCAATGGTGTTGTTGTTTTGTCTTGGGCCGGGCTAGCATCTCGCTAGTTCCCTTGGGTTTAAATAAAGTTGTCCTTCCAAAAAAAAAAACAATAAACTAACAAAATAAAAAAATATGAAATCAAAGAATAACAATAAACACATTGCATGCAGCATCTGTACGCATCAAAAAAAAATAAAACAATTCAAAAAGTAAAAAATAAAAATCTTTAAATGGGTGAAATTAGGAACATGATGCAGCGTACTTTTTTACCCAAGTTTTTGTTTATCTTAGTTAATTGGTTCATTAAGTGGGCAATGTGGTTGCAAATTGTTCTCGCATTCTCGAAATTAGGAGGTGTTCTCGGTTGAACCCCCACCTATATATATATATATAAAATATATATATAGAGGAAATCAAATACACACCACTTTTTTGTAAAAACTTTAGGAACTAATCTCAACCATTAAAATTCTTTTATCATGGTTGTCAATATACTAGACCATGATACATTTTTATAATATGCCACCTAACCACACCAAATTTTAAGCTAAAAGGGTATATTCTTAGGTCATTTTAAAAAATTGAGATCATCAACGTCAATAAGTGTTAATAGAGTCTATTTCTTTGATTTATTATCAATCACTATCATCCCCTTCCCAGCCCATTCTCGTCACCCCCAAATTCAAATCCAACAACTGCTACTGAACCCTAAAAACCCCCAAAATCGACGTCACAGAACCACCACCACCATCTGCCGCCACCACCACCACCCACACGATCGCAGCCCGCCACTCACCCACACCCCCCCCCCGCTACTAACCCAGACCACTGCAAAAACCTACCAGTCGAACACCACCACCTACCTAACCGCCGCTGGCCGCCACCAACCAACAAGCATCTTCTTCTTTCAGATCTGAGAAACCTCCCTCGTCACCACCCTTGGCACCACCGTCCGCACCCACCACCTAGCCACCACCGCTACCATAGACCGTCCACTACACCACCGACCCTGCAACCACCGTCAACACCCACCCACCTGCTACCCGCGCACCCCCCGCGTCACCACCAACACCGGCGATTTGAGAAACCTGCCTATCCTGTATGTTTTTTTACATTTTCCAACCATAACCGCATCGGAGAAACATAGGAGGTTCTCCTCTCCGCCGGAAGCACCTCGATTTGAGTTTCCGGAACCACCGTCGGCAGCGTGCGGCGGAAGGCGTGGTGCCCTTCCGGACGATGGTGGTTGTTGTTTGCTTGCTTGTTGATTGTTGTTGTTTGAACCGTCGTTGTTTGATTTTGACTTACTAAGGTTCTAGATGATTAGCGTCGTTAGCAGAGGTGCATGTATGCTTTGTTTATTGGGACCATTTGAATTAAATGTAAAATGTATGAAATAGTTTAACTGATTTAGAGTTCATTCTGTAATTTCTACTTGCCCCAGTTTATTGAATTTTTGGAGTTTGGGGGAATTTTGGTTTTAGAAGGTGTCGTCTGTGTGGAGAAGTATGGGGAAGTGAAGGGAATAGGAAGGAATTCAACCCTAATTTTATGTAATTTTTATCTTTTTATGAATATGAATGTATTCAATAACAATGAATATTAATATTCAATAGTGAATATGAATATTCATAAGGGTGAATATAATATTCATATTACGATGCATAAGATATTGTGAATAATGAATCTTCATATGGTGAATATACGATGAATATGATATGGTGAATATGAAATATTCAATGGTGAATATCTGAAATATGAAGGGTAATATGAATAATTCAAAACAAGGTGACAATGAATATTCAATGTGAATATATGCTGAATATTTCATAATGGTGAATATTCCTTATAATTAATAAGCAGCGATTTTTAATCAAGGGTTTAGATTATTCCTCAGTATTTTTACAAAAAATGAATATATAAAATATATATTGTAAAAAAAACCACATATTTTGTAAAACCTCTTTTTGATAAAAACTTTATGGAATAATCTAAAATGACGATCATAGCCCTTTTAAGATCAAAGGCTTAGATTACTTCCTAAAGTTTTTACAAAAAAAGGTTTTTTCCTTGAACGGAAGGCCCCATTAATAAATATATAGGGATGGGTTCAAATGTGAACCATTTTTTGGTGTGAACGTGAAGGACAGTCTAGAGCGCGATCCGTGGCGGATGACTAGGTCCACGTCAGATCAACGGTAGATGACTTTGCCGCGATTCATGGGAGTGCATTGAATTAAAGCGAGGGGGGAACCACACTCAAAGCCGTCTTTATTGACTAGTCTCCGCCACGTGTCCGCGCTCTCGGCAGTCCTGCACGTTCACAACCAAAATGAGGTTCACAATTGAACTTTCTCTATAAAATATATAGAGAAAGTTACAAAATGTGAACCACTTTTAGTTTTGAACGTGGAGGACAAACCGAGAGCGCGACACGTGCCGACTTTGAGTGTGGTCCCCTCCAATACTTAATGCCCTCCCCAGAATCGCGCCTAGTTCACCAGCCGAGGATCTTGACGTGGCGCCATAATCATCCGCCACATTGTCGCGCTCCTAGTCGTTTGTCCCCACGTTCACAACAAAAAGTGGTTCACATTTGAACACACCCCTATATATATACTATAATATAGGGGATGGTTCAAATGATGAACCACTTTTTGGTTGTGAACGTGATGACCAACTACATCGTGCCGCCATGACAATTTGAATCGTTGCCTAAGCTTTATTCAGACTGAATAAAGCTTTATTCATCTAGTTTGATAAAACATGAATATTCAAAATGAATAATGCCACGTACAGATAATAGTGTTCCTCACGATCACAATGAAAAACGAGTTCACATTTGAATTGAACCTGACCCTATACATATACATATCTATAGGGGTGGGTTCAAATGTGAACCACATTTTTTTGCGTGGAACGTGAGAACAGCCGAGAGCGCGACACGTGACGAGATGACTAGGCCGTCACGTCATGTCCACGGGCGGATGAGTAAGGGCGCAATTCATGGGGAGGGCATTGAATTAAAGGGTGGGGTGGACCCACACATCAAAGCCGCAACGTGTCACGCTATCGGCAGTCCACACTTTCACAATACAAAAAGTGTGTATCATAAGTTGAACTTTTCCTCTATATGTATACTATATATGTGTGTGTGAGTGTGAGTGTGTTTATGTAGGTGTAGTTTTAAACACACACCAACTAGAAATCTAGTTTATAACCAGACTACTCTCATTTCACAAGATACTTAGTTCTTCCTACCGGGTGCGAATTATACAAGAGTGAACTCATTTCCGATTTTCAGTGGTCAACTTACTTTAGTTTTGGTCTAGTTTCACTGTTACTTTTTAAACCTCTAGAAAGTCGTTCTACGATCATTGAAGATTCGAAAAGTAAACGTTAGTTTGTTTCCCCACTTCAGATTAAAAGTAAGTTTCGTTATGTTTCAAACATCTTATTACTCTTTCGTTCAAATTTCCATTGATTTATAATTATGGTTATAACATTTGAAATTTATCACCGAGACAATATTAATTACTTTTTTCATGGTATGGTTTCCAAGTTTCAAAAGGCTGAAATTTGAAATTGTTACATTGTTTTGTAAGTTCACTACAAATGAAGTCATTTCCTTACTCGCGTATGTTAACAAATTTCATTAACAGATTTTACCTTTCCTTGTTATGTAAATTTCCTTGTAATTTTTAATTTTAACTGCACTTTACTTTTTTTGCAATTTTACATTCCAACATTTTTTTACTTTTATGCACTTTACAATTTCTGCAATTACTTTCTCGTCAATTTATTTTTCACAATTTAATTTTCACAAGAAGTTAGTTTATTGCGCAACAAATTATCGAAATTTTAATTTCAAGTTTTATTTTCCATCAACTGTTTATTGTAATTTAATATTTCAAATATTTTATTAAAGAAAACCTATCAATGATGGGCTGACAACCAACTAGGTTGGGGGGTGAAACATAGTTATGATTTTATAACGCTAAAAATGAAAGTGATTGCAATTTACAGCTTCTAGGGATCGTCGTTATTCTTAATTAAATTTCATTGAAGATTATATATAATATGTTAGATTTTTATATTGATGTATAAAAAAATAAAAAAAAAAAAAAAAAAAAAAAAAAGAAAATGTGTCAATCTTTAAATGTGTTAAGTAATGTTAATTTTTGATTCTCAGATGAGGTTTGATATTCGGATGTCTCACTGAGGGGACTTTTATGAGACTATAAAGTTGTCTACTTACTGAAATTAATACTCATTCAAGATACATCATTTTAACTATTTAACATTATAGATATAATGTAAACAAAGGAATTTCTTTTGTGAACCATAAATTTTTTGGTGTGAACTTGTGACTTATTCCAAAAAGAGAATTATATGATGAAATTGTTCAAAAATTGTTTTACAATATATATATTTACATCAATTTAACTATATAACAATATATATATATATGTATGAAAATTCTGTTTTGCCTTTTCAGAAGTCCTACAATATTAAATTCTGACATTTTACAAAGACTATTTGTAGCACATCAGTTTACCAAATATCTATTTATCCTAACCCAGTTTGCAGTCTTTGCTTCTTTTATAAACCGATTTTCTCCAGAAATTAAAGTTACCAATCAACACAACCAACCAAATCAATTCTTTTGAAAAACCACAATCGAAGTTGACTTTTACAAATTGAACATTTTATGAAAGACTGTTTACACGCCTTCACAGAGGAGAAAAAAAACTTTTAAATTAAAGAAATCTTGCGACACAGCCAAAGGCATTTTGTTATCATTTAAGGCTTCATTCCATCAATAAATATTAAAAAAATTAGGGTTGGTTGTCCTGGTGATTAGCAAAAAGATGGGGTTACCTAAGGGCACAAATCCTGGGTTTATGCGCGCTAGCGCGCTGCAAAGTATTTCATTTTAGCATAAGATACTCTCAAACATAATTTAGGTTGTTAATCTTTCAAAGGGGAGAAGGAGGGAGGGAGGGTTACAGTGACAGAGGAAGATCCTTGTGGCACATGTTCTGCCATCATTGACGCCAAGAACGTGGTATGAAGAAGAACAAATAGTCATATGGTAGCAGAGGGAAGGATCGATGGTTAAAGAAGCTTATTCCTGGATAGTTGAAGAAGAACAGATGGTCGACATTGGTAGCAATGGAAGGAGATATAGGTGTTAAAGAAGCTTAACGTCAACGATGGTAGGATAGTCCAGCATTGTTAGCAGAGGGGATTCAAGAAAGAGAACAAAAGGGAAGTTTGGGGGTTGTATGAAGGGTAGGTGGGGAACTATTTGCAATTTACATGGCTGAGTTCATAGGAGATGGGTAATCTAGCTGAGCAACTAGTCCATGGACATAAGCGAATAAGGGCTCTTACGAACATCTAGATATGGTTGAGCAAATCCAGCCATATCTGTCATACAAAACTTATAAGCCGTAACGGCGCGTACTCCCCTTAGATCTCCTATTAAAAAGTGATTTTTTTTTTCTCTTCCTACTTTTACCATTATAGAATAGTATTTTGGAAGCTTTTTGGAACAAAATTTTAAGTTCAAAATCCCCAATATTCATTATTTATCTATATTTTAGATAAGCTATTAAAAATACTCTTACTTTTTTTCTATTTCAGAAAATTAGTGAAAATCTGAAGAACACTATATAAAACAAAAACACTATTTTCACTATTACATACACTCAATTTGTTAAGATTCTCATAAATCCAAAATAACACAAAAAAACAAAAAGATAATTTTAGTTATAAAGAAGTTTATACATTATAATATTTTTAACATCAAAAGTAAGTATTGGTTTGAAGCAAACTAAAACAAAAGGCTATATTTCACTTCTTAAAAGATTTTTACCTTTTAAAAAACAAATTCACAAAAATGAAAAATCAAAAAATAGCTGTTTACTTGATTCAATTTAGAAAATTTTTTTTAACAAAAAAATAAAATTTTCATTTCAAATTTACACTTAAAGTAAAAAAACTACTTCTTAGAGCTAGGTTTACTCCGTGTGCTGCTCCCAAATGGTGGTGGAACCTCTAAGAACCTCACTTACCATATTTTATCCTACCACGTACATTGCCATCACAACATAACCAAAAACCTCCTAAAACTCTACAATGTAAACTGAATATAAAACAGAAAAGGAAACTAGTACAAGAATCCAGGTTCTTGTTCAAGCACCCGGGTTCCAGGAAAACCTGTGACTGGGCAATAACCTCAGTCTCACAGTTGAGGTTATGTAAAAACCTCATAAAGAACCTCACTAAGAACCCTCCATTGTGGATGCCTCTTATAGTTTCCAATTACTCATTTTTGTTTTCCCATTTTCAATTTCAATTACCGTCCCTTTTCGTCGCCAGCCCGCCACCACCGAGTTTGCCGTCACCGCGCTGTTACTTCCTGAATTTTCTACGAAAAAATGAAAATCTAGAAACTCGTTTAGTGGATTAGTTTTAATAAATTATTTCAAAAAACTTTTCATTTTTCATTTTCCTAAAATATTATATGAATTTGAAACTACTTTTATATAGTTTTTTTTCAATCCCATTTTCCTTTTCCAAATTTCGTTTTCAATTACTGTCCCCTTTCTTCTCGTCCGACGGACACCGCCGACCATCGCCGCCGTGTTCACCACCACCGCCGCGATTGCCACCACCTGCCACTCAGCCGCCGCAACGCACCCCAACCGCAACCACACCGCAGCCACTACCACACCGTCGCCGCCGAGACCCCCCCCCCCTCCCCCCCCGTCACTGTCGCCAACTGCCCAAGGCCACCACCGCCACCGACTCGCCTGTCACCGTTGCCAGAGGGCCACTGCCACCACCTACGCCGTCGGTCCCGTCGTGCAATATTTGAAAAAATGGAAAATGTAAAATGCATAGTGAAAGAAAATGCAACAATGTAGACGAGTTTTCTGTTTTCCTAAAAAATGGAAAAAGAAAACTCCATCATTTCAAGTAAATCGGGATGCTAATTTTCATAGAAAACTGAAAATGAAAACACAACTCGCTTTTCTGAAAACGTTTTCTACTAAAATGAAAACAGTTTTCCACAAAGTAAAGACAACAAAATAACTTGTTTCCATTTCACATTGATTTTAAAAACATCTCAAATGCAAATGTTGGAGGCAATATATGTCACGCTAGTTATCCTAATTACAATATCTATCTATCTTCAAATCTCATATCCTACTTCTATTTTCATAAACCTATTATATAATAAATAAACATCCAACTCAAAAATAAACAAAAGAACAAAGTTCAACGCCTTTATTAGGTCTATAAATTTAACACTAAAAATAAAACACAAAAGATAATATTAAAGAAAAAAAGTGTCCAACGTCCTTTACAAATGTAATGTCACAAGGAGTGCAAGGGTTAAAATTTTGATATAACAGTCCTAGGATATGGGTGTAAATGAGCCGAGGAGAGCTCGCAGCTACTCGAGATCGTACTCGAAAAAAACTCGGAAACGACGTCGTGTGAAACGAGTCGAGCTACTCGAGTAGTGATTCGAGCCGAGTTCGAGCTACAAAATACTCGTCTCGACAGGCTCGCGAGCCTAAATCGAGTTTCTAAGCAAATTACACCATTTTAACCCGTATTATATTAAGTAATTTAAACGATTGTACCCCCAAGTATATAAGTGAAAAACCCTAAATCCCAATTCAACACATAATCGAGTCGAGCCGAATCGAGCTCGAGCTACTCGAGTAGTGATTCGAGCCGAGCTCGAGCCTGAAATTTTAAAGCTTCGGTCGAGCACGGAGTCGAGTTTCGAGCTCGAGTCGAGTTTTTGAGCTCGAGTTGTAGTGTTGAGCTTCGAGTTCGAGCTGTGATACTCGGGCTCAATTACACGCCCTAAGTCCCACAGGCCCAGATTCTTATCCAATCCATTCCCTTGTAAAGATTTGGCCAAGCTCTGATTTTTTTGGAACGAAAACATAAACCAATCTAAACAAGTAATTATTTGGGATAGAATTGGTTGAATATATAAAATTAAGTAATTATTGTGTTGCCTCACATTTTATTATCATATTTCCATTATTTTTGTATTTAAAAAACTATAAAACATTTAAAAATAATCAAAATTTTAACATAACGACCGGTTATAGTAGGTATTTGCTTATGTATATGACAATTAATTAACACAAGTGCAATGTCGTGGCAAGTTAAAGGTTGATAGTAAAGGGTCACGACTTATTAGAGTAACCTAACTATTCAGTTTGATCACATTTTACCATTGAATTTTTTTGAACTCATATACAATTGAACTTTTTTTAAAATGTTCCAAATCTTACCATTAATTTCTAAATGCAAATGTCCCTTTTTGCCTTGATATATTGGCAAATGTGTACGAATCTACACTAAACAACAAATCACCATCTTTAAAAAAAAAAACGTATGATTAAACAAGTAACATCCCCCCCCCAAAACATTACAAAACATACTATTTTTTTCCTCACACAGAATAAAGCTTTTACAAAAGAGCATTATAGAAACCATATACGTCACGAGCAACAAACCATTAGATAAGTACAAAAGAAGTAAGCCAGAATTTTGTGTACCTTGTGTATGGTCTGATATGATAGTTAGTCAATGAACCTACTCCCATTTGAATGTCATCAAGTAGAAGATCAACAACCACTTCCATGTTTCTTATTTTCAAACAACTAGCTTGTGCATACGACCCTCTGAATGTGTTTTTTAAGGAATGTTACGTGTGGTTATCAAGTTTTAGAGATGATGTTTGTTGTTTAGTGTAGATTCGTACCACAGCTGGCAGTGATCGGCGGGCAAAAGGAGTCATTTGAACTTAGAAATTAAAGTAAGATTTGAACAGTTAAAAAAATTCAATGGTATATATGAGTACAAAAAAGTTCAATGGTAAAATGTGAGCAACACAAAATATTGTTATCCTAATAAGTCATAAATACCCCACAGGTATCAATCTTTTAATTTGCCACGTAATGCGCACATGTGTTTAAGTAATTGTCACGTAGATGCCTAGTAAGCAAATACCAACAACCGTGGTAAATGGTAAGCAAGAGAACATTTAAACAAGTTTAGTGGCATATTGAATAAAAAAATGCATCAATAGAAAAAATTTGATCAAACATAATAGTTTAAGTTACTGGTCATTAACCGTTACAAAATATAACAAAAGTAAATCTACAAGTGGTGACACTCCTATGCTAATAGAAGATATATCCATAGTTTCTCAACAAAATAATTACAACCATTAGGGTCATACTTAATAGCTTAATGAAACTCAAAAGCTTGTTAGATTCAACCATGATTGTTCAGTTTTCATCATGTCTCCTTTGCCAATAAAGCTAGTCTAGGGCCTATAATTTGTTTTTTTTAAAACAAAATGATTTAAAGTTAGAATAGGTAAAATAGGGTAGACACAATCTCATGATACCAATTAAGAAGGTAAATCCAACACATGCATCCATCTTTTAAGGAGCTGATGTCCAGGCTTAGTAACCGGCACTCTAATCATATAAAATACTCCCACACCTCTACTATACCAATCTAAGAGTTGACAAAACATGGTTTTTGCCATAAAATAATACAAACACACAACATGGCTAACATCATTTGTACCTTTTAAAACTCCATACCATTAAATAAAGTCAAATCTTTGAACTATCTAACCCTAGACCCAACCCTCCTTCATGAAAAGATGACAAAAACTAGAACGATGGAATGAACCCGCGCTACATCAATGCTTACAAATCACCTCACGCGAATGAGCAAAGTTTAAAAAACGAGCTCGGCATAGAACAACTACAAATACAAGAAAAGTTTTGTCAAAAAGATATCCCACACACACACCTCTACAAATCCAAATATCCTCCTCTCAGAGCAGCGTAGAGAGAGTGAGTGTGATGTGAGATCTACTCATCTACTCGCGAGGGGATATCTCGCGGTGTTCTAACGAGTTTGAGTGAGAGGAGTTGGAGAACTTTAGCACAACCTACAGCACACACAAACTATCACTACACAGAAAGAGGGGTATACCAAACTGGCGCTCGAGTGTGATATGTGACACATGAACAAACACATAAAAACACAGCTAAAGTAGAGGAGAGTACAAAAGTACACTCTGACGACCACTCACACACACAGAAGTTAATGTTATAAATAAAGAGGTGGGGAATGGTTTTGTGGGGGTGATGGGATGGTATGTGGGTATAGTACAAACTAGGGTGGGTGGCGTATGAGAGCAGCGAGCGAGAGAGTGAGGAAGTAAGTAATAAATATAATGAATATCTAGCATACCAATAAGAAGAGTAGAAAATAAAAATTGGTTAGTGTGTGGTGATTTGGGGGAATTTTTAGCGAATCTATATCTCTGGTATGGATTGGTTTTTGGTGTGTGGAATAGTCTTAGACGTATTGTAGGTAGTGTGGTAGGGGTTTGTGGTTGGGTGTGATATGGTGTAAATTAGAGCTAGTGGAACTAGAGTTAGATAGGTTAAGGTAAAGTGTGGTTTGTGGGGAGTGTCTCTTCTATAAAATATCTTTAAGAAATGCCTGATGAAAAAATTTCGAACTGAAGTTAGGATCTTCAATTAGATTTCTTATAACTAAAAAATATATATCTACTTAAAAAAATGAGAATTGAACGAGAATATCTGGAGTTTATATAGATCTATATAAAGGAGATAAATGCTGAAATAGTTGTCTGAATAGTATCAACTAAAACTTTGAAATCATCTAAAATAAGACGTGACTCTATATATGCGAAGAGCACTCTATGTGCGTGAGATATATAGCAAGCGTATCTTATATAAATTCTTTTGGATAAAATTTCTACACACATGGTAGAGACGAGATAGAATAATATATACATCGTATTTATGCACTATGGTTAATATTAGAATCGCTAAAATTATCTTAAATAGAATTTGTGTATGGGTTTTTGTGGTGGGATTGGGAGAGATTAAGGTAGATATAAATTTTTGGGTATTGTTTGGTTTGAAAATTGTGAGTATTGTTTTTTTTTTATTAGTTATTATGAGTGTGTTGTTATTATAAATAATTGTTATGTTTGGATTTGTTAAATTATAATTGTTTATAAGGAATTAGGAATTTATAATGTTGTGTGATTTTTTTGTAGTATTATATTTATTTTTATTTAATGGTAATTTGAAGTTAAGAGAAATGTAAATATATTTAAAATGTTATAAAATTAAAATATGATGATAAAATATTTTTATATTATTTAATTAGATTTAATAAAATTTTAGCCCAGCGTACCTTATGACCTCTATTTCTGCCTATGACATAGGGCGGGGCATGTGAACCACTCTACCGCCTACCTAGGTCCACCCCCTATGACCGAATAAAAATCCAAAACAAATGTCCAATTGCCATTGCCAAAGTATTTGTTTCACGATGCAAAAGGCGCACGTCCTTTACAAATACGTAATTATTACACTTTTTTAGTAGCCAAAAATATAATTTACGTTAATAATAAATATAATGAAGTCTCCTCTAATAACTAAGGGGCAGGATCGAAACCAAGATGCTATTTCAGAAAAAGGAACTATTCAAAAACAAGCTAAATAAAAATACACTTATGGGATACAGGGGGTACTAATATCAACTGCAAGTAGAGGTGCACACCCCCCGGTTAATAAAAACCGGACCGGTTTTTATTGCCTTAAAAGAAAAAAAAAAAAAAAAAACGTTCCGTCCTTAACCGGTTTTTGGCTCCGTAACCGTTCGTTAAAAAAAAAAAATCGTTTTTAAAAAGCCAGCCGGGTTGGGCTTGCCGTCTTTACTGGTTTTTGACTAAAATTTTTTGGGTTTGGCTTTTTCACATTTTGGCCTTTTAAAAATAAATACATATAAAATTGAGTAGATAAATAATATAAAACAGATAAGTTTTTATATAAATATCAAAATTATAAATTTAAAATCTAATGAATCCTTCGTTTTTTTCTTTTTAAACCGCCGGTTAAAGCAGTAAAAAACCCGGTCCCCCTCAATTCTAAAACTAATGAAAGACCGTTTTTTTATTTAAACCAGACAGTTTTTAAAACCGGTTTGGGCCAAAAGCGTTTCCGTTAAATTTTCGGTTAAAAAAGAAACCGATTTTTGTGCACCTCTAATTGCAAGATAAAAAAAACATATAAGTATGAGCCTCAATAAGGCAAATCTACATAGCTACTCACAAAGGAGTGATGATCGAATACCGTTATGGATCTGCTCCAAAGGAAGGGAGATGATGCCCCAACTAGATTAGCAACACCATAAGCCACTTCAGTAACCAGATACCAATTCCAAAATACCTATAAAAAGTTGAGATGTTAATTACACATAATTAAGTTTTCGATAGATTTGTATTATTAAAGTGTTTTGGTCGTAGGTAAGAGTAAGACAAACCCGCTATGAACCCAAGCGACGAAAACGACTGAATGCCAAAAAATCTTGTCTCCAACAATATCAGGAATGTCCTATCAGAGGCAATGAACCACCAAAAACAAAGAGTAAAAATATAAAAAAACTCTAACTTACACACTTAGAGCATCTCCAAAATGGAGAAAAATAAAAAATATAAGATTTTAAGCTATTATTAAGCTCCAAAGCATCCCTAAACCTAATTCTAAAATGGAAAAAATAGAGAGAGAAGGGATTTTCTCCAATTGGAGATAAACCCAAAACGAGTAACCCAATGAGACCACCATAGAAAACCTTGAAATAATAAGTCAAAGACAGAAATAATATTTTAAAAGATGAATGAAAAATTTTAGTATTATAAAATCAATGATAGGTCTCCAACTAGGGAATCTGTTGAGAATAATGTAATCTTTTTTGAGTTTTGACTTTAGGTTATCCATTTTTTGAGAAATTTTAAGGAATTTGTTGGAGATGCTCATTCGGAAAATAAAAACAAGAAACTCACAATAGGGTGGACAACCAATGAGGTAAAGTTTTGACTTTTTTAGATAAAGTTACAAATGGTGCTTCACTTTGAATATTAATATCAAAGGCAATCTATGAATCATATTCCTTCTTAACAAAACAGAAAGAACCTAGTATCCCCCCACCTCGAGGTGGAGTAAAGGGAACGTGACCAAATGTCCACATATAGAGTGGTTAATTTCCCAGAATTCCCCCCCCCCCACCCCAACAAAGACCATCGCGGAGGGTTTGCGGGGATGGGGCTTTTTGAAAAAAGTGGGAAATTTTTTCCCTTTTTTAAGATTGTTGTCTATTGAGTAGCATAACAAATTAAAGTGGGTTTCCCTTGAAAAACGCTATAACAACCGGAAGAAACTCATAAATGGTTGAAATATAATCACAGGCTTTGGAAACACGAAACTTTCCCCCACAAAAGACTAAAAATAGATGGGTTTAAGAAACAAGTGAAGGGTAAACCCTAAAAAGACATCATTCTTCTCTCCAAGAATGGGAAAGTAAACTACCATCGTTGTCCCAAAAAAAACTTGTGCCATTGAAAGTCGAAGGGAAGTGCTTGTTTATTACGAGAACCATTTGGCAATATCTTTTTATTTTTTTATAATATAACAAAAATGGGCAAATAGTAATTTCGCTAGGCGGAAATGGGGAAAAAAATTCATGGGATATCACAAAAAAGGAAAACGTTGCAAATTTTTCATGATTAAAAAATAGGGTGTAAAGAAATTAAGAAAAAATACCTGAATGGTATAAAATGCAATTTGATATTAAAGCCCCTTACAGCTAGTTGCCATTGCTGCAAGAGGCAAATCGTGTTCCCATCAGCACGTAGCTAAAAGTTCCAACGTATTAGAAAACGATTTAAATGATTTGGTATAACTAAAAAATTTAAATTGCCAAAAAATCATAAAACCATTTTTTTTAATCTATATTGAAACGCAGCCTTGGTTCTAAGTCAGATGGTTTGTGTTGAAACTAAATAAATTATTATAATTCATAAAAAATCTTAAGTTATACAAAAATAGATGGAGGTTAAGGAAAACCCAAAAAAAAAAAACCCCGGGAACACCCTCGTAGCCCCCATTTGACTGTATGACTGTGCTCAACATTAAGTTGGTTTTTGTTTTTTATGCACAAGTGCAATATGCAGTGTGCAAATAACAAATTCCCTATGCACAAGTGCATACTGTCCACATGGAAGGCTATGAAGTGTTCCCCGGTTTTTACCCTGAACCTGACCCAAAATAAATGTATACATAAATAATTTCTAACTATTAATCAACCTCAAAAACCAAAGCGATAGCCAATTATCATATTCACAGTCCGGACCACTAATTCGGAAATTGACCGTTGGAACAGCAAGCTTAAAAAGTGAACCCCAAAGATCATTTTAAGGTGATCTCCAATGAACGTGCAGCAAGGTGATGGAAGCAAAAATTGAAGTATAGAATATATCATCAACATCACACTAATTCCACTTATTTGTACCGGACCAACGGAATGTTGGCCCTGATATGCCTCCAGAGCTTAAGATTCTTAGTACTTCGCCATTCCCTACTGGTAAGGTCTCCTCTAACACTTCCAGGTAAATTTTCTTTTGTCAAACATGTTTTTGAAGAACTTTTAAAAGTATTTGGGTAATTAACAAAACACTTAATTTTTTAACAAAAATTTTTATCATGCATTCATACATATTGGAACTTTTGTCGAATCTTTTGAAGTTGTAATGTTATGATTATTGGGTTGGAGCGCAATACAATGCAAACTGATTTCCCCAGTGCTATTTTTAAATTGTTTGGGTTATACATGGAAAACAATTAAGGTGGCATGTTAAATTTTAAAAAAAGGTATACAAGAAAAGGTATCATTTCATTTTAAAACCTCCCAATATATAAAATAAATATATATAACCATAGAAATCATGATAATTTAGGTCAGAATAATAATAATAATGATCGATTCATCACAAATTCAACCATATGTTGAATTCACAGAATGAGGTTGGTTTGGTTTTACCCAAAAAAAAATCACGATTGAAAATGGGTCCCGAGTAGGAAAATTATGAAAATGCCCAAATAAAGCCATGAACCAACGATCCATCCACGCCCAAAAACTCTGGTGTACAATTGTAATATAACTGAGAATTAGACCACAAAATGGTGTAAAAAACTATAAATAACTCGATTCATAGTTTATTTACCATTACTGCAAATTAAGATACAATGATAACACCAGTTTTTTTTAAAAAGAATAGTTTCCCCAATGCCAATGAAGTACGGCTATGTTAACCTGAAAAATACAAAAACTTAAGGTTTAATTAAAGTGTCCCTGAACCCATTGGTTTTTACAAGAACATTTGGTGAAAAAGGATACCTTGTCTATTTCTATATCGATAGCTGGTTCCCGCCAACAATAAATAAATCATAAAAAAGGCCAACAATGGCCTGAAAATCAAGTTTAGATGTAAGTTCTTGTGAAAATAAAATAGCTTTTTTTTTTAAAATTAATAGGAAACTCTAAACTTTTAATAATTGCCCCAAAATTTAAATGAAGTCCCTCATCCTTATTCCTCGCAAAGTATAGTTTTTTTTTCCTTTGGGCAGTTTGAATGTTGGAAAAAAAAAAAAAAAAAGTTGTGAAAGAAACCAAGTAAAAATCATTGAAAAAGTAATTACTCAGTATGAATCCATATAAAAGTTTGAAGAAACCCCCAAAACACCCAAGAAAATAGGGAGAAAAATCTGAAAGCCCTCGAACTGCAGGTGAAACAGAAACTATGCCAATTCCTGCCTCAAAAAAAAAGGAAAAAATACAAAGTCTAGCTTAAACAATGAAAAGAAAAAGGGCAATTGGAAATATAATAAACAATTGAAGTTAACTCGGAAAACTTTTTTGACGTTTTGTCAACCGTAAAAAATATGCTCCAAAAAAATCCCCCCAAACGATGTGTCAGTAGCCCTATTTATGGACCTAAATCATATCAAAAAAATTTTGATGTATATAAATTTATAAAACACACACTCACACCACACTCTTCGGCTTGGCTGAGGTTTTGAACCCTTGACCTCAGGGGGGTTGGGCTCTACTGATAATCCAGATAGCATTAGCCCAAATTGACCCTTTGGTAAAACGTGCACAAGGTTGCAAAACTAGTAGTCAGTAAGTTCTGGCGACCGACCCCCTTTGTACGAGTACTCTGACTAGGCAGGGGTACTAGGATTGGAATTTTTTATATAAAAATTTTTTTAAGAATTATATATATTATATTATTTAATAGGGGAAGGTCAAACGAGAGCAGTAAATTTAGAAAAAGTAGGAGCAATCTCAGCCACTTTCTCATTCGGTTACGGGTGGCCGTGATCACGAGGATGACACGTTTCCCTGGGAGGGTAAGATTAAAAATAAAATGGGGGACCGTCAAAAGCTTTGCCTTTTTTGATGAGATGAGTGGCTGAGATTGCTCCCCGCTTTTTCCCCCTTAAAAATTATATTTTTTCATATAAACCTCCCTCTATAAATATAGCAATACAAAATAACCTTTTCCACTACAACAAATGTTCTATCAGGAGAAGTGAAATTAGTATTGACCAACCAATCAACCAAAATATGAGATAACTTGTCCAATATGATTCATTCATTACCAAATAAGAAATAATCAAAAGAATGAAAGACGTAAGAGAAGTGAAATGAAATAAAATCGAACCTAGTGAAATCGATCCAGAAGATGTGATATGAAATCAAGTATCGATTTGTGGTCGCCCCCAATGAAAAAACAGAGAAAAGGTGGTCTCCAGATGGAAAACGAAGAAAGAGTGGGAAATCAGTGATTTTTTGAGGATTTAACCCGGTTTTGGCCGGCTTTGGGCCCCTGTGGAAACGCCTAGCCGCCTGGGCCCCCAGGCCCATTTCTTCTAGTTTCTTGTGAATGTTTTTTACTACAACATAAACTTAAGATCAGATACATATAATATGGCAATTAAAGATGGAATCCGTTACAAAAAACTAAATAAATATATATAGGGGTCGAATCAATCCAACCAAGGGATTCTTACAAACTCGAGAAACCAACACAAACCATACCTGCCAGAAGATCAACGTGTGGATTAAAGTCATCCTATATAATATATATATATAAAGGGGGGGGGGGGGGGGGGGGGGGGGGGGAGAGGGGGGGGGGGATAGGAGAGGGGGTGAGGGATAATAGAGGTGAGATGGGAGGGGAGGGGAATGGGGTTTAAAATGTGGAACAACGTTTTTGGGTTTTTGTGATTCTGGTAGGAGAATTCCTTAGGGGGGGCGACCTTTTTGGGGGGATTTTGTAATGTTGGGTGGTTCCGCCCCTCTTTATTTCAATTGTATGGGGAAAGGATGGATGTGTTGCATTGATGATATGTGAGATTGGTTAGTTTGTGGGGTGGGTGTGTGGGGTGGGGGTGGGGGGTGGGGGGGGGGGGGGTGGTGTTTTGGTGGGTGGGTGTGGTTGTGGTGGTTGTTGGTGGTTTTTTGGGGGGGTGTTTGGTTTGTTTTTTGGAGATGGGGGGGGGTGGGGGGGTATTGATTTTGTTTGTTTGTGGGTGGGGGCTATTGTATATGGATATGATATGATGTGGATGAGGGTTTATATGATTAAATGTGTGGAGGGATGATTAAATGGTGTGGTGGGTGCAATGAAATATGGCAATCAATGATGATGATTGATGAATGGATGGATGTGTGATGATGAATGTGATGGATGATTGATGATGATGATGATGTCAATGTGATGGATATGTGCCATGTGGACTGCATGTGAAAATAATTAATGGAAATAATGTCAATCAATGAATGCAAACTGATCATGAACTGATGGATAATGAATGCAATAAGATGGTGAAATTGTATGTAATGTACAATAAGTGATTTATGATTTATGATAAATGGAAGTGGAATGGTTCAATGAATTGGATGAATGATGAATGATTATTGAATGAATGCAAATGATTTCAATGTCAAATGTCAATGAATGATTGAAATGTGTATATTGGAGTGGAATGATGTGCAATGATGGATGAATTGAAAAGGTGTATTATGAATGATGGTATGAAATGAGAATGGTTAATAGGATGCAAAGGATGATACATGCAATGTAAGTCAATTTACAAAGGAATTGGCATGTAATAAGGAACTGATGAAATATGAATGTGATGGTGATTTGTATTATGATATAATGGAAGCAATGACCATTGTGATGATGATGAAGATGATTATCAATGATGCTGATGCAATTGATGTCAATGGAATGGACTGATAATAATGAAGATGATGAGATGAAGTATTCAATGATGGATGGATGCTAGATGTAAGTTAAGCAAATGAATATGCCAATGAATGATGTTGATAAATGCTGGCATATGCATGATGTCAAATTCAATGGATGCAACTGTCAATGAATTGGATGATGAAGAGGATGCCAATTGAATGAATATGCAATATGATGATTAATGAAATGCTGGCAATGTATATGAAATGAATGTCATTGGAATGATGGAAGAGTTCTGAATGGAGCTGGTGAGTGGATGAATGAAATGAATGGCTGGTGATGTTCAATGATATGATGATGAATGGGTAATTCAATAATGTGAATGATAAAGAATTGGGGAAGAGATAACAATGATGATGTATGGATTGATGAGAATAGGATTCTATGCTGATGATGACTGTATACCATGCTGAGAATAACTGCAAACTGGTATTACCATTCAATTACAAAGAAATATGTCCAAGCACATGTTGAATGAATGGATGCAAAAAAATAAGGCAATGCAAGGAAGACATGTGCTGGATGGAAGCCAGACTGCAGATGGGAGAAATATCGCTACAGTATATCCCCAGACAGGTCAAAAGCCTGCTATTATGATGAAAGACAGATTATTCCAAATAGGTGATGACATCAAGAAGCAAATAGGTGACAGCAAATAGTCAGCAGTAATAGAAAGTGAAGAATCGGATAGATGCATGCAATTTGGATAGCCATAAGTGTGCAATATAGATGGTGTAATTGCCTGGAAAGATGCAAAATGCTGCAAAATAACAAAAGGAAGGGAAAGAACCGAGATTGTGAAATGAAGAAGGAAAGGGCATCAATGAGATTGCTGGCCCTGGAAAGGGGTGATAGGGAATTGATCTGATGAATGTGTATGCAGATGGATGAGACTGCAATGCATGCAATGATGAAAAAGCAATGTAGCATGAATACAGTGAATGATGCAATTAGTAAGTGAATGACAGACTGAAGGATTGATGAAATATTGCTGATGGATGCTCAATGTAATGGTAATTCAATTTGATGCTCAATGAATGATGGGATGCAAATGTCAATATGATGAGCTGATGCAATGTTCTGAAATCAAAGTCCATGTTCAATAGGAATGTCATGAATGGAATGCTCAAAGGGATTATGAAGCAATGATATGTGATGGCATAATGCAATTAATGGTTTTGAGTTACAATGTATGAATGATCCTAAGATAATGTGATAGATGAATAATGCGTGATGAATTGAGAAATTCAATGAATGTGAGATGTGAATGAAATTCAATGGCCAATGAGTGATGACAAGTCAATTGTCAATGAATGGATGGAGTGATGATGTTTCAATGAATGAATGAAAGAAAGTGATGAATTGTTCAATGTTATGATGAATAGATGATGATGCAATGAATGTGATGGTACAATGGATGGATGATGTGAATGAAGAATGCATAATGATATCAATGAATATTGATGACTTGGTGTAGGGGGCATGGATGCAATGAATGCCCTCATGCAGGAATGAATCAAAGATGATATATGATGATGAGTTGATAGTGATGACTGAATTGTGAACCAAATGGTGAAGAATTAAGATGACGAGATGCAAAGCATATACAGAATGTATGAATCAAGAATATGTGACAAGTTACAATGTAAAATGGTGAAAAATGAGTCATGCCTAGAGATGAATGTCAATTGTTGATGATGATGATACAAAAAGAAGCAGAAAATGAATGTGATGGAATGAATGAAGCACAAGTCACTGTCAATGATGGGCAATAAAAATGCAATTGTGGATGTGGATATGAATGATGATGATGAATGATGAAATGATTCATGAATGATGATATGTGAAATCAAATGCAATGCAATGATGCAAATAATGAATGATAGATGGGAAGCAAGATATGCAAAGGTGTGAAAGAAACACAGCAAGAAGCAATACAACTGAAGATAGCAGGAATGAATCCATGTGTATATTGATCTTACAGAATTGTAGAAGAATTGAATTCAATGAAAGCTGTGTGGAAGATGTCATGTGATGGGAATGAATGCAATGTCATGAGATATCAATGAAATGATGAGCAATGATATACAATAAGCCACAATGAATAATAATGCATTCAATGAATGTATACAATAAGAATGGATGACTATGCAAATGATTATGAATGATACAATGGATGATGAATACGAATGCTGATGCAAAATGATAAGAGCAATAGTCAAATGATGTCTGATGAAACACTGATGATGAATGCAAGTGTCAAAAGATGTCAATGTTCAATGCAATGATGGTGGATGATGAATGTGCCCATGTGATGTGATTGAGGAATGGACTACTGCAATGGTGACCAAAGTAATGGGGTATGATGCAATGATGTGCAATGTAATCAATTCGAATGAATGATGCCAAACATGATGTGATGATGCAATGTGGATGAATGTAAATGAATGAATTCAATGATTGTAAATGTGTGAATGATAATATGAATGTAAACTGCAGAGGCCAATAAAGCCAAGGGATATTAATGGATGAATTGAATAATGCAATGGGATGATATGAATATGCATAATCGAATGGATGAAAGATATGTGGAATAAATATAAGATGTGAATGTGAATGAAATGATGATGAAATAGCTGATATTTGTGTCAAAATGTGGTCAATGAAGCTATGATGTGCATATATGAATGTGTTATCAATGAACAATCAATCGAATTAATCGATAGCAATGAATGTTCAATGATGAATGATATGATATGTATAAATGATGTCAATTATGATGATGGATGAGATTCAATGATGGCAATGCAATGTTTGCAATGTTAATATGAATTGTATAAAGCAAAGGTACTCCATGATGGAAGATAAAATATATACAATCAATTATGTGATAACAAATGCAATAAATGCAAGATGGCAATGAGTGAATGAATGTGGTGGGTTCAATAGAATATGTCAATGGATCTAGCATGTGAGATGCAATGGGAAGTCAATGATTGTGAATGAATAATTTCAATGTATAAATGATGAAATGAATGATGTGATTCCAATATGGTGGATGTGCAAGGTAAAAACTATGTGTGAAAATTATGGTCAATGGGATTGATGATATAGAAATAATGAAGCAAAAGCAATAGCAAATGTAGCAATGACATTGAATGAATGTAAATGAATTATTGCAATGAAATGAATGGAATGCCATGATGAGAATAAATGAATAATCAATGTCATATGATTAGCAGAATATTAATAGTATTCAAATGTGATGATGATGGAATAATGGAATGGGATGATGGATGCTGAAGGCAATAAGATGGGATGAATTGATGTTCAATGAAGACTGAATAAGAGTGATGGATATAGCAAAGCACATATCGGGCAATGAATAATTGTGATTATTTGATGTGTAGAATGGGTCAATGAAAGATGCTATGTGGCAATTAAATTGATGATGGGAAAGATGAATGTGTGTGCATGAATTCAATGTGATTAAGATGAATGATGTTAATTCATGAAGATGAAAGGAATGTCAAATGATGGTGAAGCAATGAACCATATGATGAAGAATGCTGAAGAATGCAAAAGGGAATAATGTGCAATTTAATGCCCTCTCCATGAATCGCCCCAAGTAATCCTGCCGTGGTCTTGCGTGGCGCAATAGTCATCCGCCACGTGTCGCGCTCCCTCGCGGTTGTCCTCAGACGATCACAACCAAAAAAGTGGTTCCCATTTGAACCACCCTATATATATATATATCTATATATATATATATAATAGGAAAGTTCAAATGCGAACCACTTTTTGGTTTGTGAACTTGATGACACCCGAGAGCGCGACAATGCTGATACTATCAATAAAGGCGGCTTTGAGTGTGGTCCCCCCCCCCTTTAATTCAATGCCCTCCCATGAAACGCGTTCTAGTTCCTACCAGCCGTTGGACCTAGACATGGCGCCTAGCCATCCGCCAACGTGTCAACGATATATATATATATTATAGGGGTGGGTTCAAAAGTGAACCACTTATATTGTTGTGAACGTTGAAGGACAACCCGAGAGCGCGACACGTTGGCGTGAGACTAGGCGCCAAGTCAAGTCCACGGCGGATTGACCTAGCGCCACGTCAAGTCCAACAACGGATTGACTAGCGCGATTCATTGGATGGCAATGAATTAAAGATGGGGGACCACACTCAGTCGCCACGAGTCGCACTCTCGGTTGTCCTCAAGTTCCACAACCTAAAAGTGTTTCACATTTAACTTCCTCTCTATATATAAAAATAATAAAATATATATATATATTATATATATACAGGGGCAGGTTCAAATGTGAACCACTTTTTGGTTGGTACGTGAGTGACAACCGAGAGGCGCGACACGTGCGGATGACTAGCGCCACGTTAGATCCACCGGGATGACTATGGTGCGATTCATGGGAGGGCATTGAACTGAAAGAGGGGGACCCACACTCAAAGCTGCCACGTGTCGCGCTTCCCTCGGTTTGTCCTCATAGTCACAACCAAAAAGTGGTTCACATTTGAACTTTTCTCTCTCTCTCTATATCTCTCTCTATATATATATATATTCATGTTTTCATTAATCAACACAAGTGTGACACTTCAAGGAGTCAGAAAATACAGCTGTACTTGTAGGACATACAATTATAAATACATTTCATAACTTTTAAGGTGCTGTTCTTGGATATGTAGCAAATCTAAAAGAAATAAGTGTTTTTGGCTAAAAATGTTTAAAAAAAAAATTTAAAATGTTTGAATTAACTTTTGTGGTGGTAAAAGTCAATAAGGCAAATTTGTTTTAAAAAGGTGTTTGGCTTAGGTTATACATACAAAATGAGCAAAAAGAACAAAAAGCACTTTTCCTTCTCAAAAAGTCACTCATCGCTAACTTTTTAATACTTATGTTCTATCGATTGTCAAGAAGCATTTTTGAGGTATCTAAACAAGATTATTGGCTTATTGGCCTTTTTAGAAACCAATAAGTCAATAAACACTTTTGAAACACACATCGAAACAGCCTCTTGGAGGGGAAAAAGGAAAAGAAATGTAAAAATCCAAGAAATAATGTGAGACTGATAGGAAGTAAAAACCCCAAAATATGCTCACAAAAATCATTAATCAACCTTTTAACTTTCAAAAGTCAAAAAAATCCCAAATTAACCCAGTTCCAAAAGTGACCCAATAAAGCAGCCTCATGAACATCATACATAGAGATTTGATTTAGACAAAGATGCAAAAAAGATTTACACCCAAAATGTTCAGAAAAGCAGAGGAAACACATCAACTAGACTTTTAAAAGGATACATTGTTTCATATGTGCAAGAAAAGTAGCAAATGCCCAGAAAGAATTATCATCAAAGTTGTGGTGGAAAAAAATTAAAGGGATTTAACCAAATCTCACAAGAACCACAAAAAACAGATTCTTGGCAAGTGATTCTAAAGAGCAATATACACAAAAAGACCTCCCTCTGATTTCTTAATCTTTGTAACATATTATTACTAAAATCCCATATAAAAAAATATTAAGTCAACATCATCCATGATATTTCAGAAAGAAAGAAAAAAATGTAGATAAAAATTAGTAATTAGTACCTGTTGAGATGAGTGAAGAAGATGAATCTGGTAATGGCGGAGAATACGAAGAAACCTTATTAGGAAAAGACCCAATAATCAAAGACTTCATGATTTGCATCTCTGAATTAAACCCAAATCAACTTCCCCTTTAACCAAACAAAATCAATCGTAAATTTTTTTTTTTTAATTTCGAACAAAGAATTTAATTAAGGAGAGTGACAAGAGAAGAAAGATTTGGTGGGTGGTGTGTATAGGAGGAAGGTTACTTGCATGTTAATGGAAAAGAGAGAGAGCTGTAGCTAAAGCCCTCCAGGGCTCCACCTAGTCATTGTTACATTTATTATTATAAAAGAAAAACCCACTGGATTCACAATAGACAAAATGTATGTATAAAATTCACTCACATTCTATATATATAATATTTAAACGGGTGGGTTTAAATCCGAATCACTTTTAGGTTGTGAACGTAGGGACAGCCGAGAGCGCAACACACGGCGGATGACTAGGTCATGGCGGATGACTATGCGTGATTCATGGAAGGGCATTGAATTAAAGGGGGGACCACACTTAAAGCCGCATTTATTGACTAGTCTCTACCACGTGTAACGTTTTCGGCTGTCCTCACGTTCACAACCAAAAAGTGGTTTACATTTGAACTTTCCTCTGTTTAAAAGCATTTTATATTATTCATCAAGCCCAAACATATACGCTTTAACCTCAACCAAATAAAAGCAAAAAATTACTAATCGATCATAAATCCAAACATAAAGGTTGAAGCAAAATCAATACAACAACTATAAAACCAACCACAACCTGAAACGGATTTGGAGGGTAAATAAGTCAAAGAATCAAGGAGATGCGGAGTAGATTGTTTTTATCGATGGTTAAAGACAGGTGGTGAGCGGGAATGATAAACAAATTCACTAGGCTGCAACTTGCAACCCTATTCACTATCTAATTCACAAGGGGCCAAGCCCAACAAAAAAAAACAATATGGTTGCTGGTGGGCCTTTTTTATTTTGGTTTGGTTGGTAAAAGAAATTCAAAAAACAATATATTGTTCGGGTTTTTTAAGGGGGTCGGGTGGAAGAAAGAAAAACACAATCTGAACCTAAATATCCCCCTAAATTTTGGGTTTTGGATTTGGATTTTGGATTTTGTAGCATTCGGTTTTGGCATAAAAATGTTATTTTTGGTTTGGCATTTGGTCATTCGGGTTCTGCACACTCCTACTTCATAGCATATGAAAAATAGTTTCAAACTTGTTGTCTGTAATATCATTAAAGTATTTCATCAAACACCTTAGGCTGTGCATAGCAGTGGGGAAAGGTTGGGTGGGTTCCGCGGCTTAAGCCCGGCAGGCTCCGCTGGTTGGGCATGTGCCGGTACACAGATAAAGAAGCCCAGCGGGTTTCTCTTTCACGGGCTCTCCAAGCCGTTGAAAGAGAGTCGTTGGGCAACGGTAAAAATCCAAAATTTTCAAAAAAAAATTTATTTATTTTTCCTCATTTTTTACCCCTATATAAATACCTCTTCTACTAAACTTATTTTTTCACACCATTCATCTTTAACTTTCTCACTCAAACCTCTTCTACCTCAAACCTCTTCTCATGGATCGAAACCCTGAATCTTCATCCCATCCGTCGAGAGGTAAACGCCCGGCGGAACCCGAGGCCTCATCAAACCCCTTTTTTAATATCGACGTTTCCCATACCGGATTCGATCCACAATATCCACCCGATTATGCGGTCCACATTTCTCCCAAAGGTTTTAGTCTCAAAATTTCTCATCCCGGGAACTCTTCACAAGCTCCTCAACCCGGGAGCTCTTCACAAGCTCCTTATCAACAATTTCCTAATCCCAGGGTCTTTTCACCATTTCCTCCACCGAATTAGGAACCCCCCCCCCCCAATTCCAACAACCCGAACCCGTACAAGATGATGATCCTTCCGATGAGGAAGAGATTGATCCTCCCGTACCTGCGGATGAGGGGCCTCAACCATCGACCGAGTTTGAGCGAGACCTGAGGTTTTACACCGCCCCGCATGGCCATCTTCGGGGTCACCTGTTGGCAATCGTTTTGGCGAAAAAAGAACGGATCAAAGCCAAACATAACTTCAATTTTTAGTTAATTATGTTGTTTATTTTATTATGTAATGTTTTATTTTAATTTAGTTAATTATGTAGTGTTTTATTTTAATTTAGTTAATTAAGTAATGTTTTATTTTAATTAATTATGAATCTTATTTTTAATTAAATATGTAATGTTTTATTTTTAATTAATTATAATTGTTTATTTGTATTAAATAATTAAATAAATTAAAAAGTGAGAGGGTTGGGAGGTTTGGGGTACGGGTTGTAGAGGGTTCCAAAGGGCTTGCAGAGAGCTTGTAGAGGGTTGGAGAAAAATTGATGTGTCAGCTGATGTGGCAGTTAGGTTGGGAGGGTTGGGAGGGTTGGGCTACTGATAACCTAAAAGCATTAAAACTTTAATATAAGTCAATGGCAGAGATCAACACAAAAAAATTAGGTGAATAAAGGTATTTAGGTAACTGTTTATGTAAAAAATTACACAACTCGATGTCGTAGGAAACTTGTGTGAGGCTTAACCGTCGAGAGAAAGAAATTACAATCAATGATAAGTGCGAGAAAATAAAATGAGACAAATAATTTGATGACGCAGGAAAAACCTCACGACGGAGGAAAAAACCTGCGGTCGACCTAAGAAATAAGTCGACAGAGCACTAATATCACCAAGCAGGGGTGATGTCCTTCAAGTATACAGCTTTGGTCGTACGATTACAAGTGAAAGAACAATGAAATCGAATGTAAATTACAATTGATGATCAAAGAATAGCCAATATAGAACTTATAAGCTTCGGGTAGACTTCGTATGTTGAAATGCTGGCTTGATTCTTCTTATATAGTAGCTCGAGAATAACGGTCTAACGGTATTGTGGCTCATCAATGATTGAATCGTAACTGTCCAACGTTATTGTCTTTAATTAATGCTCGGAGAGTAACTGTCCAACGGTATTGCTGAGAGTTAATGTCTAGATTGTAACTGCTACGAGAATCTTGCTTGTAACGGTCGATCTTGATGCTGTCGAACGATATATAACTCACGACTTGTTCATTGTAATGATGGACTTCAACGAGCATGGCATAGTACTCAATTTCAGATTTCCTCAAAGGTGGACAATTGTTAGATATGATAATCAACTTGCCTGCATCAAACATATAAACTCCGCATGTTTATTCGTTAGTATTGTCGTACGATATTATTGTCGTTGTTCGACTGATTCGATGTATATGTTCGATGTTTAATGATTTTATTCCGATTGTTCTTTTAGGTTTTATCTCAGGACCTTATCTTAATACAGGACTATTGTCCTAACATTTGTCTTACGATTATAGTCGGTCGTCGTACGATTGTGGATTTTTACCCTAACAGTAACTAAAGAAGAAGATAAAGATTTTTGGGTCATCAAAGTGGAATGTAGAACAAATTTAATTTAGATACCAGAATCAATATAAAAGGGAGTGGAAAACTTAGTGAATCGAGATACCAGCATCAACCGATGAGCAAAGGAGGATGACCAACAACTTAAATTGATGAGCAAGATTAGGAGAAGATGCTTATAGGATCACTAAGATGTTTTCATTTTACTTGCCCAATGGACCAATCTGTAACACCTTAGGCATATCCCATATCGGGCGTGGACAGGAGTAATGTTGGGTGTTATAAGTAATATATTGGTCTTCTTAACAACAACGTGTTTTGGGGCCACACGCAATATAGGTTCTTGGAACGCTGCAGTTAAGCGTGCTTGAGTGAGAGTAGTCCCAGGATGGGCGACCCTATGGGAAGTATCTCACCAGGTCGCTAAAAACAAATCCATACGCTACATGTTGGTTAAATTCAAGGGCAAAGCGGACAATATTGTTGTTAAGGAAGGTGGAGTGTTACACAATCTATGGCTAGATTAGAGTTTGACTCTGAAAGCAATGGTTAAGATCGAAGTATACAACACCTAAACTTTTTAAAGAGTCGTATTTCTCTTATTTTTCGTGGCACCAAATTTATTGTGGGGGGTTGATTTAAAGAATCAATCAAAGACTCATTCACTTTATAAGTCATCTTTTAGCATTAAGCAACTTGCATAATCCACTTCTCGAATTAGACTAACGAGGAAAATGGATATTACGCAAGTTTTGTAAGTTAATATGAAGGCGTATGTAAACATTATTCGAATAGCACTTATAAAACTTTTTTAGTACTCATTTTTTCTCGACCTTTTAAAGTTGAAAAGTAGAATATACAAGTTATATGATATCATTTGCATAAATTTTGGTTAAATTCATGTTCAAATATGCCTATAAAGAAATAGAGGAGATACAAAATAACTACTTTAGTCCGTTTTCTTTATCTTTTACATCATTTGTTATTATTGATATATCATAACTTTTGTCATTTTTGTGTCATCAACAATAAAAGCCAAATTTTGTATGATTTGATATGGATCTAGTGATTTTAGGCTGATTTGGAATCTACAGGATTCAATAAGATGAAAGTTACATATTCGACCGCTCTAAATATACATAATCAATCTGCTTAGATACCAATGGTTGCATTCGAGATCTCATATCAATCAATGATCTAAAGAAAATATGTAAAGCGAAAGTAATCTAGATAAAATTTTTTTTAAATGAACGAACAATTAATCAAAATGAAGTACAATATGATCATAGAAACGTAGTCATATGATTGATTGTGCCATCAATCTTACATAAATTGGAAATGAAATGGGGGTATTTTGAGATTGAATGTTTGTAAAAACAATTCTGTGAGTCCGATATTCAACAAGGATGCAATATATGGACCACTACAAGCAATCACAAGACGTAATGATGCTCAAATAGTGGTAATCAAGCATATAAATGAAAGATATATAACACGACAAAGTATATAACGAAAGTTTTCAGTTACTTGATTTTTTAAAAACGTTAACTAGCGACCCATATTTATAGAGTCGAAGTTACATAAAGCACCCCTAGAGTCTATGACTCTTTTAAGAGGCGCACAAAAGTATTGTTTCAAACTAACTATTACAAATGTTTCAAAAGACGCCCCTGACTTCTTTACAACTAAACCAGTCAGGTTCTAACAATCTCCCCCTTTGGGAAGAAGTCAGAATGCAGGCGGATACTTCAAGGCTGGTTCCCACTGCGAGAGCTGCAGGTACTCGTCCCATTCGCGGATCGATCTCGTATGGAGCTCCATCGCAGTCTCAACTCTTCTCAGCATCAGTCTCTCATTCAGCTTGACCTCGATCAGATTCAGGGCCTCGTTCAGCTTTCTCTTCCACTGAGTACCCTTGTACATTGGCATATTCTCCTCCATCAGACGACGCTTCATTCCATTGTAGACATACAGAAGAGTGCCGTCACAGAAGCTAGATAGCTCACTGAAACGCATAAACCTCCGCTGGTTCTTCCTGAAGGTGATATACACAACACCATGCTCTGGGAGTTCCGTTGGGAAGTAGGGCATGTATTGGTCAAGAAGATTGGCCTCCAGGTTGGGACGCAGCAGATTCACCTTCTGCTGTTTGCTTTCAATCGCCATCTGATAGTCAGTGAGATGCGCGAGATTGATCGAGTGGCGTACATACCTCTTGAGGACTTCCAGACCGTCTCTGAAGTAGTCTGGTTTCAGAATCGGGCCCTCAAGGTGTCTGATGAGTGTAAGGAGATCATCGAGATCAATACTGTCCAGATCGGCTTCTGTGAACATGTAGTCTCGGAGGTTTCCGTCGGGCTTGCCTGGGTTGTACATCCGCACGTGGAACTCAAGGAATAGCTGGTGTCCGAATTTGTAAGGACGGACATCAGTTACCTTGACGAACCGGTGCTTCTTTCTGATCTGCCCATGCTCGCTCCAGCTGAGCTTCCTCTGGTAGATGTACGCGGTACGGCGGCGACGCTTCTTGACATGAGACAGGCCGAAGAAGACCTTCTTGGACCACGAGAAGAGGCGTTCCTGTTGGAAGATCCGTGTGAAGGATTCCTCTAGGAAGGGCCTAAATATGACGGTGTGGTTCCAACCTAGTCTGATCGGCTGCTGAGCTGTGAATGCTTCGGGCGTCTGTACCATAGGGAGAAAGGTGTCGTACTCCGCGCTAGAAACAATGTCATCTGATCTCTTCCAAAACCGAAGGCTCTGGTGTAACACCCCGCTAAAGCGGAACCGCAGGGTGTAACAGTCTAGATTTCATTGCGATAGGAGATAATCAACACCAACCATTCATTTCAAAAATATTTAAAGTTTACAAAACGTATTACAACCAACCAGAGTTTGGAATTTACAAACATAACAAAATAAACGCAGTCTTGATTGATGTCTACAACGCTCAAATTAAGCTTTTTCAATCACCCTCTAATTTCCTGAAAAGCATGTTAAAACAAGCGTCAACTACGAGAGTTGGTGAGTTCACAGGTTTTCATATGCACAAAACATTTTCAATGCAGAAGATCTTTATCATAAAACCAATGTTCAACCTCACTGTTAAACATAACATTTATGCAAGATATATTCTCGAGCCACTACTAAACCTAAAACCAATTTGCCCTAACGATCTACCTCAGAGGTGGTGGCGAACCACATGGGTAGAGCGTTCTCGCGAACTACCTCAACGGTGGGACTAAAACCCCACTTATGTAGACGCTGCACTACCTCAGCGGTGGGACTAAATCCCACATGTGTAGTACCACATATGATTACGTGCACCCTATACTCGTCAGTAAACAAGGGTGGGTCCACTCTACCAAATAGCGCTATCCACAATAACCATTGGCTCGAAACGAGTTAATAGTAGTGTATTCAACTTGGGACTTTTACTCAATATATATCATGCCGCATAACATTTCAAATTTTGCTCACAATACATTTCATTTTATTTCATTTCATTTCGCAATATTTCCACTAATTTTTACATTCATTTATAAACATGCTTTTCACCCCAAAACTCGTAAAAACGGTAAAAACGGGGGCTGTGAATACTCACCTCAAGCGTTTAGTGCGATTTCGTAAGTGATGGTGCGTGATCTAATCCCGGCTCCGAACTATGTTCGCCCTATCAAGCACGTAATTTTTAACGTAAGTTCTAAGTTCAACGGTCCCTATCAAAATCATACCGATATCCATATAATGCCATTATGTTATTTATATAGTCCAATATAGTAAAAATTCATTTTATCACATTTTGGAGTCTTCCAAACATTTTGGAAGGTTCAAAGTTCATAAATTTGGATTTTATAAAATTTCCAGAATCTGCCAAAATTTTAAGTTGTAAAAATTTCCACTTTGAACTTAGGTCCTCCAAATAATAAGTCCTTAAATTTTTACCCTCTGATTTAGGGGATGTTAGGAACAATTTCACCAAATTTCACTATTTTTAGAGTTCTTTTACTATTTTTAAACACTTTTGCAAAATCAGTTCACACTTTCATTTTTCAAAGATACATGTCAGTGAAGTTTTGTTCATAGAGAGTTCATTATCCCACCAACTCACGAATTTCAAAAGGGATTTTCTAAATGAAACATATACCAAGCTAATGAGACAAGATTCACATCATTTAGGTGATTTTTGAGAGAGATATGCCTCTTTAAAGTTGTGCATGTGGATCTGCCATCTTGGGACAGCTTGCACCATCAACTTGTTTTCATTGGTTAAACCCTCAAAACTCCTCTAAATGACATGATTTTTGACTCATTGGAAAGCTAACTCAGAGTACTTGAGTTTAGAATCAAAAAGTTTGTATTTTGGATAAGTTATCAAAGAGTTATACAAGTTTGAAGATGACCCAAATTCCTGACCAAGTGCTGTTGCACACGAAAATGTTTTAGGATGGTTTGAACTCAAATCTTGGTGTTTTTATGCAAATCCAGTGGGGTTTGAACCCTAACACCTTAAATATCATCCCATAAAAATTTCATAAAGAAATGTATACAAAAAGACCCTTTTTGGGTCGTGTAAAGTACATGCAAAAATCTTGACAGAATCTGTCTCAAATCCAACATCACATCCACCAATAAAACACATAAAATCATAACTCTTTGGGGTTTTTCTTACTATTTTACCCCCAAATCAGATTGTATAAATGAAAAACAAACTAACCATGATTTGATACCATCAAAGCTCATGCATGAACTATCAAACAAGTCTAGCCCAAGAATGATGGTCAAAAACAACATTAACAAGAGTTGTTGCATCCAAACTTGTGTTCTTATGGGGAAATCATAGATTTTCACCTTCTTAGATTGTTTTTCAAACATTTCTAAGGTTAAATCTCTTTCCCAAACAGCAATAAGGATTAAGAACCATAGAAGTAGGTTGAAACCTCAAGAAAATACGAAAATGAAGCTTAAAATGATCCAAAAACGAGGTTGAACACTTATACAACATTCTTACCTTGAAGATTATACCACTTTGATCTTTGAAATGGAGTTAAATCCTTCAAAAATCTGATTTCTAAGGATGAAGATGGCTGGATTTTTGAGAGAGTTAGAGAGAATTTAGAGAGAGAAAGAAGTTAGAGAGAGAAGAGAAATTTGAAAATGAATGAGAGATGGTGAAGTGATGATGTTTTTGTTGGAAAAGAGAAAAAGAGAGGAGATGTAATTGGAGGGTGGTGGTGGTGGCCGGCCATTTTGGCCAATCACCATCATTTCTTCTTCTTTTTTTTTTTTTTGTTAAATAATTGTTTAAAATGGTTTGATTTACACAGCTTAATTTAACGCAGTATCGGTTTTTAGCGCGTTTTCGGTAGAAACCAACTTTTCGAAGGTAATTTCGGATTATTTAAATTAATTTACTTATAATTTAAATAAAATAACTTGATTTTCTAAAAATTAACTTTAATTTGGCATTATAGGATTTTCGGACGATTTCAGACCGGTACGGGCTTTTCGGGCAATTTTCGGGACTTTTAGGTTTTAGCCTAAATTTTTCACGCAAACTAACCTAGTTTCATTTAGAAACTTAAATAACTAGCTTTTAACCTACGGAAACGCTACTGAGTGGATTAAACGAGTAGCTAACCGGAAGGTCAAAAACTGACAGTTGTCACATTTACCCCCGGTTGAAAGAAATTTCGTCCCGAAATTTAATTCTTGTTGCTACCGCAGGGGTTCTTTGTGAAGAGATGCGGGTACTTGTCTTTCATGAACGCTTCCCGTTCCCAGGTAAACTCTGGTCCGTGCCTAGAGTTCCATCGCACTTTGACAATCGGTATTCTACTGCGCCGGAGCTGCTTGATTTCTTGGTCAAGGATTTCAATTGGTTCCTCCGAGGCGCGCAGTTGCTCATCAAATTGAATTTCTTCCAAGGGCAAAACTACTGTCTCTTTCGACAGGCATTTCTTCAGGTTAGACACGTGGAACGTGTCATGAATAGAGCTCAGCTCTAAGGGTAGGTCCAGCCTATAATCAACGGGTCCGATTCTTTCTACCACCTCGAATGGTCCAACAAAACGAGGGCTCAGTTTCCCTTTCTTTCCGAATCTTATTAGCCCCTTCCATGGTGATACCTTTAGTAGCACTTTATCACCAACTTGGAGTTCCAACGGCTTTCGCCGATTATCGGCATAGCTTTTCTGGCGATCCCTGGCGGCTTTAAGCTTTTCCTGCACTAGCTTAATCTTATCAGTGGTCTCCTGTACGATGTCAGGTCTAAGCAGTCGACTCTCTCCCACTTCCAACCAGTTGAGTGGGGATCTGCACTTGCGTCCATACAGTGCTTCGTACGGGGGACACTGAATACTAGCATGATAACTGTTGTTGTAGGAGAATTCAACTAATGGTAGATGATCATCCCAGCTACCTCCGAATTATAACACACATGCTCGCGGCATACCCTCCAACGTTTGTATAGTTCTCTCAGTTTGTCCATCGGTCTGAGGATGGTAAGCCGTGCTTAAATCCACGCTGGTGCCCAATGTTGCCTGTAGCGATTGCCAAAATCGCGAGGTAAATCTACTATCCCTATCAGAGATGATCGATATCGGGACTCCATGTCGCATGACAATCTCATCGACATACAGCTGCGCAAGCTTATTGATGCTATAAGTCTCCTTTATTGGCAAGAAATGCGCTGATTTCGTGAGTCTGTCAACGATTACCCAAATCGTATCATGACCCTTTTTAGTCTTGGGTAGCTTAGTCACGAAATCCATCGATATTTGCTCCCATTTCCACTCCGGGATTTCCGGTTGTTGAAGAAGTCCTGACGGTTTCTGGTGCTCTGCTTTAACTTTCGCGCAAGTCAAGCATTTGCTCACGTAAGTGGCGATATCCTTTTTCATACCGGACCACCAGTAATGCTCCTTCAGTCCTTTGTACATTTTATCGGATCCTGGACGTATCGAATACTTCGACTGATGAGCTTCATCCATGATCAGTGCCCTTAACTGATCCACCTTTGGAACCCAGATCCTATTCTTAAAATATCGGACTCCATCCGATTTCTCCTCAAACTCCTTTTCCAACTTGTGGAGAGTTTCTTTCTTTAGGTTGTCAGCCTTCAGAGCTTCCTTTTGAGCTTCCACTATTTGACTTTTTAAACTGGTCTGCACTACCATTCCCATTGCTCGTGACCTTGTGGGCTTTACCCGCTCCTTTCGGCTTAACGCATCAGCTACCCATTCGCTTTCCCTGGATGATACTTAATCTCGCAGTCGTAGTCGCTGAGCAATTCAACCCATCTCCTTTGTCTCATATTCAGCATTTTCTGATCAAGAATATGCTGGAGACTCTTATGGTCCGTATAGATAGTGCATTTGGTGCCGTAGAGATAATGTCTCCATATCTTAAGGGCAAACACCACTGCTCCAAGCTCCAAGTCGTGGGGTGGTGTAGTTCTTCTCATGAACCTTCATTTGTCTGAACGCATAGGCAATGACCTTCTCGTTCTGCATCAGGACACATCCCAAGCCTTGATGCGAAGCATCGCAATACACCACAAAGTTATCCGTTCCTTCGGGTAACGCCAGAATGGGTGCATTACACAACTTTTGCTTTAGCGTTTGAAACGCTTCTTCTTGTTTTTCTCCCCAGACGAACTTCTTGTCCTTTTGCGTTAAAGTTGTCAGCGGCTGTGCAATCTTGGAGAAATTTGCAATGAATCGTCGGTAAAAGCCTGCCAAACCGAGAAATTGTCGAATTTCTGTCGGCGTCTTCGGGGCTTCCCACTTCTTTACGGCCTCAACCTTGGCTGGATCGACGTGTATTCCTTCTTTGTTCACCACATGACCTAAAAGTGAACTTCTCGGATCCAGAATTCGCACTTTGAGAATTTGGCATAAAGCTTTTCAGCTTTGAGTAGTTCCAGTATCAGCCTCAAATGATGCTCGTGGTCCTCCTTGCTTTGCGAGTAAATTAGAAATGTCGTCTATAAAGACAATTACGAACTTATCTAAGTACGGTCGGCACACTCGGTTCATCAGATCCATGAACACTGCTGGAGCGTTCGTCAAACCAAAAGGCATGACTAAGAACTCATAATGACCATATCGAGTTCTAAACGCCGTCTTTGCGATATCTTCTTCCCGAACTCGCATTTGATGGTATCCGGATCGAAGATCGATCTTGGAGAAGTACGTTGCTCCTTGCAGTTGATCGAACAGATCATCGATGCGTGGAAGGGGGTAACGGTTCTTGATGGTGATCTTGTTCAGCTCCCTATAATTGATGCACATGCGAAAAGATTCATCCTTCTTCTTGACGAACAACACAGGGGCTCCCCAAGGCGAAGAGCTGGGTCGAATGAAACCCTTGTCTAACAACTCTTGAAGTTGGCTAGACAGCTCCTGCATCTCGGACGGCGCTAGTCGATACGGCGACTTTGCTATAGGTCCTGCTCCTGGAACTAAGTCGATGTGGAATTCTACTTGTCGTTGCGGAGGCAATCCAGGTAACTCTTCCGGGAATACCTCAGGAAATTCTCGCACAACTGCAATATCCTGAATTTGCTTCTCCTTTGCCTTTGTATCTATGACGTGCGCCATGAACGCTACACATTCCTTTTCGTAAATGGCTACGCATTTTCATGAACGATACTAACTTAATGTCTCTCCTTGGCTTTTCTCCGTGTACTTCAAGCACACCTCCATCGGGTAATGCTAGCCTAACTATCTTCTCAGCACAGCATATTGTTGCCCTATGGTTGGACATCCAATCCATACCAATGATTATATCAAAACTCCCTATCTTGATCGGGATTAAATCTATACTAAAGTCCTTTCTTGCTAAGCTTAGAGTGCATTTTCTGACTACTTTTCAACTTTCGATTGAATTAACACGAGTCGTTTCTTCTGACTGGTGCTCAAATTTTCTTGTATTACCATCTTTCCATTCGATGGGTACTATGTCTTCCTTATTCCTTCTTTTTGCGACAAGGTCGGTAGTAACTTTAGTGACTATGGTAGGTACGACTTCCTGGACTTGTTGGGCTATCAGTTGAGCAATGTTGATCGATTAATTCTCACAGTTCACTTTCTAGCTACGTGTGTTTCTTTTGGAAAATGCGGTTCTAAATCATTTGTAAAATGTACGTTTGATTAAAAGTTGTCTCTAAATGTTCGAGATTATTTGTATTTTTATTTGTGACAATTTCTTTAAAATAAAATCGGTAAGAATGTCTTGGTGAATTAATAAAAATTATTTTCGTAAAAGCTTAATACATATCTGAAGAGTTCAAAGTTTGATGCTAATGCATCCTTAAAATATTTCTTTTGTCCATACTGGGGTTTTAAATGGAACAACCCAAAAGTGCATTTTTTTTTTTTTTTTTTGGAATTCCTTCAAAATCACGAGAGTTACAATCGACAGGATCAACTTTGCCAACAGTATCACCACAACTTGCCAGCTCAAGTCAACTCTCCTAGTCGTCCTTCTTGCCGTCATAACCTTCTCTACAGCATTGGTGGTACCTTCCTCCAAGAGATGCACCAATTTCGTCAACTTAATTATATTCCGGTTCTAACTTGATACTCTGCTTCGATTATTTTGCAGTCCGTCGACGAGTGTTCGCATTGTTCGAGCCTCTCCTTGTGTCATACTAATAATATAACTGATCGATATCCCCGAAAGGATATGAAATGACCTTGCATTAACTAGTTGAGTTATCGCCAGTCCACTCCGAATGGTTGCCGCAACTGTCTTCTGAGTTGTCTCATATGAGGTGCTGGAAGGTTCGGGGGTGGATCGATTGAAATGTCTTCGCTTGTTACTCCAATGCCGGAATCGTAATGCCTAGACGGGTCTTTCTCCGAAGTCTAAGTAATAGTGTTCGGCATAGTGATTGCAGTGTCCGCATAACTAACTAACGCGCATTCAAATAATAGTGACTTCCTAAGTGCTAACGCAGGAGTGTTCAACTAAGGCGTTACTTTACTTAAACGCGTAACTGCTATAGTAGATATCAGAATCATGATGTGCTTACGTGAACTCACACGGTTGATGTTTTTCAGGAAATTTTTTTTTTCAAGGTTCCAGCTTTTAAATTCTAACAGTATGTCTAGTTCATAAGTCTTATCCTACTTATATCATGGCTATGCGTAGGTGATCAGGCTCCGCATTTCTATGATATACCAGGATAGTACCTATTCTAATCACACGAGCATTTAAACTCTCCTATACCTCGAAATCTTTTACTTAAAAGTTTTAACTTCTTTTCGAAAAAGATTGGTTATAGTACTTGGTTTTTTTTTTATGAAAAACCGGTGTTCTCTATAACCTATGGCTCTGATACCAAATCTGTAACACCCCGCTAAAGCGGAACCGCAGGGTGTAACAGTCTAGATTTCATTGCGATAGGAGATAATCAACACCAACCATTCATTTCAAAAATATTTAAAGTTTACAAAACGTATTACAACCAACCAGAGTTTGGAATTTACAAACATAACAAAATAAACGCAGTCTTGATTGATGTCTACAACGCTCAAATTAAGCTTTTTCAATCACCCTCTAATTTCCTGAAAAGCATGTTAAAACAAGCGTCAACTACGAGAGTTGGTGAGTTCACAGGTTTTCATATGCACAAAACATTTTCAATGCAGAAGATCTTTATCATAAAACCAATGTTCAACCTCACTGTTAAACATAACATTTATGCAAGATATATTCTCGAGCCACTACTAAACCTAAAACCAATTTGCCCTAACGATCTACCTCAGAGGTGGTGGCGAACCACATGGGTAGAGCGTTCTCGCGAACTACCTCAACGGTGGGACTAAAACCCCACTTATGTAGACGCTGCACTACCTCAGCGGTGGGACTAAATCCCACATGTGTAGTACCACATATGATTACGTGCACCCTATACTCGTCAGTAAACAAGGGTGGGTCCACTCTACCAAATAGCGCTATCCACAATAACCATTGGCTCGAAACGAGTTAATAGTAGTGTATTCAACTTGGGACTTTTACTCAATATATATCATGCCGCATAACATTTCAAATTTTGCTCACAATACATTTCATTTTATTTCATTTCATTTCGCAATATTTCCACTAATTTTTACATTCATTTATAAACATGCTTTTCACCCCAAAACTCGTAAAAACGGTAAAAACGGGGGCTGTGAATACTCACCTCAAGCGTTTAGTGCGATTTCGTAAGTGATGGTGCGTGATCTAATCCCGGCTCCGAACTATGTTCGCCCTATCAAGCACGTAATTTTTAACGTAAGTTCTAAGTTCAACGGTCCCTATCAAAATCATACCGATATCCATATAATGCCATTATGTTATTTATATAGTCCAATATAGTAAAAATTCATTTTATCACATTTTGGAGTCTTCCAAACATTTTGGAAGGTTCAAAGTTCATAAATTTGGATTTTATAAAATTTCCAGAATCTGCCAAAATTTTAAGTTGTAAAAATTTCCACTTTGAACTTAGGTCCTCCAAATAATAAGTCCTTAAATTTTTACCCTCTGATTTAGGGGATGTTAGGAACAATTTCACCAAATTTCACTATTTTTAGAGTTCTTTTACTATTTTTAAACACTTTTGCAAAATCAGTGCACACTTTCATTTTTCAAAGATACATGTCAGTGAAGTTTTGTTCATAGAGAGTTCATTATCCCACCAACTCACGAATTTCAAAAGGGATTTTCTAAATGAAACATATACCAAGCTAATGAGACAAGATTCACATCATTTAGGTGATTTTTGAGAGAGATATGCCTCTTTAAAGTTGTGCATGTGGATCTGCCATCTTGGGACAGCTTGCACCATCAACTTGTTTTCATTGGTTAAACCCTCAAAACTCCTCTAAATGACATGATTTTTGACTCATTGGAAAGCTAACTCAGAGTACTTGAGTTTAGAATCAAAAAGTTTGTATTTTGGATAAGTTATCAAAGAGTTATACAAGTTTGAAGATGACCCAAATTCCTGACCAAGTGCTGTTGCACACGAAAATGTTTTAGGATGGTTTGAACTCAAATCTTGGTGTTTTTATGCAAATCCAGTGGGGTTTGAACCCTAACACCTTAAATATCATCCCATAAAAATTTCATAAATAAATGTATACAAAAAGACCCTTTTTGGGTCGTGTAAAGTACATGCAAAAATCTTGACAGAATCTGTCTCAAATCCAACATCACATCCACCAATAAAACACATAAAATCATAACTCTTTGGGGTTTTTCTTACTATTTTACCCCCAAATCAGATTGTATAAATGAAAAACAAACTAACCATGATTTGATACCATCAAAGCTCATGCATGAACTATCAAACAAGTCTAGCCCAAGAATGATGGTCAAAAACAACATTAACAAGAGTTGTTGCATCCAAACTTGTGTTCTTATGGGGAAATCATAGATTTTCACCTTCTTAGATTGTTTTTCAAACATTTCTAAGGTTAAATCTCTTTCCCAAACAGCAATAAGGATTAAGAACCATAGAAGTAGGTTGAAACCTCAAGAAAATACGAAAATGAAGCTTAAAATGATCCAAAAACGAGGTTGAACACTCATACAACATTCTTACCTTGAAGATTATACCACTTTGATCTTTGAAATGGAGTTAAATCCTTCAAAAATCTGATTTCTAAGGATGAAGATGGCTGGATTTTTGAGAGAGTTAGAGAGAATTTAGAGAGAGAAAGAAGTTAGAGAGAGAAGAGAAATTTGAAAATGAATGAGAGATGGTGAAGTGATGATGTTTTTGTTGGAAAAGAGAAAAAGAGAGAGAGATGTAATTGGAGGGTGGTGGTGGTGGCCGGCCATTTTGGCCAATCACCATCATTTCTTCTTTTTTTTTTTGTTAAATAATTGTTTAAAATGGTTTGATTTACACAGCTTAATTTAACGCAGTATCGGTTTTTAGCGCGTTTTCGGTAGAAACCAACTTTTCGAAGGTAATTTCGGATTATTTAAATTAATTTACTTATAATTTAAATAAAATAACTTGATTTTCTAAAAATTAACTTTAATTTGGCATTATAGGATTTTCGGACGATTTCAGACCGGTACGGGCTTTTCGGGCAATTTTCGGGACTTTTAGGTTTTAGCCTAAATTTTTTCACGCAAACTAACCTAGTTTCATTTAGAAACTTAAATAACTAGCTTTTAACCTACGGAAACGCTACTGAGTGGATTAAACGAGTAGCTAACCGGAAGGTCAAAAACTGACAGTTGTCACATCTGGGCATGCTGGTTCAGGATCTTCCTTCCCTCGTCAGAGATACGAAGGTCGGAAGGATCCAACGGCGCGGTGTTTGGATCGATCAGGTCTATGGCAGGAGTCACCTTCTCGTGAGGAAACTGGACGGTCGTACCCACAGGGATAGCCTCATACCTCCAGTTCGCGGCCTCTTCTGGTATGTCTTCGTCGGAATCATCGTTCAAAGGATCCGTGGGACGATCAGTAGGATCTGCAAGATCGGCAGGCTGAACTGCTAGTGGAGCGGTGTCGGCCGGTGTATCATCGGCTGCGGTTCCGGAGCCGGAGGGGAGGTCTAGGCGAGCCCTCTTAGACGGTCCCTCCCCCTCATGAGGATTGGCGGCGTCGTCCGGATCATCATGTCCGCGTTTGGAGGGTTGAGCCTGAGACCTGCAAGTTGCCTCAAGCTCGCGGACCCTCCGCAATGCAATCTCCAGCTGCATATCCCTGGTGGCGACCAACTGCTTGTACTGATCCACCTGTCTCTGAAGGGCATCATTCTGAGTGGTGAGCTGAGCGATGACGATCTGGTGCTCAGCTTCAGAGACAAAACCGGGAATCTCCTCAGCTAGTGGTGGTGGTTGGAGACGGAGAACGGGAGTAGGAGAGCGGCTCGAATCGCCGAAGGACGGGCGCTCCCCTTCTTGGAATTTGCCCTTGATAAAGCGTTTGGCTTCATCCAGCTCCCTCTGTCGGCCCTCGTCCGCTTTCCGAAGCGCTTCGATCTCGGCTCGACGGGCTTGGTCTTCCTTTTCCTTTTCAGCTAAGGCCCTTTCAATGGCCTCCAGTCGTTTGTCTTTCGCCGCGTCGGCCTTCTCAATGGCTTCCAAACTGCTTTGGACAGCTTTTAGGATGCCGTCCGAATCCCTGGGTTCCAATCCCGAAAGGGTCAACACCGGTTCATTTGCGAAACCGGTTGACAGGGAAAGCCCCGTAAAGGTGCCCCCCTGGCCCGCGCTGACGACTGGTATAGCGTCAAGTGCAGCGGGGCTTCGGGTGGAAGTCGCCAGATGTGTACCTAGGGGCTTTAGGACTCCATGTGTCATGAAAGACGGCGAGTGCTGGGGATGAGCAACTCTTGTTTCAACACCGATCGACTCCAAGCGAGTGAACGATGGAATAGGTGGTAAAGCCCCGTGTTCTGATGAAACGACCACCTGTTGGGAGGTGGTCGAGTGGATGGCTTGGGTGTGCATTTGCGTTGGTTGGCTGCCAACGACTTGACTACTCGGCATTGGCCGAGTAGCATCGGTGTGGGATGCCTCTGTGGAGGATAGACTCTTGGCTGGTTGGGTTCCGATTTCTGGCTGCCTAGGTTGGGCCACTTCTACTTCGGCCTCTTTTTGGGCTTCTAACGTCTCTTCAACCTGTTGGGCCTCTTTTCCTTCGGCCTCTTGATTGACCGGACCCTGGCTTTCACCCTCAAAACCTTCACTACCCGCTCCTATCTGCATCCATGACTCGCTCTGAGCCTGTTCAGCGACCTCAGTGTTCAAAGTTCGGTCTTCCGTCCCGGAGTAATCAAGGAGTTGAACGGAGTCGCTTTCGTTGAAAGAGGAAGTGGAGACATCATCATCAAAGGCTTTTCCCTTCCCCTTGCCTTTTCCTTTTCCTTTGCCCTTTCCCTTGCCCTCTCCCAGACCTTCCTCCGGATCCGAATCTGGTGGCGTCGTGTCGGACGAGCTACTGTCAGGATCACCAGATGGATCCGTCGGGAGTCGTGATGTGGTGGCCTGAGGAGGCGGTGAAGTATGGGCTGGTTCTTCTTCTGGCAATGCAGCAGTGAGGTCTCTATCAGAGCCAGTAGGAGTAGATCCCGAGGCATCCTTCGGAGTAGATGGTTCCTGAGTCTCCGGGGATTCGGGGACAGTAGGGAGTCCTGGAAGCCGAGTCGTGGATCTACGTTGTGGAACGTACTCCTTCACCCGTGGAGTTGGCAACAGAGGATCTTCGTGCATGCGTTGGCGAAGACGTCTCAACCTTTCTTCTCGAGTCTTCGGTAGGTCGGAAGATGTAGAAGCAGAAGCAGCGTGAGCGGTGGCGGATCTTCGGACTATACTACCCACGTTTTCCCTGACGTCTACGCTCATCACTCTACCCGAGCCAGAGGCCCCCCCAGTGGGACCCCGGCGCCTCGGACGTAAGGCCCGAGGACTAGAAGGGACGGGTTGCGCACCTTGGGCAGGACCTTCCGGTTCTGGATGGTCCATAGGTGCGGCTCCTAGACCTAAGCGTATCCTATATCTTACCACACTCGGAGCCCGCTGGTTTAGTGCGTCAAGGACGTGCGTAGGAATCGGCATCTCGTACTGGCCGTCGGTGTAGTCTCGCTTGGCTAACCAGCTGATCTTCTTCGGCTTGATGACTGGATGACCGGAACGGCGAGGGATCTCCTGATTACGGTTCATATGGTCTCGGATGATGAGACCATAGAATCGCAACCAAGGGATTGTGTTATGTCGGGTGCGTTCCCGAGTCGTCAAGTCCTTGGTGATGTCAAGCCATAGCTGGGACGCGATGTCGATGCGGCGTCCATAAGCGACAGAATGGAAGATGTGCCAGAAAGAGGTCGTCGCTTTTTCGATACCCTTAGTCTTCGAGGATAGGCACCTGTTCATGATGTTGAACAGTTGTGCCCATATCGGTGGTAAGTGGCTCGTGGTGATCTTAGACATGCCTTTTACCTCCTCGGTTACCCCAAGAGCTAGGAGTTCGCTCATCAGAATGGGGCCCGAGACCAGTTCATCGAAATCCTGGTGGCCGCCATCAGTAGCGGCAGGGAGGCGAAGGATGCGTCGGACGTCTTCCATAGAGATGACCAGTTCGGTGTGATCCACTCGACCAATGATCGAGAAGACACCGAACCGGGTGTCTAGAACTGCTGTCTTCCAGAACTGCTGCAGGTATATACCCGGTACCTCTGCAGTGGCCGTCAAGGCGTAAGCAAGTGGATGAGCACGAAGGATCTCCCTTACGATGGTATGCTGCACCCGAACAGAGGATAGGTTCACATACTCGTTGTTCTGAAGTATGCGAACGATGTCCTCGGGAGCGATCAGAGCTCGGTCAGCCTCTGGATCGATTGGAGAAGAAGGGCGTTGTCTCTGGTTTGCCATTTCTGACATAGACACAAAAAATAATTAGTCCCTTCTTAACTCTAATCATGTGTTCTGACAAAAATTCGGCAGAGTTTCGACTAGGCGCGAGTCAGTTTATCGAAGATTCCCGAGGGAATCTTTTAAAACTGAGTCGAACTAGTAAAACGATTTTTTCGCGAAACTCATGTCGAGAATTAAAAACGACCCGAAACTGGATTTGAAACCACAGATCCAGGACTGACTTAACACGCGAATTGGTCTATGGACAAATCCCGTAAGGTGATTTGTTAAGAACAATTCACGCGAAAGTCAAGTCCCGAATCGGGGGTTTGAAATCCCGAATCGGGGGTGGTGTCAACAACACACAATCATATAATTCAGAAGTCCCGAATCGGGATTTATACAACATATCTCAAAGTCCCGAATCGGGAGATTATATAATCAACATATGTATTATGCTAAGTCCCGAATCGGGGATTTCGTACGTTTTAAATCATGTATTTTTAAAGAGTCCCGATTCGGGAGATAAGATAAACAAACAAAAAGTCCCGAATCGGGAGATTGAAATTCCCGAATCGGGAAATCAAAAGTCCCAATACAAGAACACTTGGAGTCCCGCATCAAGAACATTCGAAGAGTCCCGATTCGGGACTCGACGAACACAACGACTGTCGCACTTCCAGACAGCAAAATGACCCTAAAACGCTTCTAATCAGCCCTAAAACAAGTTCTATGAAGTACATTAACGATTTAAACAAGTTTAGGAAGAAGAACGGATCAATCTAACGTCCCGAAACTCGAATCCAAGGATCTTGGAGTTTCGGGTTTACCCGAAAACTTTAGGCTTCAATCTGATCTATAAACGACGTTGTTTAGATGAATCCGAATACATTAAGTCGTTAGAAATCTTACCAGGATCGTAAAGAAGTAATTGGATTGTCGAACGGATCGATAACGAACGCTCGGGGAAGCCGGGAAGTCGATGGGTCGAACGGGGTGTTCTTCGTGTTCTTGATCGTCAGAGAAAACTGATAAGAGGTTTGAAAATTTGAAAGTGATAACTGAATTCAGTTATCAACTCCCGCTTTTATAATTTTGATAACTTATCAGGTTTTTTGAAAATTTTATCTGATAACAGCTCTCACAGATCACGACTATCACGAAATGACCGAATGAACCCCGAACATAAGGTTTGAAAGAATTTCAAAACTTCCCCTGAACTTGTGGTTTTCAAAAGTTTGCAAAAACGGTCCCTAAACATTGAAGTTTTGGAGACTGGCAGAACTGGTCCCTGAACTAGTCATAATTGGAACCTGTCACTTCCAGTCCCTTAACTTAACAAGTTCATAGAAAGTACAAGTTCAGCCCCTGGACGTTTATTGAAACGACTAACCTGGAAATTTCTGAGTTCGGATTTATCACCGGGTCTGACACGAATGGTCAGAAGTTTGTTATTTTGAATACCGGGTCCTGAACTGAAGTATTCAGAAGCCGTTCATCGGTTCTACAACCTGCAAGAAAATTTAGGAATGGTATCCAGTGCAGATTGGATCCGACAGGGTTAGTGATAAACAACATTAATACAAAAGCTCCCCCTACATATATGCGACACAGGAGCTCCCCCTACACACATGCATATATTTGAACGACTGGCTCCCCCTAGAAATCTGCCGAGGAATCTAGCATGCCCAGTTTACTAAGTAAATAGTAATGGCGCTTCTCGTCAAAAGCTTTAGTGAACAGGTCAGCTATCTGACGTTTACTTTCAACGAAAAACAGTTCAACGTAACCTTTCTCGACGTGATCTTTGATGAAGTGATATCGGATGTCGATATGTTTCGTCCGAGAGTGTTGAACTGGATTTGCCGCAATCTGTATGGCACTGCTAGAATCACAGTAAATCGGAATCCGATGCATGGTATAGCCATAGTCTGCCAGTTGAATTTTCATCCAAAGAACCTGTGAACAGCAACACGCTGCAGCGACATATTCTGCCTCAGCTGTTGAAAGGGACACACAGTTCTGTTTTCTCGAGGACCAACTCACTAACTTGTCCCCTAGAAACTGGCAGACTCCTGACGTGCTCTTCCTGTTTAACTTACAGCCTGCATGATCTGAATCTGTAAAAGCTGTTAGTTCAAAACCAGAATCCTTAGGGTACCAAAGGCCAAAATTAGGTGTGCCCTTCAGGTACTTAAGGATTCTCTTGACAGCCCCGAGATGGACTCTCGAGGGTCGCACTGAAAACGAGCACATACACACGTGGCAAACATAATGTCGGGTCTACTTGCCGTGAGATAAAGCAGAGATCCAATGATCGCACGATACACTTTTTGGTCAACCGGATTACCAGACGTATCTGCATCCAGTTGGAATGACGTGGACATTGGAGTTGAAGCAAACTTAGGTCCAGTAAAGTCAAAGCGTTTTAAAATGTCCAGAGTATACTTGGACTGGTTTATAAAAATCCCTTGCGGGGTTTGACGGACTTGTAGTCCTAAGAAAAACGTAAGTTCGCCCATCATACTCATTTGAAATCTGGACTTCATTATCTGCTCAAACTCTGTGCAAGACTCAGGGTTTGTAGATGCAAAGATGATATCATCCACGTATATCTGCACTACAGTCAAATGATTACCTGACCTTCGAAGAAACAGGGTAGGATCGACAGTACCCTTTTTGTATCCGGACCCAAGCAAGTAAATGGTAAGAGTTTCATACCAGGCACGAGGTGCTTGCTTTAATCCGTAAAGTGCTTTGTCGAGCACGTAAACGTGTTCCGGGTACTTGTGATCAACAAATCCCTCAGGTTGCTCAACATATACTACTTCTTGAAGTTCTTCGTTCAGGAACGCACACTTGACGTCCATCTGGAAGACCTTCATGTTCTTGTGAGCTGCATACGCGAGAAAAATCCTGATGGCCTCGATTCTAGCCACCGGAGCGAATGTCTCGTCGTAGTCGATGCCTTCCTGTTGACGGTATCCCTTGGCGACCAGACGAGCCTTATTACGGATAATAAGATCGTTTTCATCTTTCTTGTTGCGGAAGATCCACCTCAAGTCAATGATTCGTATTTTTCTTGGTCTTTCAACAAGGCGCCAAACTCTGTTTCTCTCGAATTCGACAAGCTCATCCTGCATGGCCCTTACCCAGTCAGGATCAGAAAGAGCGTCCTGGGTCTTGGTTGGTTCAAATTGACTCAGGAAGCCGCCGAAAAGGATTAGGTTTTCATCTTTCTTTGAAGAGCGAGTTGTCACTGGAGCAGATGGACTACCGATGATGTTGGTAGTGGAATGGCTTCTGGTCCATTTTCTGGAATGGGGAATAGGATCGTATTCCATGTTGTTTCTTGAGTCATTCTCATCCCGAATGGCGGAGGAGAGAAGACTAGCATCCGGATCAGTATTCAACACAGTCTCAGGACGGGGTTCACGAACCACTTCAGCATAAGTTCTGGATGGAGAAGGTGGCGGAACAACTTCAGGAATTGGTGCAAGAACAGTGGACACCGTCTGTTCTCGGACCGCTTCAACTGTAGTTTTAAGAGAGGGTTGTGTTGAAGAGAGCTGAGAGGGGGAGAGAACAGTTTCCTCATTCAAAGTGTTGGAAGAGGATTCTGTTTCTGTGTTTGGGTTAAGTACAGACACCGGTTCTACAGAGTCAGAAGAGGTTTCTCCTACAGCGGTAGAGCAGGATGTGCTCTCATTCACGAATGCATCTGCGGATATGGTTGTTGATGAAGGAATGGAGTGATCAGCAGGAGCAGGAACAATGATTGGACCAACGAGGGTCGTTAGATCAAATTCTGCTAAGTCAATAAAATCAAATCCAAGCGAGTCAGTAGGAACAGTTGTGCTCGGTGGTGAAACAGTGTGCAATTCGGGGAAGACAGAACTAGCTGAACTAGGGCTGGCATTAGAATACATCTCAGTCTCAGAGAAATCAACGTACCGACTCTCAAAGATGGATCGGGTCCGTTTGTTGTATACACGGTAAGTCGCTGAGTTATGTGAGTATCCAATGAAGATAGACTCATCCGACTTAGCGTCAAACTTTCCCAGATCATCTCTGTTGTTCAGTAGATAGCATACACAATCGAAAACTCTAAAGAATCTAATATTCGGCTTACGCTTGTTGACCATTTCGTACGCGGTTTTACCAGTCCGCTTAACGATTAGAGTCCTGTTCTGAGTGTAACAGGCAGTTGATACAGCTTCAGCCCACAGGGATAGAGGTACACCAGAATGTGCTATCATGGATCTAGCAGCTTCGACCAACGTACGGTTCTTCCTTTCTACGACTCCGTTTTGCTGGGGAGTACGTACAACAGAGAAGTTGTGAGAAATGCCCACTTCTTCAAGGAAAGACTGGAGTTTCGCATTCCGAAACTCTGTACCGTTGTCGCTTCTCAGTTTCTTCACCTGACGACCCAAGAGGACTTGGATTTGTTTGATGAAGGCGATGATTAGATCTGCAGCGTCAGATTTGGCTCTAAGGAATTCGAGCCATGTGTACCGAGAGTATTCATCGACAAGTACAAGCATATATTTCTTGTGTGCAAGACTTTCGACTCTCATCGGTCCACAGAGATCCATATGCAGCATGTCAAGGGGATGGTGACAGTTTGTCTCCATCCTTGGAGGATGCGAACTCTTCTTCATTTTCCCTTTCTCACAAGCTGAGCATAGGGTGTCTTTAGATAGTCGCGTCTCCGGTAGACCATTGACAAGGTGTTTAGATACGAGCTTGTTCATATCCCTGAAGTTCTGATGAGACAAACGCTGATGCCACAGCCAGCTTTCTTCCTTCGTTGCTTTTGCGAGAAATACCACTATTTCCATTTGTTGAGGAACAACATAAAACATTGTGGTATATAGGTGATCGTTCCTTCGAGCGCGTAGAATCACGTTCCCATCCTCGTCTTCAATGTTGCTCCCGAGAATGAATGTCTTCACAAGATATCCTCCATCACAGAATTGGCTTGAACTGAGTAGGTTAAATGGCAGTCCTTCAACATAGCGCACATTCTTGATGACGTGTTCTCCATTCGTCATGCTTCCATATCCTATGATTGGTAGACGTCTCTTGTCTACAAGCTTGACAAAGCCTTCAGCTCTAACGACGTAGTCGAAGAGGATGTTGCGCTGCCCAGTCACATGTCTGAAGGCTCCTGAATCAAAGTACCACATGTGACTGCCCTGCAAAACGCAAGATCAAATTTGTTTAGGAACCCATTGCCACATGGGTGTCCTACCGTTAGAAACAGATAAAGCAACCGGTGAAGTATCCTTTTCAGATTTCTCCTTAGGCTTAGGAGACTTCACAGGAGGCAAAGCACTTTGCTTTGTCATTTTCTCTTTTCTTTCCCGGTGAGGACTACCTGATTTACTATAAGCATTTGCATTACCAGGCATATCAACACGCATGTAATTATCAAACAAAGAACATATATGATTTTTGAAAGCTGTAAGATTATCAGAATTCGCTGAGCGATTAAAGTGTACAGACTTTGATTTCATGTTTGAATTACAACTAGGTGGGTTGTAGCCAAGACCAGTATGATCATGACCACCCCATTTAGGGAAAGCATTAAAAGAGTTCTTCTTCTTCCGATATCTCCTTGTTCGTGGCTTCACATTCGCAGTCCCATCACCTGTCCTCGCATCTGCATGAAAAGCAAGTTGTGAGTTGGGTGACGGCTTAACTAGAATGGATTGACCACCTTTGAAATTAGCGGTGGTTTGACAAACTGATTTTAAGATTTTCAAAGGTTGTTTAGGTTTGGAGTTCTCACCCACATCAAATGAACTAGAATGAAAGTCTAGTCCCTTAATGGGTTTTACCAAGCTACTTGTGTCTGCAGATTTTGAATTCTGTGTCTGTGTTACTGTAGGTGCGTGCGGCTTAACTGACTTCCCTTTGTCAGTACCAGCACATGTTCTACCTTCAGTGTTTATCACAGACACTGATGCAAGTGGCTTGGGAGAACTGATTTGCTTTACAGCAGGTGCCTTTGGCAAAACAGGTTTTCTTGGAATATATCCTGAAGGAGGATCATCAGCGTCCAAAAACACCTTCACATCATACACAACATTAGGATCTAATACTAGTTTAGGTTTGGTTGACCTAAAGTCTGGTGTGATTGGTGAGCTGCAGTTACAAGAATCCCAAGAGTCAGATTCTTCTAAGAAGGACACCCGTCTTTTCAACTGATTGATTTGACAACATTGATTTGCGAAAGTTTGACCAAACAACAGTTCCTTTTCATAAAAGAAGTCCTTTTCCATTGTGCTATTTATAAATTGGACAACTAGTTGTGTTTGGAGATCTGCAAATTTGTTTTTAAAACATGAGCAAGAAAACTTTGCGTTCTCACATTGGGTTGTCATACTTATCCTTTCGGCATTTGCCTCATGATAACTATGTTCCAATGATTTGATATGGCTGTCTTTTTCAGAAAGAATCGACTCAAAGTTCTTTATCTTATGGCGACAGGCATCAAGTTCTACGGCTTTGGACCTAAGATGGAACATCTCTTTTTCTATACACACAGGGGCAGGAGGCTGAGTTGCGGAAACATCCAAAGGTTGGATAACATCAGCGTCCTCGGATGTATCTATCTCCCTAGTGTCATAGCTAAAGTTTAAATCCTCATAGTTGATGGGTGGCATTGCTACCTTAGGTGTCCTAGCTTTGATGCCTTCCCAGCTAGTGAAAGTATTCTCTGGATTACTAGCAGGGGTAAAGATGGGACCACTAGCAACAGGACTGGAAGGTGGACTACTGGTTGAACTATTGGCAGGACTGGTGGTAAAAGACACGGCTTTTCCATCTATTATCTCAGTAAAGGTCACAGTCTGCATCACATAGTTGTCATTGTCTTGTCCTTTGACTGACCTAGGTTCAGGTTTGGAAGCACTCATACTGTCAAAGTTGTATAGATGTGCAGGTGCTTTTTCAAGAATGCTTTTCTCTGAATGTCCCAACCCAGGTTTGGCTTGATAAAAGGGATGTTGAGTGGTTTGCTTGGTAAGCAGACTCAAGGTATGTTCAGATTGTCCTCTCTTTAGATTATTTTCCTCAAGCTCTTCTATTTTTATAAACAGTTTTGTTCTTTCCAAGGAAAGAATGTGAAATTTGAGCTTGAGTTCCTCACGACTACTTTCAATTTCGTCGTGAGATTTTTGAAGATCAAGGAGCTTGGTTTCGAGGATAGATTCTCTAATCCCAGACTCAAGCTCCATTCTGTTAAAGTTCTCGGTGAGGTCCTCTAGACTACTTTTATACACATCACTCTCTATTCTGAATCTCGCGACGAGAGCTCTTTCCATTTGGAGTTGGCTCTCAAGTCTTAGAGTTTCAGACTTAGACAGATCATTAGGTTTTGACAATAATGAACAAGAATGTACCTCAGCTTCTTCATCAGTTGAGTCATTTGGGGAACCGGATATGCATGGTTCCTCAAAATCAGCCATGAGGCAGAGTCCTTGTACGGCTGATGGGCCTTCATCATCTGAGTCTTCCGGTTCCATGATCCAGTCTTCCTCATCAGCTAACATCACCTTACCTTGCTCTTTCTTCTTCATCACGGCAGCCTTCTTCTCAAAGTAGGCAGAGTCTTTGAGTTTCTTCTTGCAATCAGATGCATAGTGACCCGGGTCACCACAGTTGTAGCAGGTGGGAACCCGAGCAGGGTTTCTGTTCTGATTGGCTGCGGGTGGAGCTTCTAGAGCTGGTAGCTTGTTCTGTTGTGGAGGTTCAGTTCCACCGGTGTTGTTATGCTGACGACCATCATCATTTGTTTTCTGGTTCTGATTGTTGTAGTTAGAACCAGATTGGTCGTTCCACCTTTGATTGTAACTACCTCCCTGATATCCTCTGTTTCCGTGGTAGTTGTTGGAGTTGTAGTCCTGATCCCTTTGCTGTTGCTGGTTGTTGTTGTTGTAGCCTTGTCTTCGATCTTGATAAGATCCTTGATTGTTGTATCCAGAACCATCACGATGTTGATAGTTGGTTGTTCTTCCTTGATCGTTTCTTTGGAAGCTTTCTCTGGACTGGTACCCGCCTTGGCTAGACTGACCTCCCACAAACTGAGGTCCTTGTTTGAATCTGTTGAAGCGTTGGGGATTTCCCCGAAATTTAGCCATCAAGGCGAATGAGTTCTCCAGCTGAAACATCTCCTCTTCGGTAAGTCCATCATCAAGAACTACAGGTTCTTCAACGGTGTAGTTTTCATGAGAGGACGATCCTCTATTTGACATCAAGGCCAGAGTTGGAGGATCGATTTTCTTTTCAGTTTTACCGAATAAGGTTTCTTCATGAGGTAGCATCATGCTATACAGATCATGAAGTCCAAGCTGGCCAAGATTCTGGCTCACTTGGATGCTGATTGTGACAGATTGCCAGAGTTTGTTCAGTCTTTTTAGGAATTTTACATTCACCTCGTACTTGTTCTTTTCTAAGCCAAGTCTTCGCAGATCGTTTACACAGATATTTAAACGATTGTAGGTTTCAGTCAGCGTCTCTCCCTCGCGAGCACAGAAACTTTCGTACGCGTTCATAGCGTTCTCCTTTTGGCCTTCTAGTGCCTTGTCACCGCCCTGCATTTGCTGTTCAATGCCCAACCACATTGCTCTGGCATCTTTACAGCTGTCCACCCTCGCGAACATGTCATTAGGTAGAGCCATAGTGAGTAACGTGAGAGCACGTTTGTCAATGGCTGCACGAGCACGTTGTTCATGAGAGAACATGTCGTAAGGTTTTTCAACCTCATATGCAGGTAGATAGGGAGTGACATCAGTTCTGGCTACTTCAGCTACAGTAACCGTCGGTCTGATTGGTCCCTCAGTGATAGAGACCATCAGTTTGTCATCCAGCAGATCAAGAAAGTTAATCATTCGGCGTTTCCATTGCTGGTATTCGCCGACGACTAATACTGGAGGTCGGGTTTCAGAACCGATACTGATTATTTCTTTTGACATTGCGTCCTTGGAAATAGGATCTGTTTTGAGTAGTTGGTGTTTTCTGATTGGACAGAGCTTCCGCGCTTAAAGCGCTTCCTTTTATAGAAATTCGAAAATTTCAAAAAGAAAGGCCCAGGCGGGAAATCAGCAAGTCCCGATTCGGGAGATGCAAGCCCCGATACGGGAGAGAGTGAGTCCCGATTCGGGAGTTTAAGTCAAGTCCCGACTCGGGAAATTAGAGTCCCGATGCGGGAGTTCCAATTTCCAAACCGGGAGAGACAAAAAGATCCGATTCGGGAGTTTGTAGAGATCCGATTCGGGAATTTGTAAGATCCGATTCGGGAGTTCAGTGTTCCGAATCGGGACACGAGTGTCCAATTCGGGACTGAATGATCCGATTCGGGAATCTACAAAAACAGCAAAAACAGCTTCTTTTTCTGTCCAAAAACTACCAAAACACGAGCTCTGATACCAATTGTGAGTCCGATATTCAACAAGGATGCAATATATGGACCACTACAAGCAATCACAAGACGTAATGATGCTCAAATAGTGGTAATCAAGCATATAAATGAAAGATATATAACACGACAAAGTATATAACGAAAGTTGTCAGTTACTTGATTTTTTAAAAACGTTAACTAGCGACCCATATTTATAGAGTCGAAGTTACATAAAGCACCCCTAGAGTCTATGACTCTTTTAAGAGGCGCACAAAAGTATTGTTTCAAACTAACTATTACAAATGTTTCAAAAGACGCCCCTGACTTTTTTACAACTAAACCAGTCAGGTTCTAACAAATTCATATTAAGTAATTACAAATAGAAAAGGGAACTCCTATTTATAAGAAAACACACGAAATAATGATTTATCTTTTTTTTATATATATTTTTCTTTTTTACACTTTCAACACTAAGGCTATGTGTACCCCATGCCCAGGCTGAGCGGGCTTGAGCCCGGCGGGCTGCGGTATGCCGCATCTCCATGCCGGCGGGCTTGGTGGTGACCGGGCTCTCGTAGCCGTTGGCCAAACGGGAAGAAACGAAAAAATAACTTTTTTTTAAATTTGACCGTTTTAAAGCGGTAATTTTTCAAAAAATAGTAATTTTTTTTTCAATTTTTTTACCCCTATATAAATACCTCTTCTACCCAACTCATTTTTCACACTAACTTTCATCTCTTCTTCTCTATACACTTCTATTTCTCTAGACACCACCTTTCATCTCTTCGTCTCCATACACACTATGGCACACCCCAATTACTCGACCGGGTCATCATCTACAGATACCGACGAGGAATGGGAATGAGATGCGCAAATGTTTGTGTCGTTCGTTCAACAAGCAACCGCATCACCGTCAATTTCCCGTTCGAGGGCCCCTAACATAGACAGGGGTCGGGTAGAAGCAAACGCACGGCTAACAACGAACTACTTTTGCGATTACCCGACGTACACGGATGAAATGTTCAAACGATGTTTCAGGATGAGGAAGGATCTATTCCTTCGAATAGTTGATGATTTAAGCACACATTATCCATATTTCCAACAACAAACCGATGTTGTGGGGAACCCGGGGTTTTCTCCAATACAAAAGTGTACGGCGGCAATTAGGCAAATGGCGTACGGAATATCCGACGACGCATTTGACAAGTACGTCCGCATGGGAGAGAAAACATCACGCGATTGTCTAAACAACTACTGCACGACAATTATTGAAGTGTATGAATAACTATATTTATGCAAGCCAACTTACGAAGATATTCAGCACTTGTATGCCGCGCATGAAGCTCGACACGGATTTCCCAGCTTGCTCAGTAGCCTTGACTGCATGCATTGGGATTGGGGGAATTGCCCGGTTGCATGGTAAGGTTAATTCAAGTGAGGCGATCATTCGTACCCAACAATCATGTTAGAAGCGGCGGCCTCCCATGACACATGGATCTGGCACGCATTATTTGGTTGTGCCAGTGCCAGTGCCATGAACGACCTCAACGTACTCGGTCAGTCGCCCCTTTGGAATGCGCATGAGAGATAGGTAGATTGAGACACATTATGTATGTGTGTATTATATTACACAATATGATACTCGAAAACAAAAAAACAAGGTCATTTGTGTTAGCCCGCATTATATACCGGATCCACCTAACCACAACTTGCTGAGGAGGAACGTTTAGTGAATGTTCTCGCAGTGAGAAACAGACAGACTCACCATAATCTTTGGGCGGATTTGGTTGAACATATTTGGCGTCTCGATATAGATTTGTAATTTAATATTATTGTTTTGTAATTTTTTATTTTAAATGTTATGAAATTTTAATTTTAGTATTTTAGAATTTAATATACATTTAATTTAATTGTTTATTTAATTTTATTATTTATTTGTATCAAATAAATTAAAAAATGAGGAGGGTTGGGGAACGGGTTGTAGAGGGTTGCAGAGGGTTATGAGAGGGTTAAGAAAGGGTTGGAAAAAAACTGATGTGTCAGCTGATGTGGCAATTAGGTTGGGAGGGTTGAGGTACTGATAGCCTAATAGTAAGAAGAAAAAAATTACTCTCACTTCATTCCCTATACCATTCCTACCCCACCAATTATATCATGACACCTAAATAAATATGAAAATAAATAATAAATAAATCTAAAATAATTTAAACACCGTTAACCCCTATTATTTTTGACCCATTTCAAACACTATACTTGCCAAACACGTCCCATTTCTGCCGATCTTTCATCAATAAAGATTCTTTTTCAAATGAATTTAAACTAGTTGGTAAGCCCGGCTTCGCACCGGGTTTATGAACAGTAGCTACCGACACTTTAACATATTTCAGTCAATATACAATATATGCTAAAAAGTAAAATGAAATATAGAAAACTAAAAGTTACAAAATGAATAAATATTATAAGTTTAGGGGGCTGATATGTAAGTTTAAAAGTGGGTATAAGATTCGGGTTGGTTAGAGCGTATATTATAGTATATAATAAAATAAATACATGAAAAAAAAAACTGTTCAATATTAGGCTCATTTTGATCTTATCGACGATACAATTATAATGACGTAGTTTGTTAATATTAAAACGTATTTTTTAACATGTTTTAGATCGTATCGACTATACGATTATAATGGCGTAATTAGTTAAAATTAAAACGTATTTTTTAACGTGTTCCAATCAATATACGATATATGAGTAAAACGTAAAATCAAATATAAAAAATAAAGGTATAAGAGCGTATATATATTATATAATAAAATAACTACATCAAAAAATATTCAATATTAGACTCATTTCGATCGTATTGACGATACGAATATAATTGAGTAATTTGTTAAAATTAAAACATATTTTTAACGTCTTTTAGCCAATACACGATATATGACTAAAACGTAAAATGAAATATTGAAAGTAAAAGGTAAAAAAATACGTTTTAATGTTAATAAACAACATTATTATAATCGTATCGTCGATAAGATCGAAATGAGCCTAATATTGAACATTTTTTTCATATATTTATTTTATTATATACTACATATACGCTCTAACCCAGGCGAATCTTATACCCACTTTTAAACTTACATATCAGAACCCTAAACTTATGGCGTTGTTTGTTAACCTTAAAACGTATGTTTTGTAACATGTTTTAGATCGTATCGATGATACGCTTATGATGACGTAATTTGTTAAAATTAAAACGTATTTTTTTAACATGTTCCAACCAATGTACGATATATGAGTAAAATATAAAATGAAATAGAGATAGGTACAGGTATAAAGTGAATAAATATTATAAGTTTAGGGGGCTAATATGTGAATTTGAAAATGGGTATAGGATTCGAGTCGGTTGGAGCGTATTTATAGTATATAATAAAATAGCTACATGAAAAAATATTTCATATTAGGCTCATTTCGACCGTATCGATGATACGAACATAATGGCGTAATTTGTTAAAATTAAAACATATTTTCTTAACGGCTTTTTACCAATAAACGATATATGATTAAAACGTAAAATGAAAGATTGAAAAGTAAAAGGTGTAAAGTGAATAAACCTTATAAGTTCTGAGTTTAGGGGCTAATATGTAAACTTGAAAATGGGTATAGGATTTGGGTCGGTTAGAACGTATATATATTATATAATAAAATAACTACATCATAAAATATTCAATATTAGACTCATTTCGATCGTATCGACGATACGAATATAATGACGTAATTTGTTAAATATAAAACGTATTTTTTAACGTATTTTAGACAATACATGATATATGACTAAAACGTAAAATGAAATATTGAAAAGTAAAAGGTATAAAGTGAGTAAATATTATAGGTTCAAGGGCCAAAAATGTAAAATTTATAATGGGTTCTAAGTTTAGAAGCCTAAAACGTAAGGTTAACTATATCAAAAAATAGTCAATATTAGGCTCATTTTGATCGTATCGACGATACGAATATAACGGCGTAATTTGTTCAAATTAAAACGTAACTTTTTAGCATATTTTAGCCGATACACTATATATGACTAAAAACGTAAAATGAAATATTGAAAAGTTCAGGGGCCAAATGTGTAAAATTGGAGTTGGGTATGGCGCGGACCTTGCTGGAGCAGCGCGCGGGTCGTGGCCGGGTCGTAGGCGGGTTTGGGGCGAGAAGGCAGAGAGGGATGGGCGGGTTTTGGACGCGGGTCGGGTCACGGGTCGGGTGGAGCGTTTGTGGGTCGGAGTTCCTGATAAATGTATAGTATATATAATAATTTGGTTATAATTAAATTATTTTCTTTCATATATTCATTTTTTAAAATCTATTGTATCTCATTATTTTTAGACATGTATTCTCTTTTTATTATTTTACAATTCAGTTCAATTTGATTTTATTCTACAACTAAATTATTTTCTGACACATATTTGTTTAAAAAAAATCTATGTGGTGGTGTCATATGGTGTGTGTATAAAAGTCGAACTCATATGTGGTCAAACACGGTGGGGCTTCATGGGAAAGCGTCTTTTAAAGAGTGAACGAAAAAAGGGATTTGTTGTGTTGGGATGGAAAAGAACCCCTACCTAAATAACATGATACTTCAATCCAATTTAATGAGGAAATTTTTTAGTTAACGAGGATGGAAAATTTTCGAGCTTGTGTAGGTAGATGGCGCCGCGTATGGAAACAATCATCAACCATGGATATTGAAGATGTTGTGTAACCTTTCATAACATATTATTGTCTTGATTTATTAATTGTTTTGAATAATATTTGGTGATACCATGAATATATAAAATATCAACTATTACGTACTATAATTTATATATGAAAAACACTAAAAAAAATTGAACAAACTATCCACTTGTTAATGTTTAAGTTCTAAGCTATTTTTTTTAAATGAAAAAAACCATTAATTTTTTTTATCTTGAATGGTTAAGTTACTAAACTACTTTTTTTATTGATCATTAAATGTTTCCCATTTTAAGTAATTAAGTCCTCGAATATTTTTTTACAGTAAAATAAAACATCGAACCATTAATTTTTTTACTTTTATCCTTTTAACATAAACAGATTCGGATAATTTTTTGTACTTACAAATATTCTTAGTCTTCTACCAAGTAGTTATTTATTTATTATAAAAATGTAGATGATCAATTTTTAAAAGTTCCATCGTTTATTTATTCAAGGGTTTGGATCATTATACACCCCTCTAGTCTATGAATTGACATTTTTTCAATTTTTTAGACAGTTTTTATTATAAATAAGTTGACTTTTACTTTAAAATAACATTTTTCAAAATTCTAGATGATGTTTGATTGGTTTTATAGACTAGAAGGGGGTGTTAGTAACAACACCCTTTATTCAATAAAGAATGTTTAGAAAAGTCATTCAAATTAAAATTTGTATAATGGTTTTTACATTAAAAAAATTGTTCGAAGACTTAGGGTGCTTTACTTGTGGAAAACATTTTTCATTTTCACGGAAAAAGTTTCTAGAAAATGGAGTTGAGTTTTCATTTTCAGTTTTCTATGAAAATTTTAGAAAACCACCTTTACTTGGAGTGATGGAGTTTTCATTTTCCATTTTTAGAAAATTAGAAAACTCGTTTACCTATGCATTTTCTATCACTTTTCATTTACATTTTTTTCAAACATCAATATTAGATATATTATTTAACATAAAATGAAACAAGACTTTAATATTATAATATCAACATTAAAGTAACATAAAAATGATCATTTTAAATAAGATATTTTTATTGATAATGTCATCAAAATGTGTCATAAAATGACATCAAGTTCATTCTCGAATATCAAACACACCAAATTCAAACACAAAATAAACTAGTGCAGCAAGTCCTACAAAGTTTCATACGACATACCTACATTATAAAACAACTACTCATCCAAACTATGAAGCTATTCTTTTGCGACGACGTCGTGTATACTTTTCCCACAACATGTCAGCAATTGAACTCCTAACTTTAATCATGTGTTATATAATTGTGATGATAAACGTTTTTTGTGTTGTAGGAGGCGACTTAAGAATACTGATTATAGAAATATTTATAATGCGTGAGGGTCATCTATTGGTGAATCGAAGTCACATATGATCCAGACTGCTTTGAAGGGTGGATTTGAGTATATGGGAGCCACTTTTGTTGATTATGAAAATGTGAGACATAACGTGATTTCACTTGTTGAAAATAAAGAGGTGCAAATGCTTATTAATTTGCTATCTAAACGTAAAGCTTAGGTTCCTGATTTATTTTTGAGTATAGGTTATTTTGGGTTAATGATACTATATCACTTTATGCCACGTATCGAACTAACAAGTTTGTATTTTTATTTGGATAGCTTAGGTTGTATTGAAGCATAAGTGGATTGTTTAGTTTTTTTTGGTAGGCATGCGATGAGTTTTATCCCCTTTTACAGCAATTGACAATCACAAAAGATTTGTTGTAGTGGGTTCTATGTTGATAAGCCATGAATGTACTGACAACTTTATGTGTTTAAAAAAAACTTTATGTGTGTGGTTGCTGCTTTTTTGAAAGCGCATAATAAGGGAACCCAAGCTTGTTATTACTGATCAATGTGCAACTATGAAACAAGTTGTTCTCGTGGTTTTTATGGAGTATAAGCACAGGTTATATGCTTGGCATAAATATAAAAAGGTTGTTGAATATGGTTAGATTTTTATTGTGTATGTTGAATTAAAAGATGGAAATGTGTTTTTCTTTACAACTTAGAAGAGAGTGCTTTTCTCGACGTAAGGTTTGTTGCAGGATGCTTATGTTGGGTTTTTTTTGTACGTAAGTGCTGATCGTGATGCTAATGCGACATTTAAGAAGACGATTAATAGATTGGTGCGCAATACACATATTAATGTTGATGAGTTTGAAATTGAGTGGAAAATATTATTAACGAGTTGAGTTGCATGTAAATGATTGGGTGGCAAATATGTATGCTATCAGCCAGTCTTGGATTTTTGCATATTTCAAAGACGACCCTACAACTAGATTACTGAGGACGATGCCTAGATCTAAGAGTTCGATGCATACTTTCGGCTGTTTGTGTCATTTGAAAATGACTTTGTTCGTTTTTACATGCATTTGATGGAACGATAGAGAAGCAGCGTAACAAACAGTCAAGTCTTGAGTTTGTCACTAGAAACATGTTTCCCATGTGTGTGACACGACTATGTATTGAGAGGCATGCATCTGAGGTTTACACGAGGGTTATGTTTTTCATGTTAAAAAGGGATACGAAAATCGTTGTTTTTTTGTGGGTTGGAGTTTAATAGGCAAGATGGCGATGTTAAGAGATATGTGGTTTCGCACAAGAGTAGTAGATCAATAACTAAAATTTCGTATGAGGTAAGTCCTGTATTAAATTTAGTATTATTTTTTGAGTTGTTTCTTTTAATTTTTTAATATCAATTTGTTTTTAGTTGATGGTTGTGCACGATGTTAGTGTGAAGAACTTTGAGTGTTAGTCTAACTTTTTCTGTAGAAATGGCATATTGTGTTGACATAAATTCAAGGTGTTGCTAAATGACGGGGCTGATTCCATTCCTAATGAATTCAATTCATATGCCCTCGTTGGACAATGGCTCTAGTTTGGGTGCAAATTCAGCTAGCTCGAGCACGTTATGGTGAGATTGACGTTGAGAAGGAAAGTTTGATAAGTGGTTTATATATTGATGTAGATATGCTAGTTAGTCGTCTTAAGAATGATAAACGCAATTTATGCGAGGTTTCTTTTTTACATTGGAAATAAATAACGTATTTTAACGAAATTCTATATGTTAATATGATAGTTATGACGTAGTTTTTTTAACATATTTTAGTTAATATATATGATTATTATGTTAATGTGATAAGAATGCAAAACCAGAATTGAAAAGTAAGGAATATCACATAAATTAAATAATGAACTAAACAATCTCATAAGTGTTAGTCAATTGTGTGATAATGGTCTGGATGTACTTTTCAAAATCAAATCCTGCATAATGTACAAAGTTGATACATTGATAGAGGTAATGAGAGCCAACAGAAGAGGAGATCTGTATATTCTGCGTTTTGATACATTAGAAGCCAAAGAGGAAGTTTGTCTTATTTCCTCTGTGAAGAATGAAGAAGCTTGGCATACCAGGTTTTGTCATCTTAACTTTCATACTCTTAACAAACTGGTAAGGCTTAAATTAGTTAAAGGACTGCCCAATATAAAATTTGAGAAAGATCATCTGTGTTCAGCTTGTGAAATGGGTAAACTTAGAAGATCTTCCCATAAAACCAAGTCTGATCCTTCATATGATAAGCCTTTGCAAATGTTACATGTGGAACTCTGTGGACCCATGTCAGTGCAATGTCTTGGAGGAAAGAAGTACATTCTGGTGCTTATCGATGAATTTTCACGATTTACTTGTGTAGAATTTGTAAGAAAGAAATCTCAAGTTCTTTTATTACTAATCAATTTATTGAAGAGACTGCAAGTTCTTCATGGCTTTCAAGTTAGGGTACTCAGAAGTGACAATGGCACAGAATTCAAGAACTCTGTGATTGAAGAGTATCTAGCCTCTGTTGGAATTACAAACAACTTCTCAGCCACAAGGATACCTCAACAAAATGGAGTAGTAGAAAGGAAGAACATGACACTTGTTGAGGCTACTAGAACCATGTTAAATGCCTCTAGGCTACCACTCACATTCTAGGCAGAAGCTGTCTCTGCTGCTTGCTACACTCAAAACAGATCCCTGGTGGTTAAAAGATTTGAGAAAACTCCTTACCAACTTCTTCACAATAAAAGACCAAATATCAAATTCTTTCATGTGTTTGGTTGCAAATGTTTTGTACTAAATGACAAAGAACCCATAGGGAAATTTGATCCCAAAGGAGACGATGCTATATTAATTGGATATGCATGGGACACTGTTGCGTTTAGAGCTTATATTCCTAGAACTCAAATTGTTGTAGTAAGCACTAAAGTTAGATTTGATGATAATTTTCAGGTTATTCAGGACAAATTTACTGAAGAGTTGAAGCTTCAAGCTGATAAGTCACCAAATGCAACCATCACACAAGATCTTTGAGCAACTTTTCACAAGTGGTATGAAGATGAAGATGAAACTGACAGATCCTCTGTTGAACCTGATAGCCCCTGTCACACAAAATCAAGTTGAAATGGCAAGTCATTCCACAACGACTATTTCAGGACCATCACCATCCATTCCATCATCCTCTATTACTCCTTCCACAGTATCTCCTCCACTAGAAGCTGTTCTAACATATAGCACCCCAAACCTTTCTTCAACCTTTCTTCAACACAAGTTCCAACTACTACAGAACCCACTCCTCTTCCAAGTAAAATTATCCAATCTACAATTAATCTACCACATGCCATAACATGGACCAAAGATCATCCACAATCCCAAATAATAGGTGAACCATCTGCTGGTGTAAGAGCTACTGCAAACTTCTGCCTCTTTTCATGTTTTGTAAGTGAGATTGAACCTAAGAAGGTGGCAGAGGCTCTGGTAGATCCATTCTGGGTAGAAGCTATGCAAGATGAGCTTCTCCAATTTGAAAGAAATCATGTATGGACACTTATTGTTAAGATTGCTATTGGCACAAGGTGGGTTTTTCGAAATAAGAAAGATGAGAATGGAGTAGTGGTTAGGAACAAGGCAAGATTGGTGGCTCAAGGATATTGTCAAGAGCAAGGCATAGACTATGAGGAAACCTTTGCCCCTATGGCTAGACTAGAAGCAATTCACATCTTTCTAGCTTATGCTGCTCATAGCGGGTTTCAGGTTTATCAAATGGATATATATGAATACTGCCTTCTTCAATGGCAAACTCAAAGAGGAGGTTTATGTTAAGCAACCACCAGGGTTTGAGAGTGAGAAATATCCCAGTCATGTCTATTTTTTAGACAAGGCTCTGTTATGGCCTTAAACAGGCTCCCAGAGCATGGTATGAACGCTTATCTACCTTTTTCACTACCTATGGTTTTCACAGAGGTACAACAAATATTACATTGTTTTCTATTCCGCAACAGCAAACTAGTCACTAGTTTAAGCTCAAATAGATTACCTAATTACAAAATCACTAGTTGGGCTTCTCCTCTTGGGTTGTAATTTTCCTAGTATGTTTACTTTGGGGATTTGATTATTTGAGTATTTAGACTTGATTACGTGAATAAAATGAGTCTAATTGTGATTTGTCTAGTTGCATATTGTTTTTAATTAGATGAGCAAATATCTAATTATCTAGTTACATATTGGACCATATGGTTCTATACTAATTAATTTAAAATAACTTTCATCCGTCATGTACAAATATTTAACTAAGGCTATGTTTGGCAAACGTAGCTTATAAGCTAGCTGGTAGCTGATAAGCTAGCGGATAGCTGATAAGCTAGCTGTTGATTGATAAGCTTGCTAGTAGCTGATAAGCTAGCTGTTGAACAAATTATGTTTGGCAAAAACTAGCTTATGAGTATGTAAAATGACCAAAAACGGTATATTTGAATTTAATAATTAATATTAATAAGGGTATAATTGGAAAAAGCTACAATAAGCTCCTCATAAGCTACTCAAAGTAGTGTTTCAAAAAGCTAGCTTATAAGCTAGCTTCCTGGTACATGTTTGGATGGACTAGCTTATAAGCTAGCTTATCAGCTAGCTTATGCTTGCCAAACAAAGCCTAAAAGAAAAACAATTGGAGGATCATTAGATGAAAGATTGTTTGGATACTTATATTTAAAAAAAGGTTTTTGCTTAGATTGATAAAGAAAATATCATAGATACTTTTCAAAAAAATGTGAACACATCGAACTCACTCTTAAAATTGTATATCAATATAATATCGTCATTTTTGCAAGCATGATGCAATATCTTTTTAATATATGCAAGCATGATGCATGTGACATGTGAAGAGTGGTTGATTTTTCGTGAACGAAAATATAACATAAACTCCATGTATTTCATGTTTGTTGACTTCACACGTCAAATTGTAGCTTAAAATCTCGCGTCTGAAATGGCGAAGTCCGGAATAATGAAGAGCATTCCTCGTTCCCATTGAAATGTTTCGATTTCCCAAGCTTGCGATGGACTTGTCAAAACCCATAAACCAAGTAAAACTATAGCATTCGGGATAAGAAATAAATGAAAAAGAAAAGAAGAAGAAGAAGAAAGAAGAAAGAAGTCCTTTTTTATTTTGGAAAAGAAGTCCATTTTGGGTACAATAAAGATGTCACCACATAAAAGTGAAAACAAGAAAGCTCCTTTAATAACAGTTTTGTCCTTTTTGAAATCTTAGCACATGCTATAGTTGAAATTTGATAACAAAATGTATCAGAAAACTAGTAAAAACCAAGGATAAGTTTGTTAGACTTTGTGTTTCCGAGATCTATTGGGCATCAATTGAGTCTACTTTAACACTGCATTATTTATTATTGTTATTTCATATTCTTTTTCGAGTTATAACACTGCATTTAATTTACAGTTCTCAACTACTTACAGATCTAAACACCAAAATGTCCTATATAATCACCTCCTTTCTTTCTTGATATCTTCAAGCTTTCTAGTTGCAGGTTTCACTCATGGCTGCCTCCAACAACATTGAATCAGATCAGGTACTTCACTCGTCCATGCGTTTTTTATCTGAACGACAAGTAAACATGCACACACATTCCCGGCCATCTGGGGCTCACAAGGGCAGCCTACTTATCCCATCGACCACGACCCTGCCCAATTCCTACTATGTCCAGTGGCGGATCGAGGATTTTGTCGTAGTGCGGGTACCTCTACGATAGACTAAAAGCCCGTAAAGTCTTTCAATATATTTTTAGCTTAATATCAGTGTTTCAAAGGATTTTTAAGGTTTTATTGGTTGATTTCAAGGTATTTTTAAGTTTGTTTGGCCATTTCGAAGAAACGTTTTGGTTTTTTTTTTGTTGATTTTGAGAGGTTTTCTGTTGATTATGATGTACTTTTTTTTGGTCGGTGGGGTCCCATATGAAAAATCAGTGGGGGGATCTATGGTAAAAATTCAGAAAAATAACCTTTTTAACATTGAAAAAATGGTTCTTTTAATCTTTCACTGGGGTCCTTTCCCCCGTATTTACTCTACAATTAATCGTCCCTGACTATGTCACAAACCCATGATCTGGATATTGCCACATTCTCTCCATGGGGTTTGAACCCGGGTAGCCAGGGATACCATCCACTGACACCCTCCCCCCCCCCCCCCCCCCCCCCCAAAAAAAAATAAATAAATAAATAAATAAATAAAAAATAAAATAAATAAAAAAATAAAAAAAAATAATAATAATAAATAAATAAATAAAGATGTTACTTTACTACTGGACTAGACATGCATTGATACTCATCCACACGTTGTGGTTTCAACGAATCATTGTGGTCTGTTTTGGTTAAAAAAAATCCAAAACCAAAACTGAATCAGGCCATTTGTAAAGGTATCTGATTCGTGGGTATCCATGGGTTCACGAGTATGATAGCTGAAGATGAGAGCGAGTGTTGAAAACTATGCACCAAATTTTCGTTCTTGCAGGTGATTTTCGAAGAAATTTTGGGAGCAAGAAAGGTGATACTAAACAGAGAAAAGAAACTAAACACACTCAACTATGATATGGTACGCTGCGAAAATTAAAATTCAAACTCGATTATGGTGATGGCTTGTGTTGCTTATTTGTATCGTACCGATTGCAGTTGAGTAAAATGACAAAGAAATTGAAAGAGTACGAGAATGATCCAACGGTTATGCTTGTGATATTGAAGGTATAAAAAGGAAGTTGTTGGTTTATTGATTAAACCATATAGGTTTAGAGGACACGCCCGCTTCTAAACGTCTTAAAGAGAGCAATTTATTTGACATATATTGTTTATACGACCAAAATTAAAGCATCCTATCGAAACCTTCGCAATAAGCTTTAAGGACGCTTTTAGACGTCTAGACAAGTTTTTAAGAACATTATAAATATAAATCATTGCATTAGTTATTTCATGGGACACTTTTGAGAAAGTGTCGTATAAACCCATCATTTTTAGGTCATTTGTTATTATTGGACAGTATTTTAATTAGTGTTATGTAAAATATCTAAACAATGTTTTTTTATTTATAAAAATGTCCTAAAAAACTTGTTACGATTTTAAAAGTTTTGCAAATCTATTACAACATTTTTAGATAGGACATTTCATCATTTGGTTCTATAAACCAAGTCATATAAAGTGGTCTATTTTGACACTTTGTTTTGTTGGTGTCCTATAACCTTAATATTGTTGCGGTGAGATGGTTCTTGTAGGACGTACATATGTCCTTAGGTGATGTCCCAATAGAGTACCTAATAATTTATCGTAACAAGTTTTCTAACATTAATACGTGGTTGGCACGTATGATGTGCTCCAATTGTGCAGGCGATCGGGAAAGTATTTTGCGTTGGTGGCGATCTCACGTCTGCTTCTAAATTTGTAGAATTTGGTAAGAACAACCTTACGTAACCATTAACATAGAAAATGAAGGTAACCATGTCTTCTGATTTTGATCAGGACATTGGAGTTTTGGAACAAACTATTATCGGAAAGAGTTTTGCTTGGATTACATGCTTGCAACGTATAAGAAGCCATTGGTTGCGATCCTAGACGGAAGCGTTATGGGAGGAGGCGTTGGGATATCGATACACGCAACATTTAGAATCGTAACTGAGAATACGGTATCCATCTATTTAAACTATCTTTCATGTAGTTACCATTACTAACACAAATCACCTTTATAGGACATTAAAAATGTCTAGATATTTTTATAGACTAAATAAATGCATGTCCAAAGTAAGGTGTTGCAATAATTTGTTAGGATGCTTTTGGACATCATAACATGTTATTTAGGACATTTAAAAATAAAGTCCCAATTAGAGTTTTATACGGTTGATATTGTTTGAATAATTGTTTTATAGAAACAGTGCTCTATCAAAAAAATTTGGGAAGATAAGTAATTTTCAATAATGTCCTATAAACGCGTTATTCAAAAAAAAAAAAAATCCCAAAAACTTGTTAAGATGTTAAAATATATATATATATATATCCCTATAATGATACTTTTCTATAAGAAGAACATTATTTGTTTCTATAAACTTAAGCTATATATTTAATTATAGTAAATAGGATTTTAACAAACATCGTCGCTTCTTTGACATTGGCGTAGATTTTCGCCATGCCTGAAGCATCAATTGGATTGTTTCCGGATGTCGGTGCTTCTTATTTTTTATCACGACTTCCAGGATTCTTCGGTATTTCATCTCAAGATCCTGTTCATAATGTACATATATGGATAGTCACATAGACTTTTAATCATGAATCAATCGTATTTTGTGTAGGAGAATATATGGGATTAACTGGGGCTCGATTAGATGGAGCTGAAATGCTTGCATTTGGTCTTGGAACTCATTTTATCCCGTCTCAGGTACTCACCTCTCCTCGTGTCTTAGACATTGAACAAAATCGATCTATAAGTTGTTTGGGAGTCCCACATCTACTTAGAATTCAATCATTTCAATTCTACCTAAGAGGTAGCTCTTTCAAAGAATAATCTAATGGGTGTTCGATATATTTTCACAAGCTATTATACATATGATTATTGCAGACTTTACCATTGATGGAGAGTGCTCTAGAAAAGCTAGTTGCTTCAACAGATGCACCAACAGTAGCAGCAATGGCCTTCGTTATTAACAAGTTTGCAAAACAAGTAAAACTCAAGCCAGGGAATGCAAACACTAGGTAAATACTCCACGATTCATGAAAACTTGTAATTAGAATTTTATCATCCTATGCTGTTGGTAGTCTTTGATCTGACAATTCTTTTTCACCAGACTCGATTTGATCAACGAATGCTTCTCCGGAGAATCGTGTGAACAAATATTATCATCGTTGGTAAGTTATCTTACAAGATAACATATCACTTAGATAAATTAAGCCTAGACATTAAAAATTAATTTCTAGCTCTAAGTGTTTTAATAGACTACTTTAATAGAAACTAATCTACATGAAAAATGCTAAAATATGTTTATAAAGATAAGAGTAAACTACGATTTTCGTCCTGTGGTTTGATGATTATAACTATTTTCGTCCCTGTGGTTTGAAAATTACTTTTTTCGTCCTTGTGGTTTGAATTTGTTTCTGTTTTCATCCTTGCCTCTATCTTTGTTAACAAAAGAGATTAAAATGTCAAAAAATTTCATTTTTTTGAAAAGTTACATATTCAGTCCTTGTGGTTTGTAGAGTTATAAATATTTATCCTTAAATTTTAAAAAAAAAAATTAAAACTTATATATTATTTTTTCTTTTTTAGTTTTTATTATTTCTTTATTATATTTCTATAATATATATATATACACAACATTATTAATATGTATTTTTTTAATTTAAATAATAAATATTAAAATTAATTAATGAAAAATAAAGTATAAATGAGTATATGGATTAGTGTGAGTAAAACAAGTATATATAAAACTATTTTTTTTCACGAGTAATATTAAACTATTCAAATGATCATTTAAAATAACTAAAAATTAACAGTTTACTTATTTTAAAAACGTTTTACTCACATTAATAAATAAAATCTTACTTATTCTAAATACGCTTTACTCATACTTATAAATAAGGGAAAAGTCTAAAAAAATCCAACAAACTATTCCATTTTGAATGGTTAAGTCCCTAAATTTTATAGGGACTTAATCATTCAAAACGAAAAAATATAATGGTTTTTTCATTCAAAAGAATAGTTTAGTGACTTAATCATTCAAAATGGAAAAGTTTAATGGTTTTTTTGTTCAAAAAAATTGTTTAGGGACTTAACCATTCAAAATGGAATAGTTCGTTGGGTTTTTTTAGACTTTTCCCTATAAATAAAAGTTAATAGTTTTACTTATTTATATATAGTAATAAAGATCTTAAGTAAATCAATAAACAAATAAAACTATTAACTTTTACTTATTTTAAAATAATCATTTGAAAAGTTTAATACTACTCATGAAAAAATTAGTTTTATTTTATATCAATCGGTTATTTTTGTTAAATACGTTTTACTCACACTAAGTATACTCATTTATACTTTATTTTTTATTTATTAATTTTAATATTTAATATTTAAATTAAAAAAGGATACATATATATAATGTTGTATATATATAGTATAGAAATATAATAAAGAATAATAAAAACTAGAGTAAATTACACTCCCGGTCCCTGTGGTTTAACGATATTTTGGATTAGGTCCCGATTTTGCAAAAATTACACTGACCGTCCCTGTGGTATTCAATAACGAATGGATAAAGTCCCTCACGTTAACGGAATCAAAAAGATTCCTTTAACATTGTTAAGTCCAAGGGTATATAAGTCTTTTAGTTTTTTTCTTTTTCTTTCCATTTCTTTTTTCTTCCAAATAATACCACCTGGGCCCACTTACCCTACCCTTTCTCTACTAACATGCCACCTAACCTCACCTACTCTACCCTTTATCTTTCTCTCTCCTTTATTTCTTTTTCCCTTTCTCTCTCTCCTCTTCCCCAAATCAACCTGCAACTTTTTTTCTCTCACTCTTTATTCTCTAAACACCATGAAAACATATCTTCAACTTGTTTTTAAGTAGTATCACATGTATGCAGGCATGCAGTATTAGTTTATTTAGCACCATGCTTATAGAAAACGAAAATACTCATCAATCAAAACATCTGAATCACTCGATCAAAATTCATCAATCGAAAAATCAAAAGAATTCGATCAAAACTCATCGATGAAAAAAACAGAAGAACTCGATCAAAAACCCTATGATCGAGATCGATATTCAAAGGGAAATCCGATCAAAACCGGAGAATCTCGCATACGACGACGTGAAATCGATGGTCTACACTCCCCACTTGCCTCTGCGAAACCATGAGGCTCTTCCCGCCGGTGGCCGTCGACGAGAAGCAGGCGGCAGACGATGACGTTTTGCCGGACAAAACCTCCGGCCACCTCCCACTCGCACCTGCACCTCTAACAGTTTCTGATCAAAGATAAATAGGGAAAGGGTTGTATTTTCTTGGTGCTTTTACCAATGTTTCCCAAATGAAGTGATAGAAAAAATACATACATGATATATACCTAGTCTACACAACAAGCATATATATATATATATATATATATGTGTGTGTGTGTGTGCGCGTATAAATAATATACATACATATATTATTGAATTATGAAAACTTATAAATAATACAAATACAAATACATACACAGGCAATATATACAAGTATATATAAAATATTATAAGTAATTTACTCTTCATTTAATATATATATATATAATTATATATACACATACATACATACACAAACAACATATACATAAAATTATACTAAAAGAAAAGGAAGATAATTGAAAGAGAAGAAGAAAAAAAAGTTGCAGGTTAATCATTAATGGGTTTCTTGGAAAAGGAAAAAAGAGAAAGAAAAAGGGGTGGGGGAGATGAAGGTAGGTGGTTGGGGCTACGTGGCAATGGAGAAAACATAAAAAAATAAAACAAAAAGACTAAAAAGACTAAAATACCCCTTGATTTAATAAAGTTAACGGAATTTTTTTGACGGCGTTAAAAGGAGGGACCGTATCCATGCGTTATTGAATACCACAGGGATGCTCAGTGTAATAAACGCAAAATAGGGACCTAATCCAAAATTTCGCAAAACCACAGGGACCGGGAATGTAATTTACTCTAAAAACTAAAAAAGAAAAAATAATTTAAATTAAGAAAACACACATATATATATGCTATATATGTGTATATGTATAGTCTTTTAAAAAATATATATAACATATAATATAGAAATATAATAAAGAAATAATAAAAAACTAAAAAAAAACCAATATATAAGTTCTAAATTGTTTGAAATTTAAGGACAAATATTTATAATTTTATAACCACAAGGATTTAATACGTAACTTTTCAAAATAAGAATTTTTTTGACAGTCTAACTCCTTTTGTTAACAGAGTTAGAGGTAGGGACAAAAATAGAAACAAATTGAAACCATAAGGATGAAAAAAGCAATTTTTAAACCATAGGGACGAAAATAGTTATAAAAATAAAACAACAGGAACGAAAATCATAGTTTACTCTAAAGATAAATCTGGGTGTCTTAATTAACAAGTTTTTATTATATTTGAGATGTGTTCAGAACACTTATTCAAAGTGTATGTCCTATTAAAACTAATACAGCAACATCACTCATGAAAGCGTCCTAAAAACTTGTTAAAACTCAAATTCTATATATGTCTTGTTAATTGTAAAAGAAGTCCTGAAATTTTGCTAAAATGCCTAATATTATTTGATCATATGAATGTAATTTCTATAAGCTAGTACAGTAATTCACTTGGATAATTAGTATCTTATAAACCTAATTCTTTTGTAGTGTAACTTTGTATTGTATACTGACATCTGTGGTTTGTTCCAGGAAAGGTTGGCTAATCGAGTACCAGAGAAGTGGATCCACGATGCAATAACATCAATGAAATCTGCGACTCCAATGGGTCTCAAGATTTTCTTGAGAACGGTAGAGATCGACTAGCAATTTAGATACATACTATATGAACCAAGTAACTACCAACCCTTGAAACTTATGAATGCTAGCCTTACGAATTCTATGGCTATGACAGATTAGAGAAGGTCGATCAAAAACTTTGGAACAATGTCTTCAAACTGAATACATTGCTATCTCTCATGTTCTACGTAGAACCATTAGCAACGATTTCTACGAGGTTCTCCCATTTTTTCACTAATATCGAATTATCACCATGTTCAATATAACTTAGAACTCATGTGCTTAGAATGTTTTTTTATGCAGGGATCTAGAGCTATGTTGATAGACAAAGATAAAAGACCCCAGGTAAATCCCAGATATAATTGGCTTTTAGGATGTCAAGCCGTCGTAATTGAGTACTTAATAGGACCCAACAACTATACATCCTATATAATGAATCTACGAAACATTGTTAAGATGAGGTAATGAAACCTAGTACCTGTTTTATGGACAAAGTTACCCAACCTAATAGGACTCAAAAAGTATATATTAACCTTTTACAGAACATATGATACTTTTTAACAAGGGTTATGTAAGGAGGCTAATAACCGATTTACTTCATGTGTCGTATTGTGTTGTCCAACTTTATGGATAGAACTTATTAAGCCACCTAAGTCCATTTGGATTTCTTGTTGTAGTGCCATTGTATAGATATCATGTCTATTGATCATATAAAATTAGAGCCCCACCAAGTGATTTATTAAGACACTTAATTATATGTGGGAAAATTTACATTTTGTTGTAGTGAAAATTAAGCGTAACTGACACTTGGTTTTTGTCGATAGTGGGTACCCTCAAAACTAGAGGACGTTAGTGATGAAATGGTTGGCAAGTGTCTATCGTTATCGTTCACCGAAGATGATGATTGGCTGCCGTTACAACTTCCATCAAGATCGAAGGAAGTTGAGGCCATGGTATCAAAACTCTAGCGAAGGGATGTGATTTACTACTTTTCTGGTAAGCAAATTAAAGCCCTTCAACTTTCTAAAATACATCTTCAGTCCTTTATATTAATTCACCAATTTCTATATTATTTTTTTCATTGGTGCTTAGAGTTTAAATGGTGTGCTGTAAGTCAAGAACTGGTATGTTTAAGTTATTTCGTTGTTAAGAATACAATGATTACAAGTTATGATTATGCGATATCATCTCGTAATAGATCATTTTAATTTTGAGACAAACATGGTATTGTTTTACTTTTATATATTTGGTTTTTTAATTTGTATTTTATGGGTTTCATTACCAATGAATATGTGTTTTGATGGTTATATTTGGTTTTGTTTTTTAATTTGTATTTTATGGGTTTCTATACAAATGAATTTGTATTACAAGCGTCGAGCGAGCATGCATCCAAATTGGAATATTTGAGTTTAATCTATTTTGAACCTGCCGTGTCAGAAACGAAAAGAACACGGCTGAGACAGGACTCAGTGAATGGATTATAAAATAACTTCGGAATACAATAAAATAAAATCGATAACGAAGCAGAAGACTTTCAATTCAAGTTAAAACCACGTGGTAACTCAAAGCAATTCACAATTCAATTTCAAACATAATAAAAGTACAATCCGTCAATTCCTGTTCAAGTGTTCGTGGGGTGGCCAAACCACACGAACTATTGGGCCGGCGTGCGGGCACACACACTCGGATCCCCCGTGAATTTAACCACGGTCACAAGTCTATGGGTAAGGTCCTAGGATGGATCCATCCGCCCTGGAGCCAACAAAGTCGGCCTAGTCCTCGGGGTGGGTTCACGTAAGCCACTAATGGACTTAACCTCGGGACCGAGTTCACCTGCAGGACGCCATGACTACGAAACCGCCACAGAAGGCATCCCAACTAACGTGCCCGTTAATTGAGTCATGTCAAAACAGTCAAAACCAAACGTGCGCCATTTACCTGGATGGCGTTTCATAAAAATCAAGTTTCATAAATTTCACAAAGTACAAGATAAATTCAATACGAGACACGATGTAACAAAACGTGGAATTGTTCAAACATAGAACTCAACAATGTAAAATAAAATCAATGACAAAGTTCAATAATTCATACGTATATATGTAACTCCACATTTCGTTGATCACGTTCACATGGTCAATCACAAGTTGGTGAACCACCTTTAGGATGGGTTACCTTAGTTCAACTGGAGTAAGAAGATATGATTGAACGGAAATTTACGGCAAAGATTGATTTGTCTGCGTGCGTGCCTAAGAAACGACGAGTTGTTATTGCTTGAACGACATAAGACTCACACGTTAATTCTTAAAGTAGTGTACTTAGGTCCTAAAGGTATTAAAACCACTCAATTTGAGGTACGAACAGCCGGCCATACGTTACGGAACCAAACTCAAAAGTCGGTCGCGCTCACTTTCATTTCTGCAATTTCAGCTTTTTAACGCTGTGTTCACAAGCATTTTTCTCTCATTTAGAGGCCAATATAGAATACAAGTTCTAAAAGAAAGTTGTAGAACGGCCTCTTATGGTTCTATCTAATTTGGAATCATCGCATTTGGATTATCTGTTGATTTTATACGGAATTTACAAGAAAGCAGGGACTGGTCCGTAACTGCAGTGACCAGCACCAAAAACGCGATGTTTCGACCCATTTCGAGTTAGAACTGGGTCTGACTTTCTAAATACGAATTGAAGTACATAAGAAGGGCTATCTAACTGCAAAATTTCAGCTCAAACAGAGTAACGAGCAGAGAGTTATAGACTCTCAAAGTTGCTGAGTTTTACCAAAATTCATAAACCGATTGTTCGACTTTTCTCAACTTATGCTATAATGATCAAAGCTTCGTAAATTTACTACATGCAAGAGTTAAAACCACTAAATAAAGTTCAAAAGTTCTCATCCCAAGCTTAATCACGTCGTTTTGGTCTCTTAGACATTAAATCGAACACTTGGTGTGCGATTTAACGAACTGATAAAACCTTACCAGTTTGTAACTACACTTTACCCAGATTCATACTACAATCTTCCACCAACAGCAGTATCCTATCATGCAAAACAATATAAATACCATACCAATTCATAACATAAACCTAACCTATTTACAAACCAATCTCAAAACTCTAACATAAATATCAATTATAAAGGAAGGGATTATACCTTGAGGTAGGATTTGAAGAATGATTACAAAAATATGATTAAATTTGTGTTCCTCTAACAAATTGATATTGAAATTTGGTGGAGGAAGAAGGAGATAGGAAGAAGAAATATGGCGATGGTGATGAGGAGAGAATTGAGAAAGAGGTGTGAAGACTAAAGTCTAAACACACACATACACATATATATATATATTTAATAATACTAGATATGTACTCGCGCGCGTTGCGGCGCGAATCATCTAGAATTTAAAGTCGAAAACTTGAAAAAATAATTTCGTTTCGTGGTGCAATTTTATTCCCTTTTTATTTTCAACACAAATGGAAGAAAAGTGTTCCTAAAAATTAGTAGATTTGTAAGTCTGTAACTGTAATCAAATGTCAAGCTTTCCAACACCCACATGACATGGGATTTACAATTATGAAATATGAATCAACTAAATATGAATCTACCCTTTCATCCAATTTCAAACCTCAAAATTTTGCTGAAAACCACTAATGGTCTACCTATTCCACGTAGGGATAGCACTTTGTAGGTGTTAATAAGGTATTCACAAATTCGGAAACAACCTCCTATAAAAGAAAATGAAAAGAATCAGGAGGATAAATTAAGATTATATGGAACAACCTCCTAATACAGGCAAGTATTTGTTGACACAAGTGCTTCTACTCTAACATTGAAACTATATAATTACATGTAACCTTCTTTTACCTTCATTACTTCAACATCTTAAAATCACAACACTATGCAAGAGTAAATACAATTAAGTATTCCACAAACTTATCATCTATGACTATACATGACCACACACCTTCATTATTGTAAATGAAATAGTATTTATAGTTTTTGATGACTAAGCTTACAAGTTACAAATGGGCAAGCCAAACGAATCAGTAGTTGAGACCAAGTGTACCTGATAAATAGCTTCACATGTTGTGCCTGAAATGAAGAATCGATAATTAAAAAGTCTAAAACAACTTAACAATTTAGATGCCTAAAACAAGAAACAACCCCTTTGAGATAAGCTACAGGGTACCAAATTAAAAACATCTTGCATTTGCAAATGTATATGAGATAAACAAATGCTTTCTTAAACCAAGTCATACACTAATATAACACGTTAAATAAGAAATTATGGCCCTAAAGTGAATCAATCATTTATCCTCATGTAAGGTAATGGCTGTCACATCATCCGTCTTGGATCTTTGCATCGATATGAAGAAATTTGTACAGTTGAAACTTTTTAGAAACAACGCATCAATGAAATGTAGCAAGCAGTCATGTCTAGCTGACTGAATAAGCTACGACTCCCATTAAGCTCATTAAGAGGCTAACAAACAGGCTCTTACTTGTTCAGCGTGAGTTTGTTTAGGAGTAATTTTAATATGCAACCAAAAAGATAAAAGTCATGCAAGAATACAATTAGGGGTTATTTGTTTTTCAAAAAATACCGCTTAAAACCACTTAAGTCTAAAAATTAAGAGGTTTCCAGACTAAAGACTTTGTTATATTTTTAAGAAAAGTTCTGAAAACCTCTTACCGTTGTCCTCTTATTTTTTAGATGTGAAATCAGACTTTAGACTTCAGACGTCTTAAAAAACAAACGCCCCATTAGTCTTTTTTTGTAAATACTAGTTGGAAAGGGAAAGTTTACAACCTGCAAGATATTTCTTTTTTTTGATCATTGTGATCTCCTTAGGAACCAAGGTAGCATTTTTCAATCCAACGACTTGATGAGGTAGATCCTTGTCAATAGCAGCTCCCACAATAGCTTCTCTCTTGATTCGCTTGTGCCTTCGTCCAGCTGCTTGCTGAGCTCCAATCTCTTCCTACAAGAGTATCAAGGGTTAGGAAACTTAAAATTTTATTTCCAAAAAATGTAATTGCATGTCTAAAAGCAGACGATTTCTTCCTTTGAAGCAGTCAGATGCTATCTTTACGTCATGTATAAAAAATGTTTGAATTCTGTAAGCCATATAAAAAATTAATGTTTATATTTTAATTACCTAGTTGTGTACCGCTGCTGCAATGCAGGGGAATGTAAAACTCAAACAAACATAAACGAAAACGTAAGATCCAAATTCATTTTTACAAAATAAAGCAGAAATCAAAATAGGCGCAACAATAGGTCTACAACCATACCATAAAACAAGACACAAACCGCATTAGAGACCAAATCCAAAATCTGAACTCGACATAGAAATCGGAGAACCAACAAGTAGATTCCAAAGCATATGATCCATAATTTTTGAAAAAATGGCAGGTTTATACAGAGGAACCACAAATTGTCACCATCTTTAAAATCAAAATAATGGAACCTATTGTTGAATACACCTACAATCACAAAATTTAAGCATTGCGAATTTGCCATCCATAATTCTAAAGGAGCAATTACCATCCAATAATAGTTAAGAGCGAAAACAATAGTAACCACATCCATTTGAGAAAATACACATGGTCACCATCTGATCCACAAGCACAGAGTGCAATTTGGCCAAAGGCCATTGCATAGATAAACCAAGCATATTGATTCAAAACATCCTTAAAATTCAATATATATTGTCACAATTCAACTTCTAAAAGCACAAATCTAGACAACCAAAAAAAAAAAAAAACAAAGTACTAAAACCACCATATTATCATCTGAAGATAGTAAGCCTAAATAAAATTTTCCCCTTACCTCCTTCTACCATTATAAACGACACACATATATACAAAAAAATGAACATATCCATAACCATAACTCTGCAAAATCTAGTCTTTATTAAACATACTACATAAGTGCCGACCTTTTTAGTGACTTCATTTCATCATTGCCGTAATCTTCAGTCACCAACACCTACTTTTTCAATATAACAACCAACTATTGTTTCCCTTCAAAAATTTTACAAGATCAAATGTCCCTTTTCCTAATGATATAACATTATTACCTCTTTTGTTGTGGGTCTGAAGGTTTAAATTTTATATTTTTATCATGGAATTTAAAGTGATGGCCACAACTCCCAAGTAGGGCTTGTATCCTTTTTTGGCACCTATTAAAGTTAACAAGAAGAAACCTAGCAAATCATAGACTGGGTAGTGGGTACTTGGGAAAACAAGTATGTAAGCTATAAGCAGATGTAAACAAGAAAGAGTTATTAAATAGATGTTGCATACATCATAGGGTTCCAAATGGTAGGCAATGAACTTCGAGTTGTATGTTTCATGTTTACTTATTTATCTTTATTCATAAGCCACAATGTTTGTAAAGAATAGTGAAGAGTACGTTGCTCCCATTCTACAAAAGTCAAGGAGATATACCTCTTGATGTGTCTTATAAGTCATCTAATCAAGAAAACATTTTGTTGCTCCTCAACATCAAACCAAACTGCTGATTTTTCCCAGTAATGACAAATGCCCTAAAACCTCAACCTACAAAGTCATTGTATAGTAGTAAATTAGTAAAGAACACAATTCATATAAGCTTGAAATCCTGATAATAAAGCTTGGAATATTAGTAGTAAATTAGTATAGAACAGATTCATATCAACACAAAGAAAAAAATCGAGTTTGTAGTTTTGTCATCTCTATAAAACTTGAGGTGAATCTCCTGAATTTTATAAAGCTCAAGTAAACACTTGTTAAGTTAATAATTTATAAGAGAATACCCAAAATTTTCATGATTAGGGACTGTCTGGTTGGTTTTCCATCAAATTCTGTATAGATAAAGTTGTGTATGTGATTTAATCTGTGTATAAACCAGGAACGTTTTGTTGGGGATAGTTTTTTCATAGATGAAAGAAATGTGTTTTTTTTAATTGGGAGTGACAGGTTTGGAAAAATTTGGCTTTCTGCATAAACTTTCCCCCTAAGAGCTTACTGAATAAGTCACTACCTATACCAATAAGCCACTACCAAACAGTCATGTATAACTGACACAATAAGCTGTGAGCCTCATTAAGCTGCTAACAAACAAGTGTGTGCACTCAACATCTTAATACCACCGTTTAACAGACAATAGTGTATGCGTAGGAAACCATAAATAGATGCAAGGTGACAATAGTCTTTCGGACAATTTTTCATTTATCCACTCTCGCACAGACAGCTCTATCCATACTAAACATAGGGCATTGTTTGATAGCAGCTTAATGAGCTTAATGAGACTTAAACTTATTCGATCAGCTATTCATAACTATTTGGTAGTGGCTTAATGATATAGAAAGTGGTTTATTCAGTAAGATTCTAGGGAGGAGCTTTACGCAGAAAGCCAAGTTTTCTCCAAGCATGCCCTTCTCAATTAAAAGCACGCTCGTTCCATTTATAAAAAAACACTTGAAACAAAAGCCTTTCCAATCTATACAAAAGCCTTTCCAACAGGAAATGCTTAAGAACATGTAAACCATATTAGGATTAAGCATTTTATTGTTAGCAAAATAGAGAGAAAAACTGTAACAACCACTTTCATTTTTCAACATTATTTAACCAAAAATAGTAACTAACATAGCGGAAGCACGTTAACCATTAAAAAGTAATATATTTTCCCAAAACGGGTCCAAAATTAACAACATTTAAAAGTGATATTAAGTCATAATAAATCCAACTTGCAACCAAAACATTTTCTTATAGTAGTTCAACATCCATTAGTTTCAAATTTCTTAATCATGTCCTGAACTGAATCCTTCCGAGCATCAAGCAGGTGCCTTCCCTTTATCTTTGGACGAGGTACCTGCCACTGAACCACATAAACCACAACGGGTTAAGCATAACGCTTAGTGAGCACAAACCTAGGTTCTATGCATGCATGTAAATAATCATAATCATATAACTGGAAAACTGAACATGTATCATGACATTACTCAAGGTGTATCCACCAAAAGCATCATACTGACACTGGTACCAGGCCTCATAATCACAACTTCCCTAGGGGTGAAACACCACCGTAGGTACTATCATAACCTTACATGCCAGTTTACACATCAACATATAACCACATGATCACAAGGCATAGCAATATCGAACGCAAGTTAATGTACTCACCTTAGTTCGCTTCACAGACAACACAATCAATCACCTCACACGCCTGAGTATTAAACACCTATACATTACATCATCGTATGGCACACATAAATAACATCTTAAGACTCATAACCGTAACTCTTAGTCTATGGCTGATTTAGGCCTTCTAATAGGGTAGGTAATTCAATTACGAACCCAACGGTCCTTTCGGAATCAAAATCGGAGTTAGGATGCAAAAGTTATGGCCAAAACAAATTTCCAACTCAAAACAGGGGCTAGCGATCGCGAGCCTGGTAGCTAGCGATCGCTAGCTATCCTTCCCAACTTTCTGCTCTAGCTCGCGATCACCTTCACGACCGTGAGCCTCTTTTATCCATGGCTAGCGATCGCTAGCCTCATCACCTAGCGATCGCTAGGTGCTGAATTTTCAGCACGAACCCAAAAACGCATTTTCTTGTTTTTGGCATAACTTCCACATCCGAACCCCAATTCGTCCGATTCAAAAAGTCACGGTTTTGTCATTCCAGGCTCTACCATACTACTACAATGAAAATAGGACCAACCTAACACAAAATACTCAATTGGTGATCCAAAGATCACCAATTATCACAACATCCAACAAAACCCTAACTTTGATTCAAAACTCGATATTTGACAACAACTAAGGGAAATTGATGATTGCCTGAAGTTAGGAACTTAATTCTAACGATGAAGCAACGATTGATTGCACCACAAACACACGATTTCTTTGCAACACCAAAACCCCTTTTGAAACCTCCAAACCCTTTCCTTTCTCTCAAGATTATCAAATGATCAAAAGAGAAGGGTTTGATCATCCAATCCCTTATATATATATGTATGCACATAACACCCTCCACTTTCTACATTTACAAACAAGCCCCCTTACCTGAAATTACATAAATGACACCAAACCTTACTAACTTAACGGAAGAAAAGTTAAAACTTAACTGAATGGGAACGGGGTGTTACAACTCTCCCCCACTTACCAAGATTTCGTCCCCGAAATCGCTTAGTCTTGGAACAGCTCCGGATAATTGGATCTCATCTCCGCTTCCGGCTCCCACGTCCACTCTGATCCCTTTCGATGCTCCCATTGAACTTTCACCAGACCAATTTCCTTGTTACGTAAAGATTTTGTCTTTCGCTCCAAGATAGATATTGGCCTCTCGATGTAGTTCAGTCGCTCGTCAACTTGAATGTCATCAATCGGCACATGAGCTGTCTCGTTAGCCAAACATTTTCTCAACTGGGAAACATGGAACGTGTCATGAATCTGATTCAGTTCTGGTGGCAGTTCAAGTCTATAAGCCACCTTCCCAACTCTAGCTATCACCTTGAAGGGTCCAATGAATCTGGGGCCTAACTTGCCCCTCTTTCGGAACCGGATCACCCCCTTCCAAGGTGACACTTTTAACAACACCTTGTCACCCACTTGAAACTCTAAATCTGATCTTCTCCGATCAGCATAGCTTTTCTGACGACTCTGGGCGGTTCGTAGCCGCTCGCGTATCATCTCAATGCTCTCGGTTGTCTTTTGTACTATTTCGGTGCTACCTAGCTCCCGTTGTCCCACTTCTCCCCAACAGATAGGGGTTCGACACCTTCTCCCGTACAACATTTCATATGGGGGCATGCCGATACTAGCGTGGAAACTATTGTTATAAGAGAATTCCGCCAACGGCAAGTAGGTGTCCCAACTACCTCCAAAATCCAAAACACAAGCACGTAACATGTCTTCGAGAGTCTGAATAGTTCTCTCACTTTGGCCATCTGTCTGCGGATGAAAAGCTGTACTGAACTGCAACCTCGTGCCCAAATCCTCATGAAACTTTCCCCAAAATCGTGACGTAAACCGAACATCCCGGTCAGAAATGATGGTAACCGGGACACCGTGTCTAGCCACAATCTCCTTGACATAGATGTCCGCCAATGCTTCGGCAGATGAACTCTCCCGGATGGCTATAAAGTGAGCACTCTTTGTCAAACGGTCCACAATAACCCAAATTGCGTCGTAATTTCGAGGCGTCCGAGGCAATTTGGTAATCAGGTCCATCGTGATGTGCTCCCACTTCCATACCGGAATGTCTAACGGCTGCAACTTCCCATGCGGTCGTTGATGCTCAGCTTTGACCCTCAAACAGGTTAAGCATCTCTCCACGTAACGAGCTACGTCCCGCTTCATTCCTGGCCACCAATAATCAGTCTTCAAGTCTCTATACATCTTTGTGGCACCTGGATGTATCGAGAACTTAGACTTGTGTGCTTCATCTAACAAGGTCTGCCTCGCCTCGCCTGTTACTGGTACCCAGACCCGCCCAAAACGGGTCAACAACCCTCGACTATCCGTTACCAACTGCGGTAACTGGCCCTTGATCCGCTCCTTCTTTTGGTTCTCTACCTTGATTGCGTCGGCTTGGGACTGCCGAATCAAATCAAAGAGAGAAGTCGTCACAGTTAGCCTCATCAACGGTACTTGCAATAGCACGTGATGAGTCTTTCTACTCAATGCATCTGCTACCACGTTCGCCTTTCCCGGATGATAAAGGATTTCACATTCATAATCCTTCACCACATCCAACCATCTCCTCTGTCGCATATTCAAATTCGGCTGGTCTAGAAAGTAACGGAGACTCTTATGATCAGTGTAAATCGTGCACTTCACACCGTACAAGTAGTGTCTCCACAACTTAAGCGCAAATACAACTGCAGCTAACTCCAAATCATGAGTCGGGTAATTTACCTCATGCGTCTTTAACTGACGTGACGCATAGGAAATTACCTTGCCACGCTGCATGAGAACACAGCCTAGCCCATGATACGAAGCATCGCAATAGACCGTCATGTCCTCCACCCCTTCAGGTAGTGTCAATACTGGCGCCTCATACAACTTTTGCCGCAAAGTTTCAAATGCTGATTGTTGTTCTTCTCCCCAAACGAAACTTACGTTCTTCCTGGTGAGTTTAGTTAATGGAACCGCCACTTTGGAGAAATCTTGGATGAACCGGCGGTAGTACCCGGCTAACCCAAGAAAGCTCCGTATCTCTGATGGCGACTTAGGAGTTTCCCATTTCATAACCGCTTCGACTTTCGCTGGGTCAACTTTGATCCCTTCTCGGTTCACAAGGTGTCCCAAAAACTGGACCTCTTGCAACCAGAAGTCGCACTTCGAAAACTTTGCATACAGCTGCTCCTTCCGTAAAATTTCCAACACTTCCCGCAAATGCTCAACATGATCCTCCTTCGTCTTGGAGAGATCAGAATATCGTCAATGAACACGATAACTGACCTATCCAACAAAGGCCTACACACCCGGTTCATGAGATCCATGAATGTCGCAGGTGCGTTCGTCAACCCAAAAGGCATGACCACGAATTCGAAGTGTCCGTATCTGGTCCTGAACGCCGTTTTGTGCACGTCTTCCTCCCTTACCTTCAACTGATGGTACCCCGATCGAAGATCTATCTTCGAGAACCAAGCGGCTCCCTGTAGTTGATCGAAAAGATCATCGATCCTCGGCAGTGGGTATCGGTTCTTCACCGTAAGCTTGTTGAGCTCACGATAATCAATGCACATTCTCAACGTCCCATCCTTCTTCTTGACGAACAAGATCGGAGCTCCCCACGGTGAACTGCTTGGCCGAATAAAGCCTTTCTCTAACAGCTCCTCTAACTGGTTTGATAGCTCTTGCATTTCCGGAGGTGCCAAGCGGTAAGGGGTTTTCGCTACGGGCGCCGCCCCCGGAACCAAGTCGATCCTGAACTCCACTTGTCTTTCTGGGGGAATCCCCGGCAAGTCTTCCGGGAAGACATCCGGGAACTCACAAACTACGGGTACATCTTGCACAGTCTTTTTCTTACTTTCTCCTTGGTCACCGATCAAGTACACAAGATAACTAGTACCTCCTCGCAACACATAGCTCCGAGCTTTGGCCAATGAACACACCCTCGGAAGGCGTTTACTTACATCCCCCAAAATAGTTAGTTCTCCCCCACTTGGGTTTCGAACCACTACCCGACAGTTCTCACAATCTACATTAGCCCCATTCCGTCTTAGCCAATCCATTCCCACCACTACCTGAATCTCCCTCATAGGAATAGGGATGAGGTCTATACTAAACTTGACACCTTCTACCTCTAATACATTTTTCTTATAGATAAACTTACATAAACGAAACTCCTCATCCGCTATTTCTACTTCTAACGGGCTTTCGAGTTTACTTTTTACATTCATAAAATCTTTACAAAATGACAAGGAAACAAAAGACTTGCTAGCACCCGTATCGAACAAAACTAGAGCAGGCATCGAATTAACTAGAAAGATACCTGTCACCACGTCCGGCTCGGCCTTCGCCTCATTGGCAGTCAACTGAAAGACTCTAGCTCGAGTCCTAGGGGCTTCCACCTTCTTACTCGGTCCACCCTCTATAGCCTTGACGGGTGCGGAACCAGAGATCTCCGTCGATACAGCCGCTGTGGGGCACTCGCTGGCAAAGTGACCCGGTCTAAAACATTTGAAGCACATTTTGGGCTCCACTTTGCAGTCACGGCTGATATGTCCAGGTTTCCCGCACTTGTAGCAAGTTCCCGAGCCCATTCTGCACTCTCCCAGGTGATTCTTTCCGCACCTTGAGCAACGAGGGTAATCTTTCTTAACATCTTCTTTCTGATTCCCGGTTTTGAATTTCTTTACCACTTGCTGCTGTGGCTGAACCCGCTCTGCCCTTTTCTTCTTACCCTGACGCTCGAGTTCCAACTCTCTTGTTCGAGCTTTTTCAAACATCTGCTGAAAACTGTCGCACTGTGCCATTACCACAAACTCTCGGATATCCGACCTCAGAATGTTTCGGTACCGATACATCTTCATCCTTTCGTTCTGAACATATTCACGGCAGAATAACGCCCGCTCCAAGAACTTGTTAGTGATTTCAGTCACCGACTCCGTAGTCTGCTCCATCTCTAGAAACTCGGTAGTCAGTCTCTCCACTTCAATCTGGGGCACAAACTCTGCTCGGAACATTTCAAGGAACGCCTCCCAAGTAAGGGCCCCAATCTGTTCCTGAGTCCTGGAACCATTCACAACGCCCCACCAGTCTTTCGCCGGCCCTCTTAGAAGATTAGCAGCATATCTCACCTTCACCTCAGCCGGGCAGAAACTAGCGAGAAAGGCTCCCTCTACCTCAGAGATCCACCTTGAGGCAACAATCGGATCCTTTTCTCCACCAAAATGAGGCGGCTGGCAAGCAGCAAAATCTTTGAACCCAACCGCCCGATTCTGGCCAGTACTCGAGCTTCCTGCTACACTCCCCCGACCGGCCATGGCGGAGTTGACTTGTTGAGTGACCACCTGGGTCAACTCCCTTTTCATCTGCTCAAAAAGGCCCGGAAGCAGGTCATGCAAGACCTCCCCGACCTCAGCAGCAATAATCCCCCTTAGATCAGGAATTTCATGCTCATCGCCATCATTCGGACGCTCTCCAGTTCCAGTTCTTCTCGTGGTCACCATACTGATGCAAGTACATAATTGTTTAGCTAACAATGGAAATAAGTGACCTTACTAGAGAGTAACTCTCACTACCCTTCCTGATAAGCCACAATCGCTTTCATGCTTCTACTTCCCAATCCCATGACTTCAGTCAGTCCGTAACGATCCCTATAATTTAGTCAAGCCTCAACAGTACAATGTAATTGCAATGATATGGGCCCTTATATCATTATAATTACACCCTACCCGTTCAGCTTTTCCTCCTCATAAGAAAGGTTACTTCCTAGACCTGGTCATACACAAAACACATAATCATATGGTACCACTAGCACTCATAGTAGTACCACCTATAACTACCGTGCCATGAGCATCTCTAAGTCATTTTACGTTTATACTTACCCTGACATCTACACAATCATGTCATAGCATTCATATATTCGCATACCCAATCAGATATTACTCAAGCATACACAAAAGTGATATAAGGGTTTCATCACCCATCATAAGCATCAATAATTCAACTACAAGTCTGTTACATTTTAACAACTAAACATAACAATATCATGATATTCATACGTAAATTGACATGGCATGCTTACTAACAACCCAATAGAGTCTAGGGTGCTCACTCCCGTCTTGATGCTCCGGATCTCAGTTCAGTTCCACCTCATGTTCTTAAAGCAAAATTTTCTCTTTTGTTAGTTACTTTGTTTTGAAAATACGAACTCCGGGTTTGAGTTCAAGTATTCACTACCTGTGAACACCTGAATCCCTCAAACCTAGGCTCTGATACCAATTGTAACAACCAGTTTCATTTTTCAACATTATTTAACCAAAAATAGTAACTAACATAGCGGAAGCACGTTAACCATTAAAAAGTAATATATTTTCCCAAAACGGGTCCAAAATTAACAACATTTAAAAGTGATATTAAGTCATAATAAATCGAACTTGCAACCAAAACATTTTCTTATAGTAGTTCAACATCCATTAGTTTCAAATTTCTTAATCATGTCCTGAACTGAATCCTTCCGAGCATCAAGCAGGTGCCTTCCCTTTATCTTTGGACGAGGTACCTGCCACTGAACCACATAAACCACAACGGGTTAAGCATAACGCTTAGTGAGCACAAACCTAGGTTCTATGAATGCATGTAAATAATCATAATCATATAACTGGAAAACTGAACATGTATCATGACATTACTCAAGGTGTATCCACCAAAAGCATCATACTGACACTGGTACCAGGCCTCATAATCACAACTTCCCTAGGGTGAAACACCACCGTAGGTACTATCATAACCTTACATGCCAGTTTACACATCAACATATAACCACATGATCACAAGGCATAGCAATATCGAACGCAAGTTAATGTACTCACCTTAGTTCGCTTCACAGACAACACAATCAATCACCTCACACGCCTGAGTATTAAACACCTATACATTACATCATCGTATGGCACACATAAATAACATCTTAAGACTCATAACCGTAACTCTTAGTCTATGGCTGATTTAGGCCTTCTAATAGGGTAGGTAATTCAATTACGAACCCAACGGTCCTTTCGGAATCAAAATCGGAGTTAGGATGCAAAAGTTATGGCCAAAACAAATTTCCAACTCAAAACAGGGGCTAGCGATCGCGAGCCTGGTAGCTAGCGATCGCTAGCTATCCTTCCCAACTTTCTGCTCTAGCTCGCGATCACCTTCACGACCGTGAGCCTCTTTTATCCATGGCTAGCGATCGCTAGCCTCATCACCTAGCGATCGCTAGGTGCTGAATTTTCAGCACGAACCCAAAAACGCATTTTCTTGTTTTTGGCATAACTTCCACATCCGAACCCCAATTCGTCCGATTCAAAAAGTCACGGTTTTGTCATTCCAGGCTCTACCATACTACTACAATGAAAATAGGACCAACCTAACACAAAATACTCAATTGGTGATCCAAAGATCACCAATTATCACAACATCCAACAAAACCCTAACTTTGATTCAAAACTCGATATTTGACAACAACTAAGGGAAATTGATGATTACCTGAAGTTAGGAACTTAATTCTAACGATGAAGCAACGATTGATTGCACCACAAACACACGATTTCTTTGCAACACCAAAACCCCCTTTTGAAACCTCCAAACCCTTTCCTTTCTCTCAAGATTATCAAATGATCAAAAGAGAAGGGTTTGATCATCCAATCCCTTATATATATGTATGCACATAACACCCTCCACTTTCTACATTTACAAACAAGCCCCCTTACCTGAAATTACATAAATGACACCAAACCTTACTAACTTAACGGAAGAAAAGTTAAAACTTAACTGAATGGGAACGGGGTGTTACAAAAACAAAGCATAAATCTGTTACGTGCTAGCTTCAGGGGCGGTCAACACCATGAACCTTTTGAAATCGATACGTGAATGCAAGCAAATCTAATAAGGCAGTTGAAACAAAAGTACAAAAAAACATCTATCAGTGAAATTAAGATGGAAATTTAAGAGTTTGAAAATGTAATCGATACTGCTTCTAATAGGAGTGAGAGGAGGAGCAGCTGTGGTGTCGTGAAGTTTCCGGTTGTCAAGGTAAGCAATAAACCTAATAATTTTGGCCTCAAACACAATCAGATCAAAGTCAACAGATACACATCTGTTGATCCAACAACGGGTTATTTACTTGCTTCTAAGACCATCTCCAATCATCCGGTATAACAGTAACCGTTTTTAAAGCTCCAATCGCCTGTTATAAAGGGGTGTTTGCGGTTGCTTATTTAAAACAATGAGAAGGAACCTATTGAACTAAAACCAAATGTATACCTCAGATGAAATGAAAGGGCCACCCAAATACAGTATGACCAACCCGATCAGCAACCTGAAAATGATACCAAATTAAAGATATCAGGATATAGGAGCGCTAAATTGAAAATTCTAACAAGAATTTGAAGCAAATGCATATCTTCCTAATGGAGAAGATGATAAATATTGTAATTTAACAATCAGTAAATCAGAAATTGAAAACACTTGATTGAAATCGAGAACGAATCGGCCGAAAGCAACACTGATTTGGATTTGTAGTTTTCAGCAAAACCCTTAAAAATTGATCTCGATTATGTTCTAATCTTTGCTAAACCAATAAGCCTTCCGATTTCACAATTGATGCTTTGAAAAAGAGAGAGCAAAAACACTGAGTAGAGATAGTGATGCAGTCTATTGTCACGAAGAAGAAGAAGAAGAAGTAGAAGGAGGAGATTGGCTATCAAAGTCTCACCGGAGGATTTCTTATAAGGCCATCTGATACCACCTGCACAGGCTGCCGCCTCAGCGCCACATCAGCTTTAGCACTATCTTACCAATTACCTACCATTTCATCCACAGCCGTACAGTTCATACACCTGTATTATATAAATAATAAAATATAATATATATATATATATATTGTATGTATATACATGTGTGTGTGTTGCGTTATTGTTGCCGAACGGTATGTACTCACCGTTGGGTGAGCTTGCAGCTCCCATACCGACACACATCGGCGGTGTTACCGCCGGTATGGGGCTGGTACAGGCTGCTCACAGGTCTGGCCGCGGATGGCCTAAGTGCAGCAGCGATATGGGGAAGGGATATCGGATTTGGGGACGTGGGTTTTATGAGCGGTTTCCAATTGATGCAGTATAGACTTGTACCTAGGGCATTAGTGGTTGTAATATTCGTGAAAAACAGTTTTGCTTAAAAAATTGATTAAGAATTTTATATATGTAGTGTAGATTAATAAGGATTTGGTTACTTGACAACTTCAACCCGTAAACTAACTTTAGTTGACATTTAAGTACGATACAAAAACGATAAGTTAACGTAATCGTTAAAATCGGGTCTTACATTAAACATCTTTAGATTTAAAAGATATACAACAGCCTATAACAAAAGATGAAATACAATTTTTTCGACACTTTTAATTTCATTGGTATTGTTATTTTCGAATCGGAGGTTCTTTTATTAATGACAAGTGTTTGGTAAAAAAGAATCTTATGCTTTCTTTATTAGTGTTCATCACATGCATGTTTAATAAAATTTCAAACTTACCTAACCGTATTCGATGTTATATTACATACTCTACGAAAAAAGTCAAATGATGCAATATGGATATGTTTCGTAATAGAAAGATGATTTTTTGGGTTTAGGCTTCTAGAAATTCAAAAATATTCATTCTAATTTTAATCGTTATATTTAACCAGAGATGTTGACCACAACAAAAGCTACATTAACGTGATTTCAATTCTATATTTTTTCACTGGATTTTCTTTTTTGAGTTAATAACGAATCACGGCTTATGCCATAATTATCCTATCGATTTATGTTACATTTCAACTCTTTTTTTGTTGAATTATCTCGCAATGCGAGTCCAAAAACTAGTATTATATCCGTGCGCGATGCAGTGCGAATCATCTCAATTTTATAACCGAAAATCTAAAACGGCAATCTTTTTCAGGTTTTGTTTTACTTTCAATCTCTTTCAATACTAATTTTATTGTTTGTTGTGATTGTAGATCGCAAATCTCAGATGATATATAAATTTAAAGTTAACATGTCCGATTGGTTAAACACTTTGAAATAGGATAGTTGGATTGGATACAATGGTTTTTTTTTTTTGGAAAAAGGGGACAGAACCCCTGGAAAAAAATTTATTAGAAAAAGAAAAGAGTACAAACCAAGCTAAGGACCCTACAAGACAGGGACTCAAAGCCGAACAAACAAAGAAAACCACCTAGTACAAAAAGGACTAGGAACAATCCCAACAAAATAACCAATACTAATCTAGCTCCGTAATACCGGAATCAACTGACGATCAGACTCTGGAAGCATCTCACATTGTTTGAAAAAGTAGTCCACTTGCTTTTCCGTCCACATACCCAGCCCTTTCCGAGTAGGCCACCTTTTCTCCGCAATCCGGCGGTCAACTTCCTGTTTTTGTCTTAACCAAGTGCCATAAGGGGTTTCTTTAGCCATATCATCCATAAAACCGCCTTGGTCAGACGAAACATCATCATCAGACTCGCTCTCATCTCCAATGTCATCCGGAATCACAACCCTTTCCGGAAGTGTAAAACCACGAAGCTTCCCATCAAGATCCTTACCATATACTCTTTCCCATCTTCCAATGAAGTAATCTAATTTTTGTTTGGACCATGAGTTTACAATCGCAGGTTCAAGACCCACCCCACGATTCTCTACAAAATCGTCAACCTCTTTTTTATCAGCAATCCATTCCGGATCCTCTTCCAACACAACAAACTGATTAGATACCTTAATAGGGGAAGGCATCTTTTCAGTCTCAATCTTAGATACCTTGATAGGTGTCTTTTCAGGTCTCATATTTGTAAGAGCAACCTTATTATCATCCAAAACTGCTTTGCCTTTGTCAAGAGGGTCAATGGAAGGTTTATTGGCTTTAGGCACATACCTTTGGTTAAGCTTAATACCAGTGGCAAAAGTAACCTTAGGTTTTTGACTACCAATTTTCAAAGGGGCAAGTTTAGGTTTAGGGTTATTTTTCCTTTTTGGAAAGGAAAACCCATCATTAGCAGCTTTTGCCTTAGAAGATTCACCAACACAAGTAACAGAAGGCAGAGGCTTATCAGATTTTCCAGGGACAACCGCAATAGGCTTAACAATACAAGAATCCAGGTCATGCCCAAACAACTTGCAATGGCTACATCTCTTAGGTTTCCAAAGAAATTCAGTCCGAAATTTCCTCAGTTTACCCAAAATAATGGCATCAATCTCTGTAGGCAAGTCATAGTCAGCCGATGCATTAACTAAAATTCTAGCAAAATTAGCTCTGCCAGACTTAGTTTCACACATCTCCTCCGTGTACTTATCTACAGAAATTGGCTCTCCAACAACACTAGCCAAGTAGCTCAAAATATCCAAATCCCAAACATCCAGGGGTAACCCATAAATATTAACCCAGAGAGGAACTCTCTTAGGCTCGGGTTTATCAAAGCACAGATCCGGTTCCCATTTCTGAATGAAAATAGGCATACCATTGAACAACCAAGGGCCATTTTCAAAAACAAAATTTAGCCCTTGTTCAGAACTAAATTTGAAGAAGAAATAACCCTGATCATTCAAGATAACCTCAGTGAGACCAAATTTCTTCCACAACCGTCTAGCATGGAACTGGACAAATGGGAAGGCCGGTCTTTTACCAACAAAATAGCCAGCAAGAGTCAAGGCCCACTCACTAGCTTGCTTATGTATAAGCTCATCAGGAATAATAGCTCTACGAGTACCAAGCTCAGAAACAACCGGTGGGTAGTAGGTGATCTTACCTTTGCCTCGGAGAAGGTTGGCACTTTTCTTAAGTAGTTCCGCAAAAGATACCGCCTTTTGCTTAACTTGCTCGTTTGCTTCCCCATGTAAGTGCACTTGGCCTTTGTCATCAACATAATTCCCATCATTAGGCAACGATTTTTCAACATCACCATGCATATCATTAGCATGTTGTTGCATGGATTTATGCAACAAGGGGTCACTTTGCATGGAATCATGCATGCTAGGGTTATGGATTCCTTCATCATGCTTCTCATCTCCCACTCCGTCCACGGTCTTGCTTTCCTCATCTACCACCTTGTTAGGATCATCGATCAAAGGGCTATCTAGGTTATCACTCTTATGAAGTGATAACTTAGATACCGGAGTGAACGGTGGCGGATTGGTTACATCAAAGAACCCAGTGGTCCTTCCAAAAGAACCTTTTAGAGTAGAAGTCTCCATGGCCGGTTTCGTTGTAGTGAAACCCACAATATTGGAATCCGGGGAACCAATGTTGAACGGTTTAAGATCATCAATCGATGTGCCATAGGCTTTGGCAATCCAAGCCTTTTGATCATCAACTTTCCAACCCCGAATCTTCTCCGGTGCAACGATCACCGGTGGTACCAAAGGGGAAGTAGTGACGGGAGTAGAACCAACAATCGGTGGAAAGACAAACCCGGCTTGAGCCGGTTTTGCTTGCGCGGCAAGCAACCCCAAACCAGCATCAGCCGCGGCTGCTGGCTGAATGGTGATCGACCCACCACCGATGGGCGCAGATGGTGGTGGGGTGGGGGGCTGATCGGTGGCAGGCGGCGGCACGGCAGGTGGCATCACGGCAGGCGACGGCGAGGAGGGGGTCGGTGGTGGTGTTTGGTCGTCCGGCGCGAAGAACAAAGCGGCGGCGGTGGTGTTTGATTGACACCCCGCAACCACCGGCGAGGAGGGCCCGATTGGGCGATCAACATCAACGCCACCACACGCCGGCATGGCGGCTGTGGTGGCCGGCGACGAAAGGACAAGGGTCGGCGATGCCGAACCCTTGTTCTTTCCACTTTTGCGTGCTCGATTGCGAGTCATGGGAGGATCGGGAGGCCGATCAGGCTTCATACAACGAAGGGGAGGGGGGAGGCGCACCTCCCGGCGGTGGCCGGCGGCCAAAGAGCGGCGGCGGTGGCCGGAAAATCGAAAACCCTAGGGTGGAACCCTAAATCGCCAAAATCGCTTTTAAAATCGCTTTTTTACCAGATATTTTTACCAGGTCTAGTTTTCAACCAACGTCATTTGTTGTTCTTGAAAATGGTTTGTAGTTTTTGTAACTTTTGAGAGTTAATTATTAAAAAAGGCAAAGTTTAATGATCTGGAATCAAAACAAAAAAATCTAAAGATGCTAAAAGAATCACAACCTTTAATCAGTCAATTAAAATCAGTCACTTGCATTTCGTCAATTAAAAGAATCCCTTTCAAGAGCAACCACGAACGAAATAACGATGCTTTGATGTTGTTATAGGCGGTCATCATTGGGAGTGAACACTAAAGAGCTTATTAGGCGAGGGAGAAATTGCATAGTTTGGAAGGAATTTAGGGGGGGGGGGGGGGGGCTTGGATGATGAACCGAGAGACGATTGGAGGTGAGTAAAAAAACACTGGGGTGCTTAGTTGGGGATATTGCAGGGTAAGGAATGGGAATGATAATGAAAACTGATGCTTGGTCTGATATTATATAATGGAATCATTCATGCAGATCCATTCATTTCCAATTCTGACCAAATTGAGGGGAATGAAAATTTTCTTTCTATTCAATTCTTTTTTCCATATGTCATTTCATCTTTTGATGTTAAATGGAATATCTATTGTATTTTCAAAGTGGAGGAAATTTTTTTTTAATATGAAACAATTTTTCATTGATTATAGTGGGTTAACCAAGCAGCATCAATAAAATGCTTATTTTCATTCCCATTCTCCTGCATTCCCATTCTCATTCCATAAAATGAGCCAAACAACCCCTAAAAAGCTTTACTTGTGGTTTAGAACTATGAAAAAGCGCTAGCTGGTATGTTTTTTTTTGGAAGAGGTTTCCCAGACCACATTGAATCCAGACTAATCTTCGGCAATTTTGGGCTAAAGCTCGACTGGCTAGCTGGTATGTTGTAGGATAGAATAATATTTAATTGACTGTGGTTTCTAATAAACACATACCAGAAGTGAATGTGGGCTATAAATTCATAAACCTTTTCAAAGAGACATAACTTCTCAAAAAGACATCAAAAGCACCTGTTATTGAGTTTTTTAAAGTAAAGAAATGAAAGAATTTTCAAGGAAATTAACTTTTTTATAAAAAATATGGATAACTTTTTTATAAAATATGTTCTCTAAGTTTTTTTATAAAAAAGAAAGGAAAGGGTTTGAATGGATAACTTTTTTATTTTCTTTTTAAAACTCATCCTTTCAAAAGTGGAATGATTTAAAGAGAGAACTTTTTCTCTTCACTTTATTTTCCTTTTTTTTTCCATTCCTTTTTTTCCCTTAATTTTTAAACTGAAAGACACGGTTTAAATGGGACGTACAATTAGTAGTTGAACTCTGTGGTGCCTGCCATCCAACAACCAATACTTAGATCATTGTATAAAATATGATGGAGAACTAACTATTAATTTTGTTAGATTTGAATGGAAGTGGATGCAACAAATATTGCTTAAAATCAATTTATATCCCATATTTCTGATTGCTCCAAGTCCTTGTATATATTTAATATTTTACTTCACACAGTGACTATTGTATTCATAAATCATAATGTATGATAATTAATTATGGCTTTTATTTGTTGTTTCGCTCATAATCCAGCATAAACTGAATCTAACTCTATTCTCTTATTTTATTCAAAACATAAAAGAAAATCAACTTATTGTTGGTTAAAGCTTGTCAATTACAAAATCAACATTTCCAAATTCCCATTCAAATTTATAGGTACCAAAAAGGTAAATCTTGATTCTAATTTAATAGCAAAAGTTCATTCATCATTATAACCAGCAGATATAGAGCCATACTTATTGATAGAATACCCTATAAACATATGCAAAGCATCTATAAATCTCATGTTCAAGAACCGACACATTAAATATTTCAAGCTAACAACAATGTAAGTGAAAATCAGAATGTTTTTGGTGGGATCAATACTCAAGTAAAATAACAACTAATTGGTAAAAGAAGAAATAGAAACATGTAAATCCCAACCAAGTACAAATGTGTTCTCCAAATTCAACCTTCAAAATAGAAAAAGGATAACGTCAAGACGTTGAAGACACTTATCAGACTTTCGAACACAAGAAAACAATCTTTCATCCTCACTGACTTGACATACTTGTCTAGGAGGGTCGACAACAATGGCTTGTGATAGTTCAAGTTCTTCAAGAGAGCGTCCGTGCCAAACTAAAATGACTAAGAAATCAAACTACCATCATGGAAGCACAACCTGTTAATCAGAAAATATGAGAAAATAAACACATACCATAGCAATTACACCAGCCAAGCACATAAAAAGAAATATATGAACAGACCTCCTAAAAGATGGCATCTGCTTGAACAACACAAAGATGCAATTATGAAACAGTGAGAACTCAATTAAGAAAGTGTCTCACACGAAGAGAGTTATAACATGATTAAGAACTTTAGTGGTTTCGTTGTGTCTAACTATTTACCGCTTTGCATTACTAAAACATTTCCCACATGTTTGAAATTAAAAATAATCAACATTTTTTTAAGGCGAGTTAGGTTCTGGTGAGACCAAGCTTTTTTGGTGAGACCGGTGAGACCAACATATTTTACTTGAAACTTCACATCAAAACATTTGTGAAGGTAAAAAAAATTGAACATTCATCTTTAAAACATACTAAAAAACACTATTGAAAAAAAAAATTCCACAAAAAGGTTAAAAAACGAAACCTTCACAGCACTTTTTGCTGTGAAGGTTCGCATTATATATATGTAACCTTCACAGAACTTGAGCTGTGAAGGTTTCGTTTTTTAGCTTATTTTCGATATTTTTTTGCATCGAAAGTGATTTTTAGGTCTGCGTATTCGAGTTTTATGTACATTCACGGTGTTTTTTTGTGAAGTTTCATACGTTAGGTATTGGTCTCACGCGGTCTCACGATAACTGCTTGGTCTCACGTGATCCTGAGTCTTTTTAAGGCTTCAATATAAGTTGAGAACAAGGGCAACTCCATACCTTGAGAGCACCAAAACACGATTGTCAGTCGTTGTTTGAATCAGAAAAGAGCACATAAAGACTTCTTACTACTTTCTACACATTTGACTGACGAAATCTTTGCATGTGCCTGCAAATAGCATCACAAAATTTTGAGCCCCAACATTTTGCTGGCACGCCTCATCCATCTCATGAATTTTCAAAACTTAACGTGCCAATAGAAGTCTAGTACAATAAGCTACATAGATTTTAAACAACATATTCAGCTAATTTTCTATGACATTAAACACAATTAAATCAGTAGGGAGCCAATACCTGCATTGTGTTATGCTACAAAAGGACTGATTTCCAACGAATTTTTCATGGTTATTAGATTTAATCTCAAGATATGAACTGACCTGTCAAATGAGAATAAGTTGGGTAGTTGAATTCGCCAGATTGCCATCTGACCACATTAAATCATAATATATGCGACAAATGTCTCGTTTGTTCGGATCTTATTCGCAGTTTTAAGAGCGATTTCAACCGGCATCAAATTGTTTGCACCTGCAAAACATATATTATAAATTCATAACTTTATATTACTGATCTCCGTTCAAGTGATTATTTGATCTACCATAAAAAGGTTAGATTACCTTATCTATGATTTTGTGGTTATCCTAATGCCTGTATTATACAAAAAACAAGAAAATACTAACTTCCATTATATGAAATGAAGACACCAATAACTATATTTCAAACTATTTTGTGGCATATGTTAAAACTATAATGGATATAGTAAGAGATCATAAAGCAAATATAATTCGGTTATTATACAGAAGATGAAAAACATTCAATAATTAGGAGAAAATAGAAGAATTAGATGAATTGCTCGAAAATATCTGACCTTTTCCATTTCCATGTGTTAATTAAGAATGTAATCCCTTGAATTTTTGCTGTTGCTACACTCTCATTTGGTTCTCCATGAGAAGCCAACCGCTCACTATAAGCTCCATCTTCTTAAATCCAACAACGTGGAGTTAGTTTTGTATCATAGGACCTCCTAGAAGTTCAATGTATATACAATCAGTGGGCCAAATCGGACCATACATATGATTTACTCTATATACCCCATCGATAAAATACCAAAAGAGCCATTTAACTACATGTAAATAAAGCACTGGAACAACTGAGAGGTTTGACATATCTACACAACCTATAAATTGAAACCACAAGAAATAGCTCGAATCAGTTCAAATGCACAATCAGAATGCTAGCACGGAACATATATTTCACGTATCAGAACTATGTCAGTCAACTTGTAGTATGAAATCGAAACCGAGAAACTTGAACTCAATTTTTTTTTTATGTGAACAGGAACAGCAATATAAACTTTTATTACCAGACAACCGAGTACCAAATACAAGACCAACAATTACAAAAGCAATGGAATATACCAAATCCAAAAGTAAAATCAAAACAGATTTTTAAGGAAAACAAAAGGATTTTCTCAGCAGCATTTTTAACAAGCAGTTGTATGCCTTAGACATAAAAGGCTAAAAATGGATGAGCCATAAATGGGTTTTTGTAAATTTGAAAAAAAAAACAGAAGATGAAGGAAAACAAATTAAAGAAAAGTATTGCTTTTACTCTCCTCCATTTGAACCAAAAAACCCATGAATTGAAGATGGGTGTCATCTTCATCACTACCATCCTAACAAGAATATAATAAAGTGCCTTTAAAATTGGTTATTTTCAACAATCATACATAAAAGACAATCACAAACAGTAAACACACATATAGAAACCATGACATTTCATCAACCAAGTTTAGGGAAAAAAAACCAATTCATATGTATAATGATTAAGAGTAAGATTGAAAGCATCAATTTTGTCTGAATGAATGAAAAAACAAACAGAAGTCGCAAGCAAATGGAACCCTAGAACAAATTCCATTTGCATTTTGAAGGAAGAAAGTAGAAGATGCAGAGAAATTGGTAAATGGTAATGGAGAATTTGTACCTTGACTATCTCAAATGGACTCCATTTGAATTTTGAACAGAGGAAGAGTAAAATAGCACACAAATAAAACCTAACCTAACCTAACCTATTTCGTTATTTGTTGGGTGTCGGAGAGGAGGAAGGTGGAGAGATGAATGAATGATGTTAGAGGTTGTGGAGGAGAAACCCTAAATTCCTGCAAAAGGGAGAGATACTGGAGTAGGAGTAGTAGAACTGACTTCAAGATTGAACCCATGGTCTCATAAAGGAACTAATCAACTCTCAACCTAAATAAATGTTATCCCAAAGAAAAAAGAAAATCAAAGGATTGGTTGTGGTTTCAAAATATATATAGTGATACACAACAAATTTATATGATCACATTTTTTACGATCCTATAATTTTTTATATTACGACGGATGAACAATACGGTGGCACGTACCACCGTTAGCACCTAAGTAGGTCCTGCATGATTAGTTGCCTAAAAGTTTACATAGTAAGAGTTTATTCGTAAGAGTTTGCACTCTCACTAGCCTTGCATGGAAAGATTCTTGGTCATCAAAATAGTAGCGTATGCAAAATACTTTTGGGTAAGCGCTTCAATGCGACTTTCTTACTAGGATAAACTCTTGTTCTTTGTTTTGTCTTTTACCGTATATGATCAATCACACTTGCCATGTTAATTAATCCGGTATGGTAAATGATTAAGTGTTCATTTTGCGAGATTTGGAATGAAATTTGAAATCAAATAATTCACAATCAAAATCGGACCATTATCGATCAACAAGTAATATTTAACAAGGATTTGAAATCCAAACCCCTTTAAATCCAAATTCATTCCATTTCAATCCATTCCCACAAAACGAACGAGTCCTAAGGTTTATTTGTTAACATTGTGCAAATATCCCTAAATATGTTTTTGATGAACTTTAGAATAGAAAACAATTTATGTATATTTTTTTTGAATATTCCTTCTAGGTGTATATTCAGTTCTTTAAAAAGGCTTTTGTCTATTCTGTCAAGGTTTATAAAACATCAAAAATTAAATAATTTCTTGAATTACAAATATTTATTAGGACATACGTACAACTATGGCAGGCTCACGGCAGGCTAAACATGTCTGAGCGGCTCAGCCCGATGGTGGTACAAGTCTGGCAGGTTCAGCCGGCGGGTTTAGGGAAGTTTCACGAGCTTGCTGCTTCTCTCTCTCTCTCTCTCTCTCTCTCTCTCTCTCTCTCTCTCTCTCTCTCTATATATATATATATATATAAGAGGAAAGTTCAAATGTGAACCACTTTTTGGTTGTGAACGTGAGGACAACCGAGAGCGCGACGCTTTGAGTGTGGTCCCCCTCTTTAATTCAATGCCCTCCCATGAATCGCGCCTAGTCATCCGCCGTGGACTTGACGTGGCGCCTAGTCATCCGCCAGGTATCGCGCTCTCGGTTGTCCTCACGTTCACAACCAAAAAGTGGTTCACATTTGAACCCACCCCTATATATATATATATTATTTTGTAAACCACAAATAACGTGTAAACCGTGTAAACTCATGGTTGCATAGATTAAATCAATAAAATTGATTTATGGAGTTGTTTAATATGATGAAAATGTTTCATAAACATCAAATTTTGATGAAATTGTTTCATATTTCGGTGTTTTTATTCATATGAAACTTTTTTCTGGTTTCAATGAAACTTTTTCATTTCTACATAAATAAGCGCCTTCATATGAAACAATGTCATCAAAAAATTTAGGATATGAAACATTTTCATCGTATTAAACAACTCTACAAAAGATTTTTCATTAATTTACATATGCAACCATGAGTTTACACAGTTTACACGTTATTTGTGGTTTACAAAATAACTTCCCTATATATATATAGATAGATAGATAGAGAGAGAGAGAGAGAGAGGAAAGTTCAAATGTGAACTACTTTTTGGTTGTGAACGTGAGGACAGCCGAGAGCGCGACACGTGGTAGAGACTAGTCAATAATGGCGGCTTTGAGTGTGGTCCCCCTCTTTAATTCAATGCACTCCCATGAATCTCGCCTAGTCATCCGCCGTGGACCTGACGTGGCGCCTAGTCATCTGCCACGTGTCGCGCTCTCGGTTGTCGTCACGTTCATAACCAAAAAATGGTTCACATTTGAATAGTTGGTGATTGTTTAATAGTTCGATAGTGAAAAGTTGATATAACACCAATATAGCAGTTAAGGGTTCAGCCTGAAACTGATTGTGATATTTATAGACTTAATTAATATATAAAAGTAAAATGACAAGCATGTTAAAAAAATCTTGAAATTAAAAAAATCTACATTAAACAAGACAATTGAGGTAGGCGTTTAGCTTAACTATTGTTAAACAACTAGGTGATAAGCACGGGCTTCGCACCGGGTTTATTTGGGTTATAAACTGTGATAAATTTGATCATAAGTAGTAACATAGATTTATATGAAATATAAAGTTTGTAGAAATGTTGTCATATGAAAGGTTTAATACAATAAATAAATAGATTTTAAAAATCAAAAAAATTAATTTTAAGTGATTTTAATATAATACTAACAATTACCAGAAAGCCAAAAGCCTGTTCATACACAGTAGCGACCGACATTATAATATATTTCACCCAATATACGATATATGACTAAAACGTAAAATGAAATAGAGAAAACTAAAAGGTATAAAGTAAATAAATATTATAAGTTTAAGGGGCTAAAACGTAATTTCTTCAAATGTCGGTTGTTGTTCATGAACAGTGTTTTGGCTTCATATAATCGTACTACATATAGTATATAGTAAAATAATTACATCAAATATTTGTCTCATTTCGAGCGTATCGACGGTACAATTATAATGACGTAATGTGTTAAAGTTAAAACGTATTTTTTAACATATTCCAACCAATGTACGATATATGACTAAAACATAAAATAAAATATAGAAAATTAAAAGTATAAAATGAATAAATATTATAAGTTTAGGGTTTAAACGTAATTTCTACAAATGTCATAGTTTCATATAATTGTACTATATATAGTATATAATAAAATAATTACATAAAAAAATATTCAATATTAAGCTCATTTCGATCGTATCAACGATATGATTATAATTGCGTAATTTGTTAAAATTAAAACGTATTTTTTTAACATATTATAACCAATATACGATATATGACTAAAACATAAAATAAAATATTGAAATGTAAAAGGTATAAAATGAATAAATATTATATGTTTTGGAGGGCTAATATCTAAATTTGAAAACGAGTATAGGATTGTATGGTTTTATATAATCTTATTATATATATAGTATATAAAATAATAATTACATCAAAAAATATTCAATATTAAACTCATTTCGATCGTATCGACGAACGATTATAACGGCGTAATTTGTTAAAATTAAAACTTATTTTTTTAACATATTTTAGCCAATATACGATATATGACTAAAACGTAAAATGAAATATTGAAAAGTAAAAGGTATAAGATGAATAAATGTTATAAGTCCAGGGGCTTAATATGTAAATTTTAACGGGTCGGGTGGGGGCGCAGCCGGGTCGGTGCGCCTAGCATTTGTATAAAACTAGTTGATAAGCCCGGGCTTCGCACCGGGTTTATGAACAGTAGCTACTGATATTTTAACATATTTTAGTTAATATATACTATATATAACTAAAACGTAAAATGAAATATAGAAAACTAAAAAGATATAAAGTGAATAAATATTATAAGTTTAAGGAGCTAATATGTAAGTTTAAAGGTGGGTATAGGATTCGGTCAGTTGGAGCGTATATATATCGTATATAATAAAATAAATACATGAAAAAATATTTAATATTAGGTTTATTTCGATCTTATCGACGATACGATTATAATGGAGCAGTTTGTTAACATTAAAACGTATTTTTTTAACATGTTTTAGATCGTATCGACGATACGATTATAATGGCATAATTTGTTAAAACTAAAACGTATTTTTTTAACATGTTTCAACCAATATACGATATATGAGTAAAACGTAAAATGAAATATAGAAAAGTAAATGTATAAAGTGAATAAATATTATAAGTTTAGGGCGCTAATATGTGAATTTAAACATGGGTTTCGGGTCGGTTGGAGCTTATATATAGTATTAAAGAAAATAGATATATCAAAAAATATTCAATATTAGACTCATTTCGATTGTATCGACGATACGAACATAATGTCATAATTTATTAAAATTAAAACATATTTTTAACGTCTTTTTACCAATACACGATATATGACTAAAACGTAAAATGAAATATTGAAAAGTAAAAAGTGTAAAGTGAATAAACCTTATAAGTTCTAAGTTTAGGGGACTAATATGTAAATTTGAAAATGGATATAGGATATGGGGGTTCGAAGTTGGAACATATATATAGCATATAATAAAATAAGTACGTAAAAAAATATTCAATATTAGGCTCATTTCGATCGTATCGACGATACGAATATAATGGCGTAATTTGTTAAAATTAAAACGCATTTTTTTAACGTTTATTAGTCAATACAAGATATATAAGTAAAACGAAAAATGAAATATTGAAAAGTTAAAGGTATAAAGTGTATAACCCTTATAAGGTGAGGGGGCCAAAATTGTAAATTTTGAGATGGGTATTGGCTGCATCACACGCGGATCTAAGGCGGGTCAAGGCCGGGTCACCCAGCGGGTTTGGGTAAAAAATGAGAGAGGAAATGATGGATTTGGGTCATGGGTCGGGTCGGTCTGCGGGCGGGTCTATGTTGGGCGGGGCGCCTGCTCTTAGTATATCTATACTATTATATAAAGAGAATAACTCATAAAGGTGGTTATTTTGTTCAACAAAACCGAATTTACACATTTACACATAATATCCTTGTAATTAATCATTTAGTTTACTTTTACCCCCTTATTTTTTTATTTTTCATTTAACACCCTTATTATATTAACATAAATAATGTAAATTATGTAAAATATATTAAAATTTTTATTTTTATTTTTAACAAAATATATCATTATAATCGTCTCGAAAATATCTTCAAAATGAGTCTAATATCGAATACTTTTAGATTTTAATCATATTATTAAATATTAAAAAAACATATGAATTAATTTGTTCATATATTTTTATATTAAAAGTTAAATTGTTTATAAATTTAGAAGTTACAGTTAATACCCTTATGATTAGTCGTTTAATTTACTATTAATCCTCTATTTTTTCATGTTTCTTTTTAAATCTTTATCATATTAAGATAAATAATCACATATGAACAAAAATATGTTAAGAAAAATCTTAAATGTTATTTTTCGGATGAATGAAAAGACGATAATCAAGTATCCTCTTCATTATTGAATTTTAAATGTTTCGTGCAGCATCGTGTACGGACAATTTCTAGTATATATATAAAGGTAACATATATAAGTGGAAGAACAACTACTTTGAAGAAAATGTTAATCATCTCTAATTCATTACATAAATCACATATGTTAATTTAATTTAGTTGACCAGAAGAAATGTATGTGACAGAATTATTTTTGCTTGAGAAACATTATGAATTTGTCATGACGACTCTTTTTAATTTTTATCTATTTTGTCATCTGGAAATAGGGGCAATTTTTAATATCAATTGTGTAGAAAAATATTAAGGCTATGTTTGGCAAGCGTAGCTTATAAGCTAGCTGGTAGCTGATAAGCTAGCGGATAGCTGATAAGCTAGCTGTTGATTGATAAGCTTGCTAGTAGCTGATAAGCTAGCTGTTGAACAAATTATGTTTGGCAAAAACTAGCTTATGAGTATGTAAAATGACCAAAAAGGGTATATTTGAATTTAATAATTAATATTAATAAGGGTATAATTGGAAAAAGCTACAATAAGCTTCTCATAAGCTACTCAAAGTAGCGTTTCAAAAAGCTAGCTTATCAGCTAGCTTCCTGATACATGTTTGGATGGACTAGCTTATAAGCTAGCTTATCAGCTAGCTTATGCTTGCCAAACAAAGCCTAAATCAAGAAATATCTTATATTTTACTTAAAAGTTAGGCGGATAGCCATTTGTTTATGATTAGGTGGGAATAGAAAAATCAATGGGTGCCCAATACTGCCCATTGGAATCTTTAAATGAAACAAACTAACAAATCCAATAAAAGATTCTTAAGCAAGTCTTTGTATACATCATCAATATAATTCATTTTCAAAGACCATATTTTCATTTAGAGTCAATTATGTTAAAAGTTGCTATTTTGGTTCATGTATCTTAGAAATTACACTTTTCATATTCACGATTTATTGGTGTTTTTCTTTCTCATAATTTAAAGCAACAAAATAGTAATAAACTCTGAGCCACAAGGATAAGAACCGTAATTTTAAAACCGTATATACAAAAGTCTCAATCTGTAACAAACCATGGAGAAAAAAACGTAAAAAACATAATTTACTCTTTCATTTGTTGTAACGGCGGTAATGGTGTGAGGTCATTCCTCAAGAGTTATGAGTCACGAAAAAACCGTAGGACCATAACGTTTCTCAAGACGTAGCTTATGACGATAAATCTGTTTATATCATATATAAAAAATTATATGGAATCATATATTTTTATACTATTACTCAATGAGTCGATGATTTTAAACATTTTACATTACGTTGTATACATAAAACTAAATAAATAAGACACTACGAAAGTAAAAGAAAATCATATATAGTTGAACGAAAATGAGTCTTACACCATGAGTCCACGACAACTGTCACAACAAGCTTTTTAAAACATTGACAACAACCACCGATCAAAAGTATAAAAAAACCCAAAGCATTTATAACAAAACCTTAAAAAAACATCATCCTTCATAGATTTTTATTATAGGACTAAGTCAAAATATAATAATTATACATGTTTGTTTTTTAAATATGATAACCTTTTAAATCTTTATACATATTCCTAATCGTGATCCATATATACTAAAATGTCAAAGATTCAAAAATAAGCTTCGTGGATTTTTCTTTCAAGAGTTGAGACGTTACAAGCAACCTATTTTTGACCAAAATGGATATTATCAATTTCACTATAATACAAATTAGGTACAACCTACACATATCACATATAAATATCAAGTATTAGATGATAATGAGACATGGTGCGACACTGAAGTTACATGAGATAAAGTGATAAATTATTTTTAATCCATAACACAAAAAGTAAATCTATAATTTTTTTCTGCAATGAGGGGTCTCATTTTCAACCTTTTCTCATCACAATTTATTTGAAAAATAAGTTAACAACAGAAAAATATTAAGAACTAAATAAGTATGTGTATATATATTGAAAGAAATTTGTAGATAGTAGAAGATTCTTATACAAAATCAATGTACAAACATACAATCAACCAAGGTTGTCAAGAACGAGATCTTACCTAGAATCTTTTTCGTCTTTGCAAAATCGTATCGTAAGATCGGGTTCGGGATCGTAAGATCTTGCTACAAGTCAGTATAAATTTTTATAAGATCCTACTTCAAATTTCAAAAACATACATCCATATTTCAACATCCAAATTTCAAAATAACATACATCCATATTCCAAAATAACATAGTCTTAAGTGTTAACGATACTCAAAATAACATAGTCAAAAACTCAAAATAACTTCAAATTTCGAAATAACATAGTCTAGACCACCAAGTTTGCAGCAAGATAAAGCAAAGTCGATAGAAGCAAGATGAAGGGCCGCGAGATGAAGGCGACAACATCAAGATGAGTTAGTGAGGTGGTCGGTCGGCGCCGGAGGAAGACTGGACGGTCGTCGGTCGGTGGGCGAGGGTGTGAGAGGCGGCGACGGCGAGGGTGTGGGCGAGGGTAGAGAGTGAGAGCGAGGGCGTGGTTGAAAACTCATATCTAATATGTTTTTCCTTTTTTTATGTGATATATTATATTTCTTTCCCTAATATGAGACAACAAACAGAACCTTTTCATGCCACAATTAAAAGGTTTTCAATAGATGAGGGGTGGTTTAGAAATTTTTTAAAAATACCATCCAAACCATAAGATCGGCTAGCGACCCGTCCCTACAACCCGACCTTACGACCCGAATACGATCCTACCTATGAAAGATCCTACTTGCGACTCGGCTAGTTATAGATAATATATAATATAATAGAATTGGAATTCAAATTTTCTTTCCTCTAATCTTATATTTTTGGTTCGTTTATTTTTATGAGTAAATAATTTTAGTCTATGTGGTTTGTTAGAGCATTTCTAATAGCATTGCTAAAATAGATAAAAATGATGCTTTTTTCTTCTAAAATGCTCTAACAACATTGCTAAGGCTATCAGCAGCCAACCCTTCCAACCCTCTCACTTTTTAATGCCACATCAGCTGACACATCGGCTTTTTCTCAACCCTCTCTTAACCTTCCCAAAGCCCTCTGCAATCCTCTACAACTTTTACTCTGTAAGATCCCATAATTTTCGAGGAAATTTTCGCATTTTTTTATTACAAAAATGAATAAACGAAAGCCGAAATTTATTTAATTAAATCAATCCATAATCCAAAACAAATTAAGTTTTCCAAACCATCACTTAAAATTCAAAACAATTAAGCAATGTTCATAACGAAGTATTATAAAGAACGAGAATAACCAAGCCAATCCATACGGTAACCATCAAGCGTGCTCCTCCTTCGTATCTAAAAAAAATGAAACATGGAAAAGGGTAAGCTACACATGCTTAGTGAGGTTCTAACTCCTAACTTACCATGCATGTCATCACATAAATTCAAATATGGTATCTCGGGTTCCCAACACCTTACGACCCGACGACACCGTCCACACATATAAATGGTACCTCGGTTTCCCATTACCTTACGAACCGAGGACCTTAGGCGTACCGGGTTCCCAATTCACTTACGACCCGACACCTAAGTACATTGGGTTCCCAAAACCTTACGACCCAATGACCAACAACCACACAAATGGTACACCGGATTCCCAAAACCTTACGACCCGATGACCGGCATCCACATACAATGACAAATTAAGAGAAAGAAACTCACCTGGGGGTGCTAGCTTCCGATCAAGAATAACCCACAAACACAATTCACAAAGTAGTAGCACCTATCCAATTAATTTATCTCTCATAAATAACCAAACAACAAAAGCAGAATATTCAGAAGCAAATAACGTGCCCTAAATGGACTCTAAAGTCAAACGTGTCAACTACAAAGTTGTAGTACGATGTGAGAGCTTTCCGTGCATATATTATGGGTCAAAAACGGACTTACGGTTTGGTTTTTATGGCTTACGGAAGTTTTAAATGAAATTAAATAAAACAATTATATTAATTATATAAAGTTTCGAAAATTGGCAGAAATGGCCCCCTGACGCTTCTGTTTAAATGAACAGTTTCAATATTTACACTTTGGCCCCTGTTCTGTTAACTTTCTGACAAAAACAGCCCCAGACCCCTAACGCCGTTTGGACCCGTTAACCCCTTCTGTCAAATTACACTTTCGGCCCCTGAACTTTCGGAAGTGTCACTCCGGACCCCGACTATTTTGTCTTTTAGTGGAATGTTTCCAAATTGATAGATTTGGCCCGTAGACTTTCGGGAACGACCCAAACACCCCCGAACTTACTTTCGAAAATTACAGAATGGTCCCTAGGGTTTCGGTTTACCCAAAATCAACCCAAAACCATATTTTTAAATTTCTGGAATATGCAGAATTGGTCCCTATTGTTTTGGTTTCTACCAAAACATCCCTAGGTCTAGTTTTATCTTCCAAAAAGTGTCACGTACAACCTATAGACTATGTCTAACGCAAAAACAAGCATAAAGATTCAATCTTTTTGATATTAGCAATCTTTTTAAACTACAAAAATCATAAGTTTTTCTTATAAAATTCTTTGTAACATGAAAGAGGTTGAAACCCTATACTTGGAACACAAAATCATATAAAAATATGAGTTTTAGGCTTACCTCGCACGTAACCGACCAACGGAAATCAATATCAAACACTACGCAAGCCAAGACTTTGAATAGAATTTCAAGAAAACTCAAATTTGTATGTGAGAGAGTCTAAGATGGCCAAGAGAGAGGTGGGAGGCAAATAAGAGAGGATTAGGGTTTTTTTTTTCCATAAGGGAACTATTTAACCTACTAGGTTTATGGGCCTCTATACCCACTAAGCCAAAATTAAAATGCCAAGCCCAAGCACAAAATTAATTAGATGGCCCATCCATTTTTAATCTTAATTAATTACCATAAAAAAATAAAATTAAAATCCAAGAACATAAATTTTGGGATGTTACAACTCACCCCCACTAAAATTAGACTTCGTCCTCGAAGTCTCGTCACTCAAACAACTCAGGATAGTAGGCTCTCATATCTGACTCAGATTCCCACGTAGACTCAGATCCCTTCCGATGCTGCCACTGCACCCTAACCAACGGTATCTGCTTGTTCCGAAGCACTTTCGTGTTTCTATCGAGAATAGCCACCGTTTCTCCACATAATTAAGCCGCTCATCTACCTGGATATCCTCCAAGGGTACCACCTCGGCCTCATCCCTAACACATCTCCGCAACTGAGATACGTGAAAGGTACTGTGTATCAAACTCAGTTCCTCAGGTAGATCCAACCGATAAGCTACCGGGCCTACTCTCTCTAGAATCTTGAAGGGCCCAATAAAACGAGGACCTAATTTTCCTCTCTTCCGAAAACGAATGACTCCCTTCCACAGGGAAACCTTCAGCAAAACAAAATCTCCGCCTGAAGTTCTACATGCTTTCTCTTAGGATCGGCATAGCTCTTCTGTCGGCTTTGAGCTATTGCCAGACGCTCCCTCAACAAATCGATCAGCTCGGTCGTCTTCAGAACAACCTCGGTGCTCCCAATCTCTCTTTGGCCAACCTCTCCCCAACAAATGGGCGTACGACATCTCCTCCCGTACAAAGCCTCATATGGTGGCATGCCAATACTAGAGTGATGGCTGTTGTTATAGGAGAACTCGGCCAAAGGAAGATGGTCATCCCAGCTACCCCCGAAGTCAAGTGCGCAGGCACGCAACATATCCTCTAAAGTCTGGATGGTCCTCTCGCTCTGACCGTCCGTCTAGGGGTGAAATGCGGTACTAAAGTGCAACTTAGTACCTAGTTCCTCCTGAAAACGATTCCAAAAACGCGATGTGAACCGTGGGCTTCGATTAGAAACAATAGAGACTGGGGCTCCATGTCTCGAGACTATCTCGCGAACGAACAGTTCCGCCAATTTCTCGGCGGAAGAACTCTCTCGGATCGGTAGAAAATGGGCACTCCTGGTTAAACGATCGACCACTACCCAAATAGTGTCATAACCCCGAGGAGTCCTTGGGAGCTTCGTGATGAAATCCATAGTAATATGCTCCCACTTCCACACGGGTATCTCCAATGGCTGCAACTTCCCGTGCGGTCTCTGGTGCTCGGCTTTAACCATCCGGCATGTCATACACTCCTCGACGAATCGGGCCACATCTCTCTTCATCCCTGGCCACCAATACCCATTCTTCAGGTCTCGGTACATTTTGGTAGCACCAGGATGAATGGAGTACTTCGATTTGTGAGCCTCGGTTAACAAAACCTGTCGGTGGTTCCCAAGGCTAGGGACCCACACCCGATCGTACCTTGTCAGTAAATCCCGACTATCTCTTACAAGCATCGATACTTCCCCCGGGGATCCTCTCCTTCTTCACGTTCTCAGCCTTTACTGCCTCAATTTGCGATGTTCGGACTAAGTCAAGCAAGGGAGTATCCACAACCATACGCATACAAAGGCCTTTCATGGGCTCACCAACCGGGTTACGGTTAAGGGCATCGGCGACCACATTCGCCTTCCCTGGATGATACAGGATCTCACAGTCGTAGTCCTTCAACACGTCCAACCACCTTCTCTGCCTCATATTCAGGTTCGGCTGGTCCATTAAGTACTTGAGGCTCTTATGGTCGGTGTATATGGTACACCTGACACCATAAAGATAATGCCTCCAAATCTTCAAGGCGAAAACTACCGCACCCAACTCAAGATCGTGAGTGGGGTAGTTCATCTCGTGAACCTTCAGCTGTCGGGATGCATAGGCGATAACTTTATCTCGCTGCATAAGGACTGTGCCTAGTCCTTGGTGGGAAGCATCACAATACACCACAAAATCATCTAGACCATCGGGTAAGGTGAGCACAGGTGCCTCACACAACCGCCTCTTCAACTCTTCGAAGGCCGCTTGTTGCTTAGACCCCCAACTAAAAGCAGCAGTTTTCCGAGTCAACTGGGTCAAGGGTAGCCAAATCCTGGAATAACTCGGTATGAACCGACGATAATACCCAGCTAACCCGAGAAAACTACGGATCTCAGTAGGAGTCTTGGGGACTTCCCAGTGGGTAATGGCGGAAATCTTGGCCGGATCCACCAAGATACCCTTCTCATTCACAACGTACCCGAGGAACTGAACTTCCCTTAGCCAAAAGTCACATTTGGAGAACTTGGCGTACAACTTCTCCTTCTTCAAGGTCTCGAGAACCTCTCGCAGGTGCGCCTCATGATCATCCTTCGTCTTTGAGTACACGAGGATGTCATCAATAAAAACGATCACCGACCTATCCAACCTAGGCCGACACATTCGGTTCATCAAATCCATAAACGCCGCAGGCGCATTAGTGAGTCCGAAAGGCATAACTACGAACTCGTAATGGCCGTAGCGCGTACGGAACGCCGTCTTCTTGATGTCCTCTTCCTTCACTCTCATTTGGTGATAACCGGATCTTAGATCAATCTTCGAAAACCACGATGCCTCTTGAAGCTGATCAAATAAATCATCGATACGCGGTAAGGGGTAGCGGTTCTTCACTGTGAGTTTGTTCAACTCCCGGTAATCGATACACATCCTCTGAGACCCATCCTTCTTTTTCACAAACAGGATCGGGGCTCCACACGGCGAACAACTTGGCCGTATGAAACCCTTCTCCAGTAGCTCCTGCAACTGATCGTACAACTCCTTCATCTCGGGTGGAGCCAAACGATACGGAGCCTTGGCCACAGGCGCGGCACCAGGAACCAAGTCGATACGGAACTCCACCTGTCTCTCTGGAGGTATCCCCGGTAAATCATCCGGGAACACGTCGGGAAAGTCTAGAACCACCGGTACCTCGCCCACAGTACGCTGATTACTATCAAGTCTCGTATCTACCACATATGCCAAGAATCCCCCACCACCGCTTTGCAGATAACGCCTCACCCGAGTGGCTGAACAAAAGGGAAACCTTGCTCGGGGAGCTTCTCCTTGAACAAGAAGCTTTCCCCCACTAGGACCACGGATACGAACTTGTTTGCTTCCACAAAGAATCTTCGCATTATGGGGACTGAACCAATCCATACCCACAATGACACACAACTCCTTCATCACTAAAGGCATCAAGTCAATGGAGAACCTCTCACCCCTAGCTCAATAGTACAATTCCGGTAGACTCTGACCATGGTGACTGTCCTCGCTTCTGCAACCTCGACAACTAACGGCTGCTCCAAATCCGTAGGCTCGCAGCCTAAACTTTCCTCAAATTCATGGGACACAAAAGAGTGGGTTGCCCCACTATCAAACATAACCAGAGCAGGGACAGAGTTTACACGGAGTGTACCTAAGTATTTACTGGTGAGAACTAAAACGCAACCTATAGTGACAAGAAAAACCAAAGCAAACAATAAAAGAGAAAAAAAATGTACCTGCTACGACACGAGGAGTAGCCTGTGCAGCATCTGCTGTCAGCTGATGGACTCTTCCCCGAGCTGGGGCCACTGCTGGCGCTTTACCACGATCATCTGCTGCTCGAGGGGCAGCAACTACACCAGACTGAGGACATTCTGCCCTTATATGACCCGCCTGTCCGCACTTGTAACAAACCTTCATAGTGTTCGAGGGGCATTTGAGACTGATATGCCCTGGTTGACCGCATTTATAACACACTACTCCCCCGTCGGCAGGTCTCTTTTCCCCCATGAGAGCTACCACCAGCCTTCCCTTTTTTGGGATCAAAATACTTTGCCTTCTTTGAAGGTGCGGACGATTGAGGAGAGATTTGGACCGCCTTCCTCTTTGGATCCAGAGATTGGATCTCCAACTCTCGCCGCCTCGCGGCCTCCACTAGCATCCTCATCGATGTGTACAGAGGATTATTCACGAACTCATGAATCTCTAGGCGAAGCATCTGGATATATCTAGTCATCATCCACTCATCATCGGCAGCCAATCTCGGGCAAAATATCGATAACTTGGTGAACTTCTTGGTTATCTCGTTCACCGACTCAGTAGTCTGCTGCAGGTTCATAAACTCGTTGGCTAGCCTCTGCATCTCAACCCTAGGCACATACTCGGTTTGGAAACGAGTAGTGAACTGTGCCCAAGTCATTGTGGTTAGCTCCGCCTCTGTCATCGTAGCTGTAGCAGTCTCCCACCAGTGCTTGGCCGCACCACGTAGAAGGTTCATGGCATAAAGAACCCGTTTCTCGTCCGGGCAGCCACTAGTACGAAATACGCCCTCCATGTCCTTCAGCCACCTCATGCTGATCATAGGGTCGACACTTTCTCCATTAAATTCCGGGGAGAACATGCCGAGAAGTCTCTGTAAGTAAACTCTCGGGTCCTAGAGGGGCCCGCCTGAATGGCAGCAAGCTGCGTTGCCTGCTGAGCAGCAAATGCAGCGAACCGATCCTCCACCATCTGAGTGATGGCATCACGGATCCCCGTGATGATTTGGGGAATCTCTTGAGCAAGAGCCTGTCCTATCCTCTCATCAACCTCCTCAGCACTCAAACCAGTGTCGGTGTTAGGTTCAGTGCTAGTTCCTGAGGTGCGTCTAGGTCTAGCCATACTGAAAATATAATTGCGTTTATTAAACAACCAAGCATGGCACGATCCACACAAAACCAGATTCTAATTTTAGTATCCCGGATACTCTTAATACTCGTGTGTTCGAGCAAGGATCGGGTGCTTTAGATAGTAGGAGCTCTACTACTATCCTCCACATATATTCTTGCCCCGTCCATCCGCTTATTAAGACTCCCAGACTACTAACCTTAGGATCTACACATTCAATTAAATAAAACAAGTAGCTATCACATAACCACATACACACGTAATCCACGTACTCATGTGATGCTAGAAACTATACACAATTAAAGCATGCTAAAACATGTGATAGTACCTACAACTTGTAATGACACATGAGAGTTAGACTAAGCCTACTTACCCCTTTTTCTTACCAGGCAGCAGCTGATGTCCCGTATGGCATTCCCGACTTCGGTTTTGACTTTTGGAAAATTCTCAAAAAAACTTTTATTTATTATTTAAAAAAAATGCTAATGGATCGGAGCTCAAGGTCAGATTCACTTTCGTAAACCTGATTGTCTCAAGCTTCGCTCTGATACCAATTGTAAGTTCCCATAATTTTCGAGGAAATTTTTGGTCTATGTGGTTTGTTAGAGCATTTCTAATAGCATTGCTAAAATAGATAAAAATGATGCTTTTTTCTTCTAAAATGCTCTAACAACATTGCTAAGGCTATCAGCAGCCAACCCTTCCAACCCTTCCAACCCTTCCAACCCTCTCACTTTTTAATGCCACATCAGCTGACACATCAGCTTTTTCTCAACCCTCTCTTAACCTTCCCAAAGCCCTCTGCAATCCTCTACAACTTTTACTCTGTAAGATCCCATAATTTTCGAGGAAATTTTCGCATTTTTTTTATTACAAAAATGAATAAACGAAAGCCGAAATTTATTTAATTAAATCAATCCATAATCCAAAACAAATTAAGTTTTCCAAACCATCACTTAAAATTCAAAACAATTAAGTAATGTTCATAACGAAGTATTATAAAGAACGAGAATAACCAAGCCAATCCATACGGTAACCATCAAGCGTGCTCCTCCTTCGTATCTAAAAAAAAATGAAACATGGAAAAGGGTAAGCTCCACATGCTTAGTGAGGTTCTAACTCCTAACTTACCATGCATGTCATCACATAAATTCAAATATGGTATCTCGGGTTCCCAACACCTTACGACCCGACGACACCGTCCACACATATAAATGGTACCTCGGTTTCCCATTACCTTACGAACCGAGGACCTTAGGCGTACCGGGTTCCCAACTCACTTACGACCCGACACCTAAGTACATTGGGTTCCCAAAACCTTACGACCCAATGACCAACAACCACACAAATGGTACACCGGATTCCCAAAACCTTACGACCCGATGACCGGCATCCACATACAATGACAAATTAAGAGAAAGAAACTCCCTGGGGGTGCTAGCTTCCGATCAAGAATACCCATAAACACAATTCACAAAGTAGTAGCACCTATCCAATTAATTTATCTCTCATAAATAACCAAACAACAAAAGCAGAATATTCAGAAGCAAATAACGTGTCCTAAATGGGCTCTAAAGTCAAACGTGTCAACTACAAAGTTGTAGTACGCTGTGAGAGCTTTCCGTGCATATATTATGGGTCAAAAACGGACTTACGGTTTGGTTTTTATGGTTTACGGAAGTTTTAAATGAAAATTAAATAAAACAATTATATTAATTATATAAAGTTTCGAAAATTGGCGGAAATGGCCCCCTGACGCTTCTGTTTAAATGAACAGTTTCAAGATTTACACTTTGGCCCCTGTTTCGTTAACTTTCTGACAAAAACAGCCCCAGACCCCTAACGCCGTTTAGACCCGTTAACCCTTCTGTCAAATTACACTTTCGGCCCCTGAACTTTCGGAAGTGTTACTCCGGACCCCGACTATTTTTTCTTTTAGTGGAATGTTTCCAAATTGACAGATTTGGCCCCTAGACTTTCGGGAACGACCCAAACACCCCCGAACTTACTTTCAAAAATTACAGAATGGTCTCTAGGGTTTCGGTTTACCCAAAATCAACCCAAAACCATATTTTTAAATTTCTGGGATGTTCAGAATTGGTCCCTATTGTTTTGGTTTCTACCAAAACATCCCTAGGTCTAGTTTAATCTTCCAAAAAGTGTCACGTACAACCTATAGACTATGTCTAACGCAAAAACAAGCATAAAGATTCAATCTTTTTGATATTAGCAACCTTTTTAAACTACAAAAATCATAAGTTTTTCTCATAAAATTCTTTGTAACAAGAAAGAGGTTGAAACCCTATACTTAGAACACAAAATCATATAAAAATATGAGTTTTAGGCTTACCGCGCACGTAACCGACCAACGGAAATCAATATCAAACACTACGCAAGCCAAGACTTTGAAGAGAATTTCAAGAAAACTGAAATTTGTGTGTGAGAGAGTCTAAGATGGCCAAGAGAGAGGTGGGAGGCAAATAAGAGAGGATTAGGGTTTTTTTTTTCCATAAGGGAACTATTTAACCTACTAGGTTTATGGGCCTCTATACCCACTAAGCCAAAATTAAAATACCAAGCCCAAGCACAAAATTAATTAGATGGCTCATCCATTTTTAATCTTAATTAATTACCTTAAAAAAATAAAATTAAAATCCAAGAACATAAATTTTGGGATGTTACATACTCAACCCTCCCAACCCTCTCGCTTTTTAATTTATTTCATTTATTTAGTATAAATAAATAATAAAATTAAATAAAACATGTAATTAATTAAAAATAAGATTCTACCCGACCCCTGTCTATGTTAGGGTCCCTCGAACAGGGAATTGACGATGATGCGTTTGCTTGTTGAACGAACATAGCAAACGTTTGCGCATCTTGTTCCCATTCTTCGTCGGTATCCGTGGATGATGACCCGTTCAAGTATTCGGGGTTGTGCCATAGTGGATGTGGAGAAGAAGAAATGAAACTTGGTGTATAGAGTATTGGTGTATGGAGAAGAGAATATTGGTTTATGGATAAGAGAATATTGGTGTATATTGAGATAAAAGTGTGTGTAATGGAGAAGAGTATGGAGAAGAAATTTGGTGTGTAATTGTGTAAAATTGAGGTAATTTATAGAAGGTAAAAAGAAAAAAAAGTTCAAAAAAAAATTAAAAATTTGACCGTTTGGCAACGGCTTCCTGCGCCCGCTACAGCTTCAGCCCGCCGGGCTCCAACCCTCGCGTACCGGTGCCCGCCCTACCCGCCGGGCTCAACCCGTGCCAACCCCATGACCGCTACACATAGCCTAATGTGATTGCTAAACCTGATTACAATATTTGTATATATATTTTATTTATTGTTGGTCAATATATATGTGTATATATATATATATAATTGCTTGGGATGATTGAATTATATGTATATATGATTGTTTTATATATATGCTTATAATGTTGTCTTGATTACAATATGGGGTTTCGCATATCAACCGCAAATGTTTAATATAATCATGTCAACCATTTTAATTTATAGACATTTGATTATCACACTTGCCAACTTAAAATCATTGGTTATTTTTAGTTTTATTCTTGGGATGTTGGTCCCAAATAATTAAACAATAGAGGATTTAGGAGAAGAAATTGATAGACAAAATGTAAAGTTCTTGATTTATTTTGGAGAGCTCTCAATATACAAGAACACACGCACACACACACACACACACTATTTCTCTCTAAATGACTCTCATTGAAATGATTCTCACACCCTTTTCCCAAACCCTAAACCCTTTATATATAGGGTCCATTACATCAAGCCCAAGCCCAAGACCATTAGCTACCATTACTAGCTAGTTACACATTAATCCTTCTCAAAGCTTACTTTATAAAACTTTCTCTAATTAGGACAATTTGGTCCTAACAAACTCCCCCTAAAGTTTTATAAAGAAAGCATCTCTGATCTTCTCCCCCTTGCTTTCTTCAGAAAACTTTAGTGGCGTTCGGCTACATTTTTTGATCTCCAAGCTCCCCCTCGATTGTAGCTCTTTGTCTTTAGTTTCAACTGAAAGACCAGACCCGATTTGCAATAACCGCGACTGATTGCACAAACTACAGCTCAACCTGTAAATAACTCGACACGTCTGATAACCGCATAATACAACAGCTTGCACCAGAGCATGTTGATTCATCCAACTATGTAAATCACAAAGAAACACAACGGGATAGATGCATGTGTGAGTTACAGTGCGGATCAGCAAGAAAAATAAAGGATCTGTCTTTGGCCGCATGTTGAATAGGAATTTGGCATAAAAGCTCCAAATCTGATAAGTTCACAACAGGGTAAACACCAAAGCTTGGATCACCGAAACACCGTATGGAATGAAAAACTGGGAGTAGTTGCTGAACGAGATACTCAGCTTTGATCTCTCTTCTGTTCAGAGAATAGTCGATTTCCTGAAATCTTCCAAAATGTCAAGTAATCAAATCCAGATCTAGTCCTCCTAGTCAGATGGATGACGACCGTCACTCAAAATTCTAGATCGCAACCGAGCCTCCACAACAGTAAAATGGTTAGGAATTGAGCACATAATAATAGTACCATTCACCGAAGGTGGCATCCAAAGGAAAAACTCAACTCTTACTCCTAAGAGGAATAATTCCATCTAAGAAAAACTCTAGAATAATGGTTGCAGAGTGTCAGGCTTCCGAGTAATCTAACCAAATACAGAATCCGATCACCGTCGTTTTGAAATCGTTACAAATCAGACATGCCTTCAAAAAATCTGGAGCAGTTGGGGAATTGAGAGGAATCCAATTTTCACGATTGAAAACTGAATTTGGGCTAAAACCGGGCTCATGTGATCGTTACGAACCAATTTGGAAAGAGAGGAGGCTAATTAAGCGCGAGGATTTTGAAGCGTCACATGTATTTGAATTTGGGTGGATCTGGAGCGCAGCTAAAAGTGATCAATCATTGGGCCAAATTAACATCAAAGCCCATTAAGAAATTGTGGCCTAAAGAGAATAAAACTCGAAAGCTCGATTGATCGTATAATCTTGAAAAACTTGAAAGCGCATTTGAAGATAATTCCCAAACTGAATTTGAGCAGTTTAGCATACTCGGGAAGAAATTCCGTCAAATAGTCCCAAACCCCGAAACTTGAATATATTTGAAACTTGAAGTGCACGCATCAAATCTGACAGAACTTGAAACATGAAGTGCAGGGACCGGATTTGAACATTTTGTCCAAAGATGACAAATAAATAAGTCTAAAAGATCAGGGGCTTGCTGTGTCAACTTGGTCAAACTTAATCCATAAGTGTCTTCATATTCAAACTACAAGGACCAAAAGTGACAAATCTTTCAAACTTTAATAATTCCATGGCATCAGTACATGAGTAGGATTTTAATTCCATATGTTTACAATTGGCTCACGTGATTCGGGGAATTTATCCTTATGTGACTCGGGGAATTCAATTCCATGAAATTGAATATTTCTTTTTGCTTGACGTAAGTCCGACTCTAAATACCTCCAAATCGGGAAAGATCTGGAGTTGGAAAACATGAAAAATCAAAGGTTCCACTTAAGAACGAGTCGGGAAACTCGAATACCCGAGTCGGGTTATTCATGTTTCCCGAGTCGGGATATAATCACAGCCCAAACACCAATCTTCATCATCTCCATCAAGATCCAAACCCCAAAAATTCAAATTCAAACTTTCTTCAAGAACAAAGCTTCAAAACCCAAAAAAATAAAAATACCTCTAATTGAATGATTCAATAGGAACAAACAAATCTGATGATTTGTTTGGCTCTGATACCAAATGTTTGTCAAATCAGATGAGAATCAAGATGGAAACATTGTGAATAATAAGATCAATGAAAATGACAATGGAATGCTTGCACCAAAAGCTTGTATTTCTTGATAGTAAAGTTTTCTACAATAAGCATTAACCTCTAAACCCTAACCCACATATTCTATGTATATGGGATAGGAAAAGAGAAATTACAAGAAAGGCCCTTGGAGTCTATGACTCCTTTAAAGGGCACCCAAAAGTTAATTACACAAACGGAAACATAAACAAACTTAACTAAACTAACGGATAGACCTTCGACTTCTTCTCAACCCACAAGAGGGTCTAACATGGGAAGACCTGCGTGACAGTTACAACCTTCTAGAAATGTCATTACTATTATGCAATCAAGACCTCTCATGCCTTTATTGGAGATGTTTGTTGAGGACAATGGGATGAAAAGCAGACTCAGTAGTTATAGCTCAGTAGTTATAGGTCATTTTATTTTAGTGCTATAGAAACAAGTTGACGAGTCTATTTTATATCGGTGTGGTTGATTTTGTGCTCGTGATTGATTTATTTTATACGTAGTTTTAATCAAATAGTTTCAAATAGAAAATTTTAAACTAGTAAAATCATGAGATAAACCACAAGGGTTGTGGCATACTTGTTGAGACCCTGGGGATGTAGTGGAATATCTCATATGCACAGGGTTCGAATCCAGGCATACACAGCAATTGTGGCCACTGAGTTATCAGGGGTTCATGTCTTAAAGTCATAAATTGCCGGGATTAATCTAGGCATAACCTAGGATACCTTTCCAAAAAATTCCTACGATTAAGATGGGACATTTTATGATCAAAACTCCAATATTTCTAAGCTATTTTAAAAGGGATATTTTATCTTAAAACCATGGGTAAGATAGTTTCATCTTGCTTACGAGAACATGTTTTTGAAAATAGTTAGTTTTAAATAGCATCTAAAAATACCAGATATTACAAGCTTTTAAAACCTAATCAAAACCCAAACAATCTTAGGTTAGTAGTGATATCCATTTTGTGGTACGCCTAACATACAACGGGTACATTGGTGCTTTGACGTGTTCAAACCGTAAGCATCCTTTGTTGTACCTTCTGTGGGGTATGGTAAGGTTCTGCGATTCCCTAACATGATGGGCGAAAATGCTTATAGTTCTAAATGGTGCGACCTTTTTTAGTGATTCTCTGACGTGACCGGCCCAAATGCACTAGATGGGACTACAACATGTACGGGTTTTACCTGATATCCCAAAGATCTAGGAGTCGTGTAAGTTAAACTTGATTGGTAAAAATCCTTACCTACCAGAAATATCATGAGCCTGACGTTGCCCTTCCCAAACCGTGCATCAGGGTGTATGAAATTTGACTCCCAGCATAATATTTCATCATTTATGGGTTTATTGATATATTAGGAGATTATATTCAATCACTTACTTAAACCAAGTTTTTATTTTGATTCATAGATGGCAACTACAGTAACCAACTCACAGGGACAAACTTTGCTTCCGTGTGTTATCGTACTCTGAATTGTTTTGTTATCAAAATATGAAGTTTAGCATTATTTTTAATTTTTTTTGAAATTCATTCATCAAATTAGTTATTTAAGAATAGTGGTGTTACATTTTGGAAGTTATTTAGTGACGTTGAATAACAGCTGCAAGTACTGTGGATAAAAACTACACGAATATTCGTTAGGGTACGAATATTGGAAGTGAACTGTCTATTGACAATAGTGAACCAGTTTTCTTGAGGATTTAGACAAAAACAGATGAAGATAGAGAGATTATTCAAACTAAAATGCAAAAGAAAATTACGAACACTAACACACAATTAATGGAAGTCGACTCTCATACAATCTTCAAGAGTTACAACAGAGAAAGTGTACGGCTGTGTTTTTAAAAATGGAAGGATTACCCTACACTTTACACGTTCATTCCTATTTTTACTCAAAACTATAACCTACCCTAAGCCCAAACCCATTACATTCAAATTTTCCAAGCCCAAATACATAATTATAAAATAATTAGTGAAAATAAGCTTACATTTATAAAACTTCTAAATGTTTAGCCTATAACTAAGCTAACAATCTCCCCCCAAGTTTTATAAATGAAGCACGATCTGGGTTCTCTTCTTTGCTTTCTTCAGAAGATGCTGGCAGAGCTCTGAAGTTTCTCCGGCAGAAGCTCGTATCACAGATCCTCTGAGAAATGTTGCAGAGACTCTGTGACTTTTGACTTGTTATGAAACTACATCTTCTGTTGATCTTCTATGAGTGAAACAAACTCCCCCTTGACTGATGCTCTGTGATTTTCCAGTTGTCATAAAACAGAAGATCCTTTAAACAATGGCCCCAACTGGTTTGCACATGAAACATCCCAACCTGTAGATAACTTGACACATCTTGATAGCTGCAAAATACAAAATTTACCCTAAGGCTCTGTTGATTCATCCATCTTCTGTAGATCACAAAGAAAGACAGTGGGATTGATGCATGTGTAGGTTACTGTGCAAACTAGCAAGAATGGTAGAAGCTCTCTGTCCCTTGTAGAGTTGAATTTCAGCAAAGAAGCAAGTCTTGGGTCGTTGAATCGTCATATTGGATGAAAGTATTGCAGAGGTGAGTCCTTTTGCCTAGTTCCAAAGATAAGTCACCCGTCCAGTGAACTCTTCAGATTATCTTAGAGGTCAGAGAAATAGGAGTGTTCATGCTGGATTGGTTAGGGAACTTTTGATGTCCTTCAAGAACCAACTAGGCAGAGGCCTCATAGGATTATATTTTATAGGGCTGGGTTCAGAGAGGTGGACATGGGTTATTTGTAATAGGAATGGTTTTTGTCTCTGATAAGCTCAGGGAAATTCAGTGTTTAAGCTAATCCGAGTCTTCTGTTGGTTTGGATTTGTTCTGGAGAGATCTTTCTTCGGTTCATTAAAGCTTTTGAAGAGTGTGTTGAGGCTTTGTGACGAGATGGTGACAGAAGTTCTGTGGAGTGTACAGGATGAAGCCGTGAAGTTTGCAGAGTCTCTGTGTAGAATGACTTATAAGTGCATTTTCTGAAGAACTTTTCAGCATGAGCAAGCAGTGAGCAGAAGAATTCGGGAGCTATACCTGCAGCAAGTTGATCGGAACACCCAGAGAATCATCTTAACGTTTGAGAACTGGCAGAGCCTCTAAGGTGGTTCACAGAGGTTCTGAGATTTGGCAGAGGCTCTGGCGGAGAGCTCTCACTAGGCCACTCTCTGATCAAGACTGTAAGAGCGAGCAAGACTGAGGCTCTATGGTATCTGATAGAGGCTCTGTGATATCTGTTGGGAACCGGAAGCATAAACATGCGCAGCGGATAACAAAAACTGATTCCCAAACAAGGATCCAATCCTAAACCATTCAGATACAATTAAGGATGTTTAGAGGATTACCTTTTGAACAATGACTCTGAAACGCGAGTAGGGGATACACCGCTACTGACACCGGTTGAGATAGTTGCTAGACCACCACCGAGGATTACCCAAAAAACGAACGCGAACCTTTCTGTTACTTGGATTTGGCGCCGGTTTTCAAGGGAGAGAGAGAGAGTTTTTCTGGGTTTTGGGACTGAATGAATCCAATAAACTGACACCCTTAACCCCTTATTTATATGGATAAAACTTAATAAGAGTTTTATTCCATATAAACTCTTTGGTAATTATCTCCATAATAATTTCCATATTTATCTATTAATTAATCTATCTGATTAATTAATTATAAATAATCTAACTAATTATTTATTTCTCTCTTAAATAATTAATAATCAATTAATTATTTTTCTCACGTAATCCAAACGTTCTCATTTTGGCGTGCAGCGGTGTGACCTACTAGTGTCTTATAACATTGGACACGGTGGCCCTGTTACTGTCTCGCACATAATCCTAACAGACTCCCACTTGTGCTAGACATGTAACTGTACTGTCACCATTCGCCTAAGGAGGTCCCTAGCCAGACGCTTAGGTTAACCAGGTTATAAGATCTCTTACATCCAGAGATACAATTCACGCTTGAATTTGTACACAGGTTCATTCCTTTTGCACACGATATTTCTAAAGTGATTTAAGACATGGAGTGGAGGATTCATTTCGTAAAATCAAGTATTTCTTGACTCTGATTTCGATTGCCTGCAGTAACGGATATTACTAAATAACCCCTGTTATTCTATCCGAGCGTGGCCACGCGTTTTCTGCCAATCTTAATCGTCAAGGGGCCCGGAAATATCTCTCTTTTGAAAGAGGTGCAAATCCCTTCTTGACTACTTGCATTTGGATCCACGGCTTCCGCTGCATCTAGTCACGTCCCGTATGGCCACCCAGTTACGGTGCAGCGTTAGTACGTGCTAAGAGTACAATGGTCCTCGTGTTCCCAAACCAAGTATCTCAGGTCTAAGGACAACCTATCAAGTTTGTGCTTATGACTGAGGCTCCATGAAGCAGACTTGATTACTGGTCACTTCCAATACCCAAACTCTCTGATGAGTATCTATAAATACTTGGTCACATCACTTGTGCTTTTATTCTCTACTTTGAATAAATCATCAAGTATTTATAATAGCGTTAAACTCCCTATTGAAATTCCCATTTCAATAAGTGGCTACGGAAATTTAGATTTCAAACAAAACTTTGTAAAATCATGGATACGTTAAATATGCAAAAAATAGTTAATTTAGAACAATCATGAAATTAAAACCTCCATTTATTTCCAACACACTGTGAAATAAAAACTTTACATGATTACATTGTTTCTAAATTAGACTATAGTCATAATTAATAAACTAAGAACAAGCTACTGGTTTCCAGGCACTGCATCCCAATGGAATTCGCATGTGCCTCATGCTTTACCCTTGCTAGTGGCTTTGTCAGCGGATCTGCGACATTGTCTTCAGTTGGAATCTTGCATATTCTCACATCTCCTCTTCCAATGATCTCTCGGATGAGGTGATACTTCCTGAGCACGTGTCTTGACTTGTGATGTTCTCTAGGTTCCTTTGCTTGCGCCACGGCTCCTGAGTTATCACAGAATATATCGATCGGTCTCGAGATACTGGCAACCACTCTGAGATCCGATAGAAAATTCCTTAGCCAGACAGCTTCCTTTGCCGCATCAGATGCTGCAATGTACTCTGCTTCTGTAGTTGAGTCAGCAATCGTGTCCTGCTTCGAGCTCTTCCATGAGATCGCACCTCCGTTTAGGGTAAAGACGTACCCTGACTGTGACCTGAAGTCATCTCTGTCGGTCTGGAAACTAGCGTCAGAGTATCCGGTGACACTAATTTCATCCTCAGTACCTCCAAAGACCAAGAACATTTCCTTCGTTCTTCTCAGATATTTAAGGATGTTCTTGACAGCTACCCAATGGGGTTCACCCGGATTCTGTTGATATCTGCTCGTGACACTAACTGAGTAAGCAACATCGGGCCTAGTACACAGCATGGCATACATAATCGATCCAATTGCAGAAGCATATGGGACCGATTTCATCTTGTCCTGATCTTGACTAGAAACAGGACACTGTGTCTTGCTCAACACTATGCCATGTTGCATCGGGATAAATCCTTTCTTGGATTCATCCATCCTGAATTTCTTCAAGATTTTATCGATATACGTACTTTGGCTAAGCCCGATAAGCCGCCTAGATCTATTTCTGTAGATCTTTATACCGAGTATATAAGCGGCTTCTCCAAGGTCCTTCATCTGGAAACATTTGCTTAACCAACTTTTAACACTCTGTAAAGTTGGTACATCGTTTCCTATGAGTAGAATGTCGTCTACGTATAAGACCAAGAAGGTTACTATGCTCCCACTGAACTTAGTGTAGACACATGGCTCGAACTCACTTTTGGTAAAACCAAACTCTTTGATTCGTTCATCAAAGTGTAAGTTCCAGCTTCGAGATGCTTGCTTCAATCCATAAATGGATTTTAATAGCTTACACACCTTATTAGGATTCTTAGGATCTTCAAATCCCTCTAGTTGTTCCATATAGACGTCTTCTGTTAACTTTCCATTCAGAAAGGCTGTCTTGACGTCCATTTGCCAAATCTCGTAGTTAAAGTACGCTGAGATGGCCATAAGAATCCTAATTGATTTTAACATAGCCACTGGTGAAAAGGTTTCATCATAGTCAATGCCATGAGTTTGCGTGAATCCTTTTCCAACCAGTCTGGCTTTGAAGGTGTGTACGTTCCCATCCATGTCGGTTTTCTTCTTGAAAACCCATTTGCGTCCAACAGCCTTACAGTGTTGTGGCAAATTAGTCAACTCCCAAACTTGGTTGTCGTACATGGATTGCATCTCGGCCTTCATGGCTTCCTGCCATTGTTCAGACTCACTGCCTGACACAGCTTCTCCATAGGATGTTGGTTCATTTAAGTCTTCGCTATCTTGAGAGACTAGGAACCCAAGATACCTATCTGGTTCTTGTCTTACCCTGCTGGATCTGCGAAGGTCCTGTGTTTGCACTTCCTCAATCGACTCTGATTGAGGTTCAACATTGTTATGTTGAATTTCTGGCTCAACAACTGGTGTAGTGCTTTCTTCATCTACTACCTGTAGATCTACATCCTTTCTGGTGTTCTCTAAACTGAGAAACTTTTCTTCTAGAAATTTTCCATTTCGAGCAACAAACACTTTGTTCTCTTCAGGGTTGTAGAAATAATATCCCACGGTGGTCTTGGGATATCCAACGAAGAAACACTTGTCGGATTTGGGTTTGAGTTTTTCTGAGGTAGGTCGTTTGACGTAAACCTCACAACCCCAAATTTTCAGAAAAGATATGTTGGGTTTCTTACCCTTCCATAACTCGTATGGAGTCTTTTCTACCGACTTTGTTGGCGCTCTGTTCAGTATGTGTGCTGCTGTTTCGAGCGCATGTCCCCAGAATGATATTGGCAGCGAAGAATGACACATCATCGTTCGTACCATGTCAAGCAAAGTACGATTTCTCCTTTCTGATACACCGTTCATCTGAGGTGTATACGGAGGTGTAAGTTGGGATACAATCCCACACTCCATCAGATGATTGTCAAACTCATCACTGAGATATTCGCCACCACGATCTGACCGTAAGAACTTGATCCTCTTGTCAAGTAGGTTCTGTACTTCATTCTGATATTCCTTGAATTTCTCAAAGGTTTCAGATTTATGCCTCATTAAGTAGACATAACCATACCTACTGAAGTCGTCAGTGAAGGTAATGAAGTACCGGTATCCTCCTCTTGCTACATGACTGAAAGGTCCACATACATCTGTGTGGATTATTTCAAGCAAGTCAGTAGCCCTTTCATTCTCACTGTTGAAAGGTTGCTTTGTTATTTTGCCGGATAAACAAGATTCGCAATTATCAAAAGGTTTATAGTCGAAATTGCCAAGAAAACCTCCTTTTAGGAGTAGTTCAACGCGTTTCTTGTTTATATGGCCCAAACGACAATGCCAGAGGTAAGTCTGATCCTCAATATCCTTGGATCGCTTACTTATATGATAGATTTCACTATTGTTGTCTTTAAGATTTACAGTGTATAGACCATCTACGGGTGTAGCTTTAAAATAGAAAATGTTATCTTTAAAGACTGAAATCATTTTATAAGAATATTTATAATAAAAGCCTTGGTCTACCAATAAATCAAAAGACAATACATTCTTAATCATATTTGGAATATACTAACAATTATCCAGTTCCAAAACTAGACCCGAGGGTAAACTAAGACTATAAGATCCCACGGCTTCAGCAATCAATGGAGTGCCTTCGCCAACTCGTAGGTTCGAACGGTCCTTCCTCAGAGTCTTTCTTCTAGTGAATCCCTGTAAATGATTACAAATGTGGTTACCACTGCCTGTATCAATTACCCATGATTCATAAGAAGTGATTAAGCAATCTATCATAAAGATACCTGGAGCATCGGGTAAACCGATCTCTATCTGGTCGATATTCATCGAGTGCTCGCAAATATCCTCGCTACCGCACTCTGGGCAACTTAGATCTCCCAGCTCATCAATTATATCAGTGTCCATGAGATTCGCAGGTTCGGGTACTGGCTCTAGACTGGCCAGGATATCTTCATGAACTTTATCCACGTCGTTCTTTGGTTCCTTCATGTAGGCACTAGCTGTGTCCTGAACTTCCTTTGTGAGGGAGAACCACATGAGGTACACTAACTCTTCCTGAGTCATCTTGTACCCCAGACGTGATAAACACTTAAAAAACCTTCTCATTTCAATAAGATGGGTTTTAACTGACTGACCCTTTTGTAGCTTCAGGGAGAGAATCTCTTGCATGATCAAAAGCTTGCCCGTGTGCTTGTAGAAACCTAACTGGTTTTCTACATTCTTTACGACCTCGTGACAGAATTTCACTCTTAAGTCTCCCGTGAACTCGGGTGACATAGAGAAAACTAGAACGGACATTACATCCGATTCATCTGCCATGAATCTGAAATATTCAGCAAATTCCTCTTCTGGGGCATTGCTTTTGGGTCGTGACATGGGCTTATTGATCACATAAAGCTTACCCTGGGCACTCAAAACATTCTGTAAGTGCAACTTCCAAACTGGAAAGTTCTGGCCCGTAAGCTTCCACTTGCCCGTAATAAGGCGAAGTGATTCCTCAGATGAATAAAACGGAATGCTAATTGGAGACATCTACAGAAGAATATAAATTCCAATTTAGTTTATAATTATATAATTCTAATAAATTATTACCCTTAAAATAAATTTATTAGACTAGAATCCATATTTCACATGTGTCGGGAAGCATGTGATCATGTCAAACCGACTCATGCGATCTACGGTAGGTAAAACTATACCAATCGTATTCCTATCTGAAAATACGACTTCTAGATCGTCGGGACATCGGATATTAATAGTCCGTGCATATTTAGTCCCTCTAGTGCATTTTGGCCTGGTACCACCCAGTGAATAAATAATTACCAAAATAGATTGCACCACCCGGGACCTGGACAAACTCTGGCCGGTACCACCCGGAGATAATTCGCAGAGTTTTATCACCTTCCAGTTTCGGTTTGAACACGGGTGCTCATAGTGTGTGCACTTACAACGCCCTATGTACCTTACACCGGAAGTGCCCCTAAAGTGGGTTGCACTTACTAATCTATGATTTTATCAAGGGTCGAAATAGCCAGTTTTCTTTTTCCAAAAATTTTGAAAAACTGGATCCAAACACTAACTGTATTTGTATCCCTTTTTGTCCTTTTAAGACATTCGGTTTATATTTAATTTTTTAAAAAAGGTTATTTAACAATTATACAATTAAATATAAACAACCACGCAATTAAATATAAAATCAACCATGCAGTTTTAAAAGACATGTCATAGCCAAAACCCTTAAAACTATTGTCGTTTTGTGAGCCAACACAAAACGACGGTCTTGACCCTAAGTGACAGCAACACACAAGGCATGAACTTCTCGGCGCTCCCACTGGCTCCAAGATCCATTTTTGACTCCGTGCTCCGTCTTCGGTTTCTTTGGTTATTTTATTTATTGAAATTACATTATAAAAGCGGGTTGCAAATGGCACGCATGCCTCCCGTAACCAACGATTAAATAAATAAATAAACAAGCAAATAAAATTACAACCACGAGTCTAGGGCTTAGCTATGACAACCACGATAAGCAGTTAAATAACACGTAAAACCCAAACTGGTTTTGCAATTACCAAAAATTAATTTTAATGAGAAAACACAAAATTAATTTTATCCGGAGTTTCAGCCTATCTGGCTAAAACGAAACTTATCAACACGAAACCTTATCCAATACCCTTTCTGATAGCCACAATCAATTGAGATCGTTACTATTGGTTATTGGGAAAAAATACCAGTTACCGGCGATGATGGTAACAATCAAAATCGTCACCACCACCACCACGGTTCCATTGATCACCGCCGCCTACCACCGCAACGACAGCAGCCGCGAGGACCGCCATCGCTGCCGATGACAACAGCCGGCGGCCAGGCTTTCGCCACCACCGCCTATCGTGACCACCACCGATTGGTGGCTTGGTCCGTCGATCAACAACAAACGCCATCACCACCGTTCGGTGGTGTGGCCTGCGCTTGCGGGAAACAACAAACAGCCACCGCCACCGCCCGGCGAGGCCGTAAGGCAGCCGGCGGTTGGCTCGGTGGTTCGTGGTTCAACCGGTGACAACGGCCAAGGCCGCCGCCACCTCCACGCTACTGCCGCCACTACTGGGCAACAACAGCGCCACCACCATCGTTGCACCACCGCTGCCCAATCGGGGTTTGCGGTGGTTGTTCGATCGACGCAGATCAATCGCCGCCGCCGCCCTGGCGTGGCCGTGAGGCAGCCGGCGGCTAGGCGGGCGATCCGCGGTGTTCTCCGGCGGCGACAACAGCCATAAGCCGCTGCCACCACCACTTTGCTGCTGCCTTCGATCATCATCACCACCGACGCCACCGTGGGGCGCGGTGGTTGTCCGGACCGACGCCGTCGCTACCATTCGTGGTGGCCGGCGATCGGTTGGTGGTTTTTTCGATCGGCAAACGGCCGTGATACCACCACCGATGATCGTGATTTCGTGTGATAACGATAAAAAATCCAATTTTAAAACAAACAGATAAAATCGAATTTTTAACAAAGCATAATCCAAAAACGATAAACAGTTTATCACAAGTAAACAATCCTGATCTAAACGTTTAGGAAGTGGCTCTGATACCACTGTTGGGAACAGGAAGCATAAACATGCGCAGCGGATAACAAAAACTGATTCCCAAACAAGGATCCAATCCTAAACCATTCAGATACAATTAAGGATGTTTAGAGGATTACCTTTTGAACAATGACTCTGAAACGCGAGTAGGGGATACACCGCTACTGACACCGGTTGAGATAGTTGCTAGACCACCACCGAGGATTACCCGAAAAACGAACGCGAACCTTTCTGTTACTTGGATTTGGCGCCGGTTTTCAAGGGAGAGAGAGAGAGAGAGTTTTTCTGGGTTTTGGGACTGAATGAATCCAATAAACTGACACCCTTAACCCCTTATTTATATGGATAAAACTTAATAAGAGTTTTATTCCATATAAACTCTTTGGTAATTATCTCCATAATAATTTCCATAATTATCTATTAATTAATCTATCCGATTAATTAATTATAAACAATCTAACTAATTATTTATTTCTCTCTTAAATAATTAATAATCAATTAATTATTTTTCTCACGTAATCCAAACGTTCTCATTTTGGCGTGCAGCGGTGTGACCTACTAGTGTCTTATAACATTGGACACGGTGGCCCTGTTACTGTCTCGCACATAATCCTAACAATATCTGACAGAGGCTTTGTGAATCCTTGACAGAGGTTCTGTGACCCTGACCTTCTGTGGATGTACTCCAATCTTCTAGAAACTTTCTGGCTCAGCGGTGTCAAACTTCTGAGAAGACACACTTCTAGCGGCTCTTGGAGACTACACCTAATAATGTCCCTATTGAGGGATAGACCACCTTACTGAAATCTGTTACAACTTCACAAATACTTCGAAAATCACCAAATCTCCAAATCGATTGATTTGAAGATTTTCTCAACAAAGAGATTCTCAGTTATGAGAGACCTCACACACTTCAGAAATTCAAGAACACGTTGTCGAACTAAAATGAAAAGAAGTAAACGAACAGTTTTCTAGAGCAAGATTTCCAGATTCAAAAACAACAGTCTAAGGAATAACAAATTTCTAATAAGAAATTGTTTGAAGAACAGACTCATATTTAAAGAAATATGTGAGGAAATAAAGAAATTCCAGATGATTTACCTCAAGAAAACTTGTTCTAAAGGATCGAAAACGGATACTGTTGATCCGTTCCCGCTCTGATACCACTTGTTGACAATAGTGAACCAGTTTTCTTGAGGATTTAGACAAAAACAGATGAAGATAGAGAGATTATTCAAACTAAAATGCAAAAGAAAATTAAGAACACTAACACACGATTAATGGAAGTCGACTCTCATACAATCTTCAAGAGTTACAATAGAGAAAGTGTACGGCTGTGTTTTTAAAAATGGAAGGATTACCTTACACTTTACACGTTCATTCCTATTTATACTCAAAACTATAACCTACCCTAAGCCCAAGCCCATTACATTCAAGTTTTCCAAGCCCAAATACATAATTATAAATAATTAGTGAAAATAAGGTTACATTTATAAAACTTCTAAATGTTTAGCCCATAACTAAGCTAACACCGTCATTTGAGAATAGTTCATGGATTATGCCACAAGTATTTCTGATAGAGGTTATCCTCAAAACCTGAGGTATCTAGTTTAGGATGTAAAAATTTATGGATACTTAGTGCGTTCTAATGATACAATGTAAAAGGGTGGTCATAAGGGGTGTATTTAGAATCAGCGGAAGCTGTGTTGCCAAATGCAAATATGCAAGAAGGGATTTGTACCTCTTCTCTAAAGAGAGATATTTCTAAGCCCCTTGACTAACTAAGACTTATGAAGTGCATGACCATACCAAAACAAACTGATATATTCTTCTCCGTTTGTCGCTCAGTTAAGCTCAGATAGTCGAGAAATATAATTTTATGATTTAGAGTGGACTCTGTTCATGGTCACGCTTATAATTGAAATATCATACTATAAAGCAAAAACCTATGTGTACCCATTTCATGGACAGTCGGTTCATGAATGTTTTCAAAAACCTATGTATACCTTCCTGGGTATAAAAGTTCATATAACCTAGTTAGCCTAATTGTCTGTCTAGGGTCCTCCCTAGCTCCGTGTTGTCAAGGTGGTATTGCTAACTTGCATAAGTAATAGTCTGTTAGTCATAATAGTTACTATAAATCAATAAGGGTCACAACCTGTGAGGGCCAATAATTTGAAAAGTAAATAACCCCATTTGGAGAAGTGAATTGATAATAGTTATTAGAATAAATTACACGGTTGGTCCATGTGGTTTGCTCAAAATCTGGATATGGTCCCTCGTTTGAAATAACTCCTTTTTTCGTCCCTGTGGTTTGCATTTGGTTTCATCGTGGGTCCTTACCACTCACGATGTTAGAATTGTCCCATTAAGGGGTAAAAAGGTCATTTTGGCATTTCTTTTTATTTTGTTTTAAAAAAATTCATCCTCAATTCCCTAAGTTATCCACGTGGGCCCTTACCCTCTTTCTCTTTCTTTGTGGGCCCTACCTTTCTTCTTCATTCCCCTCCTTCTACTTCAAGTTTCTCTCTCATATACATAGACATATATAATTATATATACCTGCAAATATATACATAGACACACATATAACCCACACTATATATACCCCCATATACACACATATATATAACCTATAACTCTTTTTTAAAACATATTATCAATATATTATACAAATATCTAGACACACACATACATATATACATGAATAAACACCCAGACACATATTTCACACAACATGGTGCCTTCATAATGAACCCTCATCTTCTATCTTCCTCTTCATCTTGTTTACCCAATATCTTGGGGAGACGTAGGATTCTGGTCATCGTTATCCTTACCAGCAATAAAAGACATCTCCAGCAGGTGGGTTTTTTTCATATGTTTTGTAGGTGTGATGTGTGGGTATATACATATATATATATATATATATATCTTGTTCCGGGTAAGTTTATGCTTAAAGTTGCAGGTGGTTTTTTTGTATGCGTAATGTGTATATATAAAACGGTGCTTATATATATAATTGTGTGTGTGTGTGTTTTATGAGTATATATATATATATATATATATATTTGCAGGTTTCAAATATATACACATACAAACGAGAGGTTGAAGAAGAGGGTAGGTGGTGTATCAAGTGGGTTTTCTGTGGGTAAAAATGGTGGGTGTGTTGGGAACCGTAGGCACTAACGGTGCGCTGCGGATAACAAAAACGATTCCCAAAAGTCGGACCCAACTTAAACCTATCAGATACAATCAAGAGAGTTTGATGGTTTACCTTTATGCGAATAAACTCCGGAAAGCGAGCAGGGGGTACACCACTACTGACACCACGCGAGAGGGTTGCTAGACCACCGTGACTGATCGGAAAAATCCGATCGATGTGTGAGAGAGGGGAGGGCCGACGACGGTTGAGAGAGAGAGAGAGTGATTTTTGCGTGAGGAAAATCTGTCTGATAAAAACACTTTAAGCCTTTATTTATAGATGTAAATAAGGCAGTGTTTGTATCTGATTATAATTCCTTTTATAATTATCTCTTATTAATTAATTCCTTAATTAATTAATTACTTAATTAATTAATTTACTGATTAATTAATCTATCAAATAATTATTAACTTACATAATTATTTATTTCTCTCTTCTCAAAAATCTCTTACACACAAATGTTCTCAATTAGGTGTGCAGCGGTGTGACCTACTAGTGTCTTATAACGTTGGACACGGTAACCCTGTTACTGTCTGGCACACAATCCTAACAGACTCCCACTTGTGCTAGACATGTAACTGTGCTGTTACCATTAGCCTAATTAAGGAGGTCCCTAGCCAGACACTTAGGTTAACCAGGTTATAAGATCTCTTATATCCAGAGATACAATTCATGCTTGAATTTGTACATAGGTTCATTCCTTTTGCACGCGATATTTCTAAAATGAATTTGAGACATGGAGTGGAGGATTCATTTCTTGAATTCAAGTATTTCTTGACTCTGATTCAGATTGCCTGCAGTAACGGATATTACTAAATAACAACTGTTATTCTATCCGAGCATGGCCACGCGTTTTCTGCCAATCTTAATCGTCAAGGGGCCCAGAAATATCTCTCTTTTAGTAAAGAGGTGCAAATCCCTTCTTGACTACTTGCATTTGGATCCACGACTTCCGCTATATCTAGTTACGTCCCGTATGGCCACCCTGTTACGGTGCAGCGTTAGAATGCACTAAGAGTACAGTAGTCCTCGTGTTCCTAAACCAAATATCTCAGGTCTAAGGACAACCTATCAAGTCGATGCTTATGACTGGTGCTCCATGAAGCAGACTTGATGCTGGTCACTTCCAATACCCAAGCACTCTGATGAGTATCTATAAATACTTGGTCACATCACTTGTGCTTTTATTCTCTACTTCAAATAAATCATCAAGTATTTATAATAGCGTTAAACTCCCTATTGAAATTCCCATTTCAATAAGTGGCTACGGAATTTTAGATTTCATACAAAAACTTTGTAAAATCATGGATACGTTAAATATGCGAAAAATAGTTAATTTAAAACAATCATGAATTAAAACCTCCATTTATTACATCAAGAACTTTACATGATTGAATCGTTCTAAATTAAACTATAGTAATAATTAATAAACTAAAACTAGCTACTGGCGTCCAGGTACTGCATCCCTATGGAATTTGCATGTGCCTCATGCTTCACCCTTGCTAGTGGCTTTGTCAGCGGATCTGCGACATTTTCTTCTGTTGGAATCTTGTATATTCTCACATCTCCTCTTCCAATGATCTCTCGGATAAGGTGATATTTTCTGAGCACGTGTCTTGACTTGTGATGCTCTCTAGGTTCCTTTGCTTGCGCCACGACTCCCGAGCTATCACAGAATATATCGATCGGTCTAGAGATGCTGGCAAGGACTCTTAGATCCGATAGAAAATTCCTTAGCCAGACAGCTTCCTTTGCCGCATCAGATGCTGCAATGTACTATGCTTCTGTAGTTGAATCTGCAATCGTGTCCTGCTTCGAGCTCTTCCACGAGATCGCGCCTCCGTTTAGGGTGAAAACGTACCCCGACTGTGATCTAAAATCATCTCTGTCGGTCTGGAAACTAGCATCAGAATATCCTGTGACGCTGATTTCATCCTCAGATCCTCCAAAGACCAAGAACATATCTTTTGTCCTTCTCAGGTACTTGAGAATGTTCTTGACAGCTACCGAATGAGGTTCTCCTGGATTCTGTTGATATCTGCTCGTAACACTTACTGAGTAAGCAACATCAGGCCTGGTACATAACATGGTATACATAATCGATCCAATTGCTGAGGCATATGGAACCGATTTCATCTTGTCCTGATCTTGACTAGAAACGGGACACTGTGTTTTACTTAACACTATGCCATGTTGCATCGGGCTAAATCCTTTCTTGGATTCATCCATCCTGAATTTCTTCAGGATTTTATCAATGTATCTACTTTGGCTAAGTCCGATAAGCCGCTTAGATCTGTTTCTGTAGATCTTTATGCCAAGTATATAAGCGGCTTCTCCAAGGTCTTTCATCTGGAAACATCTGCTTAACCAACTCTTTACACTCTGTAAAGTTGGAACATCGTTTCCTATTAGTAGAATGTCATCTACGTACAAGACCAAGAAGGTTACTATGCTCCCACTGAACTTAGTGTAAACACACGGCTCGAACTCACTTTTGGCGAAACCAAATTCTTTGATTCGCTCATCAAAGTGCAAGTTCCAGCTTCGAGATGCTTGCTTTAATCCATAAATGGATTTTAGCAGTTTACACACCTTATTAGGATTCTTAGGATCTTCAAACCCCTCTGGTTGTTCCATATAAACGTCTTCTGTTAACTTTCCATTTAGAAAGGCTGTCTTGACGTCCATTTGCCAGATCTCGTAGTTAAAGTACGCTGAAATGGCCATTAGAATCCTAATCGACTTTAGCATGGCCACTGGCGAAAAGGTTTCATCATAGTCGATACCATGAGTTTGCGTGAACCCTTTTGCGACCAGTCTGGCCTTGAAAGTGTGTACATTCCCATCCATGTCGGTTTTCTTCATGAAAACCCATTTGCGTCCAACAGCTCTACAGTGTTGTGGCAAATCAGTCAACTCCCAAACTTGGTTGTCGTACATGGATTGCATCTCGGCCTTCATGGCTTCCTGCCATTGTTCAGACTCATTGCCTGACACAACTTCTCCATAGGATGTTGGTTCATTCAAGTTGCCGCTGTCCTGAGAGACTAGAAACCCAAGATACCTATCTAGTTCTTGTCTTACCCTACTGGATCTGCGAAGGTCCTGTGTTTGCACTTCCTCAATCGGTTCTGATTGTGGTTCAACATTTTCATGTTGAATCTCTGGCTCAACAATTGGTTTAGTGTTTTCTTCGTCTACTACCTGTAGATCTACTACATCCTTTCTGGTGTTCCCAGAACTGAGAAACTTTTCTTCCAGAAATTTTCCATTTCGAGCAACAAAAACTTTGTTCTCTTCAGGGTTGTAGAAATAATATCCCACGGTGGTCCTGGGATATCCAACGAAGAAACACTTGTCGGATTTGGGCTTGAGTTTTTCTGAGGTGGGTCGTTTGACGTAAACCTCACAACCCCAAATTCTTAGAAAAGATATATTGGGTTTCTTACTCTTCCATAATTCTGTTGGGTTTTTGTGGGTTCCCTCGGGTCAATCTGACACGAGGAATATCATGGATCTAGAAACCTTACTGGTTTGATAAATCCCATAGGTCTAATAACCAAACTGGTAAAAGTCCTATATGATCAAAAACACACTGATTTGATTTTTATGCGGAAGCGTTTAAGCTAAAAAACCCTAGATTAACTTATTGATCTTAATCGTTTATTTTAATTAATTCTATCAGTTATAGTGATTTACCTGGATTGCTTGAGAATTGATCCACCAATGAGCGACCTACGAATTGTTCCTCTAGCAGAACTGAATGAAAACCCGAAGATTGGAAAAACCGAGCTGGTTTGACACGAGGGAGGGGGCGGCGCCGGTGGGAGAGAGAGAGAGAGGGAACTGGAAACTGATTATTGAATTGGATCATTATTTTCCTTGAACCTATATGGTTATTTTTTATGAGGAAAAATACAGTTTGTATACGACTTAGTTTCCTTATTGTAATTATCTTATTCTTTTCTTCCAAGAAAAGAATTTACTTAAGATAATTACCTATATATTTATCTAATATATAATTCTATTAATTAATTATTATATATTTATTCATAAATATACAATCTACTCAATTAATTAATAACCCTCCATCTTTGGGATTTCTGACTGAAATTACCCAACTGATTTATAATTGACTATTATAAATCCTAACTCTCCATTTCTGGGTTTCATATAACTTATTCGATTTATAGGTCCTCACAGGTGTGACCCTCAAGTGTCTTGTAACATTGGATGTGTAATCACTTGGCTTGTCAACTTTGCACATAATTACTAACAAATTCATATGGAGTCTTTTCTACCGACTTTGTTGGCGCTCTGTTCAGTATATGTGCTGCTGTTTCGAGCGCATGTCCCCAGAATGACATTGGCAGCTTAGAGTGACACATCATCGATCGTACAATGTCAAGCAAAGTACGGTTTCTCCTTTCTGACACACCATTCATCTGAGGTGTTTACGGAGGTGTGAGTTGGGATACAATCCCACACTCCATCAGATGATTGTCAAACTCATCACTAAGATATTCGCCTCCACGATCCGACCGCAAAAACTTGATCTTTCTACCAAGTTGATTCTGTACTTCATTCTGAAATTCTCTGAATCTCTCAAAGCTTTCAGATTTATGTCTCATAAGGTAGACATAACCATACCTACTGAAATCGTCAGTAAAGGTAATGAAGTACCGGTATCCTCCTCTTGCCACATGACTAAATGGTCTACACACATCTGTGTGAATTATTTCTAGCAAGTCAGTAGCCCTTTCATTTTCTTTGTTGAAAGGTTGTTTTGTCATTTTGCCAGATAAACAAGACTCGCAATTATCAAAAGGTTTATAATCGAAAGTGCCAAGAAAACCTCCTTTTAGGAGTAGTTCAACGCGTTTCTTGTTTATGTGGCCCAAATGACAATGCCAGAGGTAAGTCTGATCCTCAATGTCTTTGGATCGTTTACTTATATGATAGATTTCACTGTTGTTGTCTTGTAGATTCACTTTATATAGACCATTCACAGGTGTTGCTTTAAAATAGAAAATATTATTTTTAAAGACAGAAATCATTTTATAATCATATTTGTAATAAAAACCTTGGTCTACTAACAAATCGAAAGACAAAACATTCTTAATCATGTTTGGAATATAATAACAATTATCCAGTTCCAAAACTAGACCCGAGGGTAAACTAAGACTATAAGATCCTACAGCTTCAGCTATCAGCGGAGTGCCTTCGCCAACTCGTAGGTTCGAACGGTCCTTCCTCAAAGTCTTTCTTCTAGTGAATCGCTGTAAATGATTACAAATGTGGTTACCACTGCCTGTATCAATTACCCATGATTCATAAGAAGTGATTAAGCAATCTATCATAAAGATACCTGGAGCATCGGGTAAACCGATCTCTATCTGGTCGATATTCATCGAGTGCTCGCAAATATCCTTGCTACCGCATTCTGGGCAACTCAGATCCCCCAGCTCATCAATCCAATCAGTATCCATGAGATCAACAGGTGCTGGCTTCGGCTCTAGACTGGCCAGAATATTCTCACGCAGTGCTGCCACGTCAGTCTTTGGTTCTTTCATGTAGGCACTAGCTGTGTCACATATCTCCTTCGGGAGTGAGTACCACATGAGATACACTAACTCTTCCTGAGTCATCTTGTACCCCAAACGTGTCAAGCATTTAAAGAGCCTCCTCATTTCCATAAGATGGTCTTTAACTGACTGGTCCTTTTTCAGCTTCAGTGAAAGTATCTCTTTCATGATCAAAAGCTTACCCGTATGTTTATAGAATCCCAGCTGGCTTTCTATATCTTTCACGACCTCGTGGCAAGATTTATCTCTTAATCTATCCGTGAACTCGGACGATATAGAGAAAATCAGAATTGACATGACATCCGATTCATCTGCCATATACTTGAAGTACTGAGTAAATTCCTCTTCAGGAGAATTACTCTTAGGTTGTGATACATGTTTTTCTAAAACGTAAAACTTACCCTGTGCACGCAAGATATTATCAAGGTGCATTTTCCAAACTGGAAAATTTTGTCCTGTAAGTTTCCATTTTCCATTGATGAGTCTCAGTGATTCCTCAGGGGTATAAAACGGGATTACAGAAAAAGACATCTACAATAAAGAATGAAATTCCAAGCTTAGTTTATAATTATAAAACCTCTAATAAATTATTACCCTCGAAATAAATTCATTAGACTAGAATCCATATCTCACATGTGTCGGGAAGCATGTGATCATGTCAAACCGACTCATGTGATCTATGGTAGGTAAAAACTATACCAATCGCATTTTAATTCGAAAACACGATTTCTAGATCGTCGGGACATCGGATATTTAATCCGTGCATATTTAGTCCCTCTAGTGCATTTTGGCCCGGTACCACCTGGTGAGTAAATAATTACCAAAATAGACTGCACCACCCGCGACCTGGACAAACCCTGGCCGGTACCACCCGGAGATAATTCGCAGAGTTTTATCACCCTCCAGTTTCGGTTTGAACACGGACGTTCATAGTGTGTTCACTTACAACGCCCTATGTACCTTACACCGGAGGTGCCCCTAAAGTGGGTTGCACTTACTAATCTATGATTTTGATAAGGGTTAAAATTGCCAGTTTTCAAAAAACTTGGATCCAAACACAAACTGTATTTGTCTCCAATTTTTCTTTTTAAAACATTTAATTTTAAAACCGTTTATATTTAAAAGGAAATTACGTAACTAAAACAACCACACAATTTATATAACTATTAAATATAAACATCCACACAATTAAAACATGTCATAGTCAAAAACCCTTAACTATTGTCGTTTCATGAGCCAACACAAAACGACGGTCTTATTCCTAAGGGACAAATCTTCTCGGCGCTCCCACTGGCTCCAAGCTCCATGGCTATCTCCTTGGATCCGTCTTCGGGTCTTGATTTTATTTATTATTAAAAACATTACAATTTAATATCAGGTTGTAAATGGCACGCAGACCTCCCGTAACCAAAAATAAAATAAACATACAAAATCGTAACCATGGGTCAAAGGGTTGACTATGACAATCACAACAAAATCTTAAAAGATTTTTATTTTGACTAAAACTATTAATTTAATAAAATTAATCTCTAGGGTTTACACTTATCCAATTCTTAAAATTCGAAGCCTAAACGGAAAAACCTCACGACTGTATCGTCATCAAACTGATAACAATTGATCGTGAATCCACACGACCGATGATAGCAGCATACGGCCACTACCAGCAACCGTGTCTCCACCACCGTTCACCGTCGTCATCATCAGTTGGAATTCCGACGACAGCGGCAGCAATTGCCACCACCATCGCCGGCTTCCGGCGACTCGAAAAACGGACAGCGACCGCCACCGCTTGGAGTCACGGTGCGGTGGCCGAGCAACTAGACGCCACCACCGCCACTAACGTTGGCAGCGGCGGCCATCGTCGCCATTACTTCCGGCAGTGGCCGATACCCCATTGCGGTGGTTATCGACCACCGCCACCCTCTATTTAATCGCCGGCAACGACTGTTAGGATTATGTGCGAGACAGTAACAGGGTTATCGTATCCAATGTTATAAGGCACTAGTAGGTCACACCGCTGCACACTAATTAGAGGATTTGTGGATTACTCGGTTGAGAGTAATAATTAATTGTTTATTAATTATTAAGAGAGAAAGAAAATAAATAATTAGTTAAATTATTTATAGATTAATTAATCAGTTAGATTAATTAATAGGATAATTATCAAAGAAAATAATTATGGAAAATATCTATTTGATAATTATCAGGCATTTGATTTGGAATCAAACACTGCCTTATTTAATTGATATCATCAATATAAATAAAGGCTTAGGGGTTTTTGATAAATCAATATAATAACTGATAACTCAGCAAAAAACTCTCTCTCTCTCTTTCCTCTCCCATTCGACGGATACAAAGGCAAAACCAGAGTCGGTTTTTGTTTGCGAGTAACACAGTCGGTGGTCTAGCAACCTTTCCTCGTGTGGTGCCAGTAGCGGTGTATCCCCTACAAGCTTTCCAGTAAAGGTTTTTACACAAAAGGTAAACACCCTAAAACCCCCTTTTATGTATCTATATGGTTTAGGATTGGATCCTCGATTGGGGATTGTTTAATTGTTTTCCGCTGCGCGTTTGTACGCACCAATCCCCAACAGTGGTATCAGAGCCACTTTCCTAAAACCTGTAGATCAGGATGTCTAGGTTTGTTAAAAATTTGGTTTTTATTGATTCATTAATTGTTAAAAATTAAATTTTTCGTAAACCTAATCTGTGGTGGAACGGCGGCAGTTAGCCGACCGAACCACCAAGACCACCGTACACCATCGCCGGCGACACCACAGTTGGTGGTGACCGGCGACTGTTCTCTCATCGCACCACCACGCCACGCCACAGATCGTGGCCGCGGCTGTGGTCGAAATCACACACCACACCACCGAACGTGGTGGTGGTGGCGATCGATCAAAGGGCCACCAAGCGATGGTGGCGGCTGTCGCCGTTGCCAATCGCCGGTGGCAGCAGATGATGGTGGCGATGGCGTTGTCTGGTTGTAGCCACCACAACACCGTTTGTGGTGATGGTGGCAATCGACGACGGTCTCAGCAAAACGAACCGCCGCACCACCGTTTTGTGGTGGCGGCGGCGATAGATGGCGGCGACAGATTGTTGCCTCGATCAATCGATGACCACCGATCGACTGTGGAGGCCGATTGCCACTAACGGTCGACGATGGTGGTATTGTTGCTGTACGCCGCGCAAGGTGGTGGTGGCGCTAAGCCACTGCTGTCAAATCGAGGGCAGCCGCACCACCAGTTACGGTGGTGGCGGCGTTCGTTGTTTTCCGTCGAAGCATCGCGGCGGCGGTGGTGGTTTTTTAGCTGCTGCCGTCGCCGATGGTAACGGTGGTCGTTGCGGTGGCGGTGGCTATCAAAGTCGCCGCTGCCGGCGGCGATTACAGGAGGCACGGGCGGCGGTGGTGGCGTATTTAGTTTTCGTTATTATCGTTAACGGGTATCAGTTTGAAATCCGTTTCCGGATAATTTTTCGAATAAAGGATCGTTTTTCCAGATAAAGGTTAAAACGATTCAGGATAAGATTTAATTAATTATTTTAATTAATTAGTTTTATAATTATTAAATTAAAATTCAGATGTGTTTTAACTTTATTTAATTATATGATAAGTCATAGCTGAACCCTTTAGACCCGTGGTTGTGTTTATTTATCCGTTTTATTAGAATAGTTGGGAGGCCTGCGAGCCATTTACAACCCTTTTGTAATTTTAAAGTTTTATTAGAATAGTTGGGAGGCCTGCGTGCCATTTGAACCCATTTGTAATAATTACTTTAATTGCATCGAGACGGAGACAAGACGACGACCATGGATCTCGGAGCCAGTGGGAGTGCCAGAAGTTGAAGACTTTTGTCACTTAGGGATTAAGACCGTTGTTTTTGTGTTGGCTCACAAAACAACATTAGTTTAAGGGTTTAAGCTATGACTGTGCTTTTTATATTTAAATTGCGTGGTTGTTTAATTTACGTAATTGTTATTAAATATAAATTGCCCTTTTTGAACGGATTGTTTAAAAATTAAAAGGATACAAATACAGTTAGTGTTTGGATCCAGTTTTTCAAAGGTTTTGAAATAGAAAACTGGCAATTTAGACCCTTGTTAAAAATCATAGATTAGTAAGTGCAACCCACTTTAGGGGCACTTCCGGTGTAAGGTACATAGGGCGTTGTAAGTGCTCACACTATGAACGCCCGTGTTCAAACCGAAACTGGAAGGAGATAAAACTCTGCGAATTATCTCCGGGTGGTACCGGCCAGAGTTTGTCCAGGTCCCGGGTGGTGCAATCTATTTTGGTAATTATTTATTCACTGGGTGGTACCAGGCCAAAATGCACTAGAGGGACTAAATATGCACGGATTACTAATATCCGATGTCCGACGATCTAGAAGTCGTATTTTCAGATAGGAATACGATTGGTATAGTGTTACCTACCATAGATCGCATGAGTCGGTTTGACATGATCACATGCTTCCCGACACATGTGAAATATGGATTCTAGTCTAATAAATTTATTTTAAGGGTAATAATTTATTAGAATTATATAATTATAAACTAAAAGTGGAATTTTATATTCTTCTGTAGATGTCTCCAATTAGTATTCCGTTTTATTCACCTGAAGAGTCACTTCGCCTTATTATAGGCAAGTGGAAGCTTACGGGCCATAACTTTCCAGTTTGGAAGTTACACTTGAGGAACGTTTTAAGTGCCCAGGATAAGCTTTATGTGATCAACAAACCCGTATCACGACCTAAAAGCAATGCCCCTGAAGAGGAATTTGCTGAGTATTTTAGATACTTGACAGATGAATCGGATGTAATGTCCATTCTGATTTTCTCTATGTCACCCGAGTTCACGGGAGATTTAAGAGTTAAATCATGTCACGAGGTTGTGAGAGATGTGGAAAACCAGCTAGGTCTCTACAAGCACACGGGAAAGCTATTGATCATGCAAGAGATTCTCTCCCTAAAGCTACAGAAGGGTCAGTCAGTTAAAAACCATCTTATTGATATGAGAAGGCTTTTTAAGTGTTTATCACGTCTGGGGTACAAGATAACACAGGAAGAGTTAGTGTACCTCATGTGGTTCTCCCTCACAAAGGAAGTTCAGGACACAGCTAGTGCCTACATGAAGGAACCAAAGAAGGACGTGGATAAAGTTCATGAAGATATCCTGGCCAGTCTAGAGCCAGTACCTGAACCTGCAAATCTCATGGACACTGATATAATTGATGAGCTGGGAGATCTGAGTTGCCCAGAGTGCGGCAGCGAGGATATTTGCGAGCACTCGATGAACATCGACCAGATGGATATCGGTTTACCCGATACTCCAGGTATCTTTATGATAGATTGCTTAATCACTTCTTATGAATCATGGGTAATTGATACAGGCAGTGGTAACCACATTTGTAATCATTTACAGGGATTCACTAGAAGAAAGACTCTGAGGAAGGACCGTTCGAACCTACGAGTGGGCGAAGGCACTCCGTTGATTGCTGAAGCCGTGGGATCTTATAGTCTTAGTTTACCCTCGGGTCTAGTTTTGGAACTGGATAATTGTTATTATATTCCAAATATGATTAAGAATGTATTGTCTTTTGATTTGTTGGTAGACCAAGGCTTTTACTATAAATATTCTTATAAAATGATTTCGGTTTTTAAAGATAATATTTTCTATTTTAAAGCTACACCCGTAGATGGTCTATACACTGTAAATCTTAAAGACAACAATAGTGAAATCTATCATATAAGTAAGAGATCCAAGGATATTGAGGATCAGACTTACCTCTGGCATTGTCGTTTGGGCCATATAAACAAGAAACGCGTTGAACTGCTCCTAAAAGGAGGTTTTCTTGGAAATTTCGACTTCAAACCTTTTGATAATTGCGAATCTTGTTTATCTGGTAAAATGACAAAGCAACCTTTCAACAATGAGAATGAAAGGGCTACTGACTTGCTCGAAATAATCCACACAGATGTATGTGGACCTTTCAGTCATGTAGCAAGAGGAGGATACCGGTACTTCATTACCTTCTCTGACGACTTCAGTAGGTATGGTTATGTCTACTTAATGAGACATAAATCTGAAACCTTTGAGAAATTCAAGGAATATCAGAATGAAGTACAGAATCTACTTGACAAGAGGATCAAGTTCTTACGGTCAGATCGTGGTGGCGAATATCTCAGTGATGAATTTGACAATCATCTGATGGAGTGTGGGATTGTATCCCAACTTACACCTCCGTATACACCTCAGATGAACGGTGTATCAGAAAGGAGAAATCGTACGTTGCTTGACATGATACGAACGATGATGTGTCATTCTTCGCTGCCAGTATCATTCTGGGGACACGCGCTCGAAACAGCAGCACACATACTGAACAGAGCACCAACAAAGTCGGTAGAAAAGACTCCATATGAATTATGGAAGGGTAAGAAACCCAACATATCTTTTCTGAAAATTTGGGGTTGTGAGGTTTACGTCAAACGGCCTACCTCAGAAAAACTCAAACCCAAATCCGACAAGTGTTTCTTCGTTGGATATCCCAAGACCACCGTGGGATATTATTTCTACAACCCTGAAGAGAACAAAGTGTTTGTTGCTCGAAATGGAAAATTTCTGGAAGAAAAGTTTCTCAGTTTAGAGAACACCAGAAAGGATGTAGATCTACAGATAGTAGACGAAGAAAACACTACACCAGTTGTTGAGCCAGAAATTCAACATAACAATGTTGAACCTCAATCAGAGCCGATTGAGGAAGTGCAAACACAGGACCTTCGCAGATCCAGCAGGATAAGACAAGAACCAGATAGGTATCTTGGGTTCCTAGTCTCTCGAGATAGCGGAGACTTAAATGAACCAACATCCTATGGAGAAGCTGTGTCAGGCAGTGAGTCTGAACAATGGCAGGAAGCCATGAAGGCCGAGATGCAATCCATGTACGACAACCAAGTCTGGGAGTTAACTGATTTGCCACAACACTGTAAGGCTGTTGGACGCAAATGGGTTTTCAAGAAGAAAACCGACATGGATGGGAACGTACACACATTCAAAGCCAGACTTGTTGTAAAAGGATTCACGCAAACTCATGGCATTGACTATGATGAAACCTTTTCACCAGTGGCTATGTTAAAATCAATTAGGATTCTTATGGCCATCTCAGCGTACTTTAACTACGAGATTTGGCAGATGGACGTCAAGACAGCCTTTCTAAATGGAAAGTTAACAGAAGACGTCTATATGGAACAACCAGAAGGGTTTGAAGATCCTAAGAATCCTAATAAGGTGTGTAAACTGCTAAAATCTATTTATGGATTGAAGCAAGCATCTCGAAGCTGGAACTTACACTTTGATGAGCGAATCAAAGAGTTTGGTTTCGCTAAAAGTGAGTTCGAGCCATGTGTTTACACTAAGTTCAGTGGGAGCATAGTAACCTTCCTGGTCTTGTATGTGGATGACATACTACTCATAGGAAACGATGTACCAACTTTACAGAGTGTTAAAGAATGGTTAAGTAAATGTTTCCAGATGAAAGACCTTGGAGAAGCCGCTTATATACTAGGTATAAAGATCTACAGAAACAGATCTAAGCGGCTTATCGGACTTAGTCAGAGTACATACATTGACAACGTCTTGAAGAGATTCAGGATGGATGAATCCAAGAAAGGATTCATTCCAATGCAACATGGCATAGTGTTGAGTAAAACATAGTGTCCTGTTTCTAGTGAAGATCAGGACAGAATGAAATCGGTCCCATATGCTTCTGCAATTGGATCGATTATGTATGCCATGCTATGTACTAGGCCCGACGTTGCTTACTCAGTAAGTGTTACGAGCAGATACCAACAGAATCCAGGTGAGCCCCATTGGGTGGCTGTCAAGAACATTCTCAAATATCTGAGAAGAACGAAAGAAATGTTCTTGGTCTTTGGAGGTTCTGAGGATGAAATTAGTGTCACAGGATACTCTGACGCTAGTTTCCAGACCGACAGAGATGACTGCAGGTCACAGTCAGGGTATGTCTTTACCCTAAACGGAGGTGCGATCTCATGGAAGAGCTCGAAGCAGGACACGATTGCAGACTCAACTACAGAGGCAGAGTACATTACAGCATCTGATGCGGCAAAGGAAGCTGTCTGGCTGAGGAATTTTCTATCGGATCTCAGAGTGGTTGCCAGTATCTCGAGACCGATCGATATATTCTGTGATAACTCGGGAGCCGTGGCGCAAGCAAAGGAACCTAGAGAGCATCACAAGTCGAGACACGTGCTCAGAAAGTATCACCTCATCCGAGAGATCATTGGAAGAGGAGATGTAAGAATATGCAAGATTCCAACAGAAGACAATGTCGCAGATCCGCTGACAAAGCCACTAGCAAGGGCAAAGCATGAGGCACATGCGAATTCCATTGGGATGCAGTACCTGGAAGCCAGTAGCTAGTACTTAGTTTATTAATTATTACTATAGTCTAATTTAGAAACAATGTAATCATGTAAAGTTTTTATTTCACAGTGTGTTGGAAATAAATGGAGGTTTTATTTTCATGATTGTTCTAAATTAACTATTTTTTTGCATATTTAACATATCCATGATTTTACAAAGTTTTGTATGAAATCTAAATTTCCGTAGCCACTTATTGAAATGGGAATTTCAATAGGGAGTTTAACGCTACTATAAATACTTGATTTATTCAAAGTAAAGAATAAAAGCACAAGTGATGTGACCAAGTATTTGTAGATACTCATCAGAGTGTTTGGGTATTGGAAGTGACCAGTAATCAAGTCTGCTTCATGGAGCCTCAGTCATAGGCACTGACTTGATAGGTTGTCCTTAGACCTGAGATACTTGGTTCGGGAACACGAGGACCACTGTACTCTTAGCACGTACTAACGCTGCACCGTAACTGGGTGGCCATACGGGACGTGACTAGATGCAGCGGAAGCCGTGGATCCAAATGCAAGTAGTCAAGAAGGGATTTGCACCTCTTTCAAAAGAGAGATATTTCCGGGCCCCTTGACGATTAAGATTGGCAGAAAACGCGTGGCCACGCTCGGATAGAATAACAGGGGTTATTTAGTAATATCCGTTACTGCAGGCAATCAAAATCAGAGTCAAGAAATACTTGATTTTAAGAAATGAATCCTCCACTCCATGTCTTAAATCACTTTAGAAATATCGTGTGCAAAAGGAATGAACCTGTGTACAAATTCAAGCATGAATTGTTTCTCTGGATATAAGAGATCTTATAACCTGGTTAACCTAAGTGTCTGGCTAGGGACCTCCTTAGGCTAATGGTAACAGTTCAGATACATGTCTAGCACAAGTGGGAGTCTGTTAGGATTATGTGCGAGACAGTAACAGGGTTATCGTATCCAATGTTATAAGGCACTAGTAGGTCACACCGCTGCACACTAATTAGAGGATTTGTGGATTACTCGGTTGAGAGTAATAATTAATTGTTTATTAATTATTAAGAGAGAAAGAAAATAAATAATTAGTTAAATTATTTATAGATTAATTAATCAGTTAGATTAATTAATAGGATAATTATCAAAGAAAATAATTATGGAAAATATCTATTTGATAATTATCAGGCATTTGATTTGGAATCAAACACTGCCTTATTTAATTGATATCATCAATATAAATAAAGGCTTAGGGGTTTTTGATAAATCAATATAATAACTGATAACTCAGCAAAAAACTCTCTCTCTCTCTTTCCTCTCCCAGTCGACGGATACAAAGGCAAAACCAGAGTCGGTTTTTGTTTGCGAGTAACACAGTCGGTGGTCTAGCAACCTTTCCTCGTGTGGTGCCAGTAGCGGTGTATCCCCTACAAGCTTTCCAGTAAAGGTTTTTACACAAAAGGTAAACACCCTAAAACCCCCTTTTATGTATCTATATGGTTTAGGATTGGATCCTCGATTGGGGATTGTTTAATTGTTTTCCGCTGCGCGTTTGTACGCACCAATCCCCAACAACGACAACAGCAGCTTATGCCACCGCTGCCGCCGCATAACACCATCGAACGATGGCAGCGGCTTGACGCCACCACCATTGCCGCGACGACGGCAACTAATCGGCCACCATCGCCGCTTCGGTGATTCAACAAAACAGTCGACGACGGCAGCAGCTATTGCCACCACCGCCGTCGTTTTCCGGCGAGTTAAAACAAAACCACCACCACCGTCGACGACAGTGGCGATAGCCACCGCCGCCGATCGGCGGTTTGAACATCAATCGGTCGCCGCCACCACACCGCTGTGGTGTGGCTTCCGATCGCAATCATCATCACCACCACCTACGCCGTGATCAGCCTTGGTGGTCGAACCAATTACCACCGCCACCACAAACGGTGGTGCGGTGGTTAGTTTTTAGCCGCAGCACCACTGCCACCACACGACTGTGTGGTGGTTCTTGTTGATACCAGCCGCCGCTACCACCAATCGGTGGTGCGGTGGGCTTCGGGTGCAGCAGCCGGCGGCCACCACTAGCTGTGGTGAGCCGTCGGTGGTTTTGCGGTGGTTGGCCTGGTGGTTGGCTAACTTCCGCCGTTCCACCGCCAGTTTCCGATTCGTTAGGTTTTTGGAAAAATTCAATTTTTACAAACATAGAAACATATAAAAATCAAATTTTTTAATAAACCTATCAATCAAACGAACCTGATCTGTAGGTTTAAGAAGTGGCTCTGATACCACTGTTGGGAACCGTAGGCACTAACGGTGCGCAGCGGATAACAAAAACGATTCCCAAAAGTCGGACCCAACTTAAACCTATCAGATACAATCAAGAGAGTTTGATGGTTTACCTTTATGCGAATAAACTCCGGAAAGCGAGCAGGGGGTACACCGCTACTGACACCACGCGAGAGGGTTGCTAGACCACCGTGACTGATCGGAAAAATCCGATCGATGTGTGAGGGGGGGGAGGGCCGGCGACGGTTGAGAGAGAGAGAGAGAGTGATTTTTGCGTGAGGAAAATCTGTCTGATAAAAACACTTTAAGCCTTTATTTATAGATGTAAATAAGGCAGTGTTTGTATCTGATTATAATTCCTTTTATAATTATCTCTTATTAATTAATTCCTTAATTAATTAATTACTTAATTAATTAATTTACTGATTAATTAATCTATCAAATAATTATTAACTTACATAATTATTTATTTCTCTCTTCTCAAAAATCTCTTACACACAAATGTTCTCAATTAGGTGTGCAGCGGTGTGACCTACTAGTGTCTTATAACGTTGGACACGGTAACCCTGTTACTGTCTCGCACACAATCCTAACAGGGTGTATCAAGTGGGTTTTCTATGAGAATAATGGTGGTTGTATCAGTTTGGATCATTTTTTTTGCATCAAGTGTATTTTCTGGGTAAAAAAAGTTGTTGCAGGTTTATAGGTTTATAATGGAGGAGAGAGAATGGTAGGTGAAGAAGATGACTGTGTGGGTGTAGGGGGAGGGGGGTTGAGAGGTGGGACAGAGAAGGAGTCAATGGACAAATGGCAAGATTTAATTGGTCCTCTATAATAATTTTTAATTAATAAATGGATTGACGAAAATACCCCTGAGTTAACGGATGTTTTTTAACACCGTTAATGGTAGGGACCCATGGTGAAACGAAAAGAAAACCATGGGGACGAAAAAAAGGAGTTATTTTAAATGAGGGACCATATCCAGATTTTGAGTAACCACAGGGACCGATCGTGTAATTTACTCTAGTTATTATAAACCAGTTAGTAGCTAAAAGTCGAAACTCTAACGCCCTATTCTCGAGTTTAATTAGGGAAGGAAAAGAAAGGGAAGGGAAGGGGAATCCTTTCCTTTCAGTTCCTTCCAAATCCTCCCATTTAAGGCAAAATAAGTCTAAACTCCTCCTTCAAATCCCACCCTTTCCTTCGTTAAATGAAACTTGAGAACACAGTTTTCTGGTTTTCCTTCCAAATCCTTTCCTTTCCTTCGCTAAAAAGAACTCGAGAACAAGGTGTAAGTAAATGTTTTATGATATGAATAAATAATAGGTTTATTATGTATTTATTAGTTAAATAAATCCTCCTCGTAGTTTAAGGTATTAAAGTTTCAACATAAAACAACGATGTGTGCTATTTTTCTTGTTTAATCAATTTATTGATTCCGCTAGAAAACTCTGACAATGAATCAGTTTCATCAAGGATTTCAATCCTACTAGTTTAACAAAAACCTCATAGGTCATGTTTTGATCTTTGGGTTGTCTTATTCGATAGAACTATGTGTTTCAAGTTCCGGTTTGGAATACGAATCATGGTTCAGTAAAAACCGTAACAATTTTGTAGTGACTAAGTCTTAAATGACGTATTAGACATAATTGGTTAACTGGGTTTGATGTCATCTGATAGCATTTCAATAAGATTTGAGAGTGTTGATATATTATTTGTGCTACAATTAATGTAAAAATCATGTTGGGATAAATTTTTGTATCCGATTGAAGTTTAAAATTTTACTACTTTTAATTACCTTGGTTTATGTTACATGCATGTCTAGCTTGTGATTGTGAGAGGGTACGAGTTGATGTTCATATCGATTCTTCTTTCAAAGATATTAATAGATGATTAAAAGAAATAGATAAAGCAAGACTTGCAACTTGAAAATCGTGATCGGGTAAAGAATATTGTTCTAATTAAATAAATAAAATTCAATCACATTAGAGATGCATGTAAGTACATTTTACAAGTTTAATTGGATATTTAATCCTTCTATGAATACTCTTTATTTATTTATTGGTCCATAAATCACAAAACAGGAAAAAAGAAAAAGAAGAAGGTTTATGGATTACACCAAAATTCGATCACTTAAACATGTCAAAGACATACCTTACTAGTTTTCTATCTTCTCCATGTTGTACAACAAAAAGGAATTCCTTTTCTAAAGCTTTCAAATTGCTCATTAGATATACTAATTGAAGAAGATAGTGTAGAAGATGATAAAGATTTTGAATCACAATGAATCCATCCCAAAAGCTCCGCGTCTGCATCACCATCTAAGCTACTAACCTTGTTGTTACCTTTTACCTTAGTACTAAATTTCAAACGAAACCCATTTTTGTGATACATCTTCGACGTCTTGTTCTTGCTTAATCTCCTCCTCCATGACCAAAACCTCCAAGACAATGAGGAATCTTTCATCTCAACAATAGGTCTTCGAAGCACTAAACTTTGCATTGGTGGTGGTGGTGGTATTTGTTGTGAAATTACCTCTTCTTGTGGCGGATTCATGGGTGTTCCTGGTCTCTTCTCCCATTGAAATGGAACACCTACCTTGGTGGCATTCGTATAGTAAATATGTGATGATTGGCCAAGCGAAGACTCTCTTGAGAGAATCTTGTTAATAGACATTGTTTCTCCTTTAAGCATGGAAAATGAGGGTTCTAAAATGTTTAAATCTTGGTGGGATTTAATTTTAGTTTTTGAATTATTTAACGAGAAACTTCTTCTAAATATCGAAAAGTTCATGTCGTGCTTTTAAAAAATAAATAGGTATCAGCCAAAACAATTATATGTTTTTGTAACTCTTTGGAAGAAAGAAATAAAAAATGTTTGATCTGAGAAAGCAACATAAAACATATTTATATATGTATAGATGCATGTACATACAATTATACAAAACAAAGAAGATGCTTTATCTAGATTTCTTCTATTTGTTTTCTATGTAAGAATGTTCCTTTTCTTGTCCCGTTTTTCTTATGCAATTCGGACAAAGCATGTAACCAAAATTTTGATTGATATGATCAAGTTGGAAATGCATTACTAAAATCAAGATTAAAATTGCATAGATATTTAATCAATTATGAACAAGATTATAATTGCATTTAAATGGATTTTAAATAATTGAAAACAGGATTTGCATTTTTAAGTAATTGAATTTTCCAAAAGTAGTCCACCACTAAATGGGCGATTCGTGACACAACTGTCCCAAATTTTAGTGGGTTAATTGTCGGTGGTGAACTCAGATCAATGACAGATTATCCGAAGTCCTTGGTTATAATTTATGGGTGACTTGTAGAAAATTATATGTTTATACCAAAACCATTGGTATTTTGTGGGTTCCATTGGTGAAATTTCACTGGTTAATTTTTATGGGTAAAAGTCATTTGTTTTGTTATTTTAACTTTATTATAATAATGATGACGCTAAATAAACATAGTTGATTTAGAAGCATTTCATAATAAGCTTAGGCATACGTTTGTATTTATATTTTGACCGATGAATTCGTTGGTGTTCATTAATTTATGAATGGGAAAACCTTCATTCCAGTCGGTTGTAAATCTTTTTTATTTACACGTTTATAGTACATGAAATAATAAATAGTACACCACAACGAAAGACCTACAAGCATACATACAATTTTTGAAACTGGCAAGCGGATCTAGCATACAATTAAGGGGTAGAATAGAATTAAGGCTGGTAGCATACAATTACGGGGGATGGGACCCATTAAAAGAAAAAAAAGAAAAAAAAAGAAAAAAAAATCTTTGGTAAAATCATAAATTTTTGAACTTTACAGCTTAGTCTTCCTAGTAATCTTAGTTCGGACCCTCATTAACCAAAAAGAGTGCAACGAAACCAACTATAATTCTGCAAACCAAAAAACACTCTTTGATATCATTTAAAAAATCGAAAAAGTAACTCGAAATCGTCAAAAAAAAAAAAAAAAAAAAACTCAAAATCAACCAATTACAATTGATATATATCTTTCAAAACAATGGATTTAGGCTAAAAGTACATCCTAAACTTTAGGACATTTTATCTACCTTAAAGGGTGCCCCCAATAAGAGAAAATCAGTACAGGAAAAGAAGGTTTATAGGACGCTTTTTTTGGACACCTTCTTAAAAGCGTCCTGTAAAACAGATAATAGGACACTACAAAAAGTGTCTAATAAGACGAAGTCTAATAGGGCACATTTCAAAAAATGTCCTATCAAAACCATGTTTAATATGACAATAGGGCACTTTTAGAAAGCCTCCTATAAGACGAAGTATATTAGGACATTTTCAAAGTCCTATAAAATGATGTCTAATGGGACACCAACCAAAAAACGTCCTATAAAACCATGTCTAATTCTAATAGGACACCATCCAAAAAGCGTCTTATAAAACCATGTCTAGTAGGACACATTCCAAAAAGCGTCCTACAAAACCCTGTCTAATATGACACATTCCACAAATCGTCCTATAAAACCATGTCTAAGAGGACACATTCCAAAAAACGTCCTGAAAATTAAATTTAAATAATTAATTAAAATATATAATTAAGTAATTTAATTTTCAATAAATATATATATAGAGGGAGGATCATACAAGAACAAGGGTATTTGCAGGAACAAAGGAACCTATTTTGAGCCACACATTGATGTGGGTCCCACATAATAAAAAATCATATATGATTTAGTGGTGGGACCCACCTGAATCATATATGATTTTTTATTATGTGGGACCCACATCACATGTGATCCAAAATTGTTCCTTCGTTCTTACAAATTAATTTTGTTCTTGTTTGAATCTTTATATATATATATATATATATATAAGTAGGTTCAAACAAGAACCAATTCAATTTGTAGGAACAAAGGAATAACTTATAGCCACACATCTCTATTTAAAAACCCCAAAAATAATTCAATATATATTTAATTACTTGAAAGGTATTTTGGAAAACAATTACTTTTTGAAAAGACACTATTCATAGATGATTATATATGTTAATTACTTTTAACCATAAAATATCTTTACAATTTGATTTTCCCTCCTTTTTTTAAGATAAAATATCTTACCATGTATTTGAATTTTCCCTTTTTAAACATAAAATATCTTAGCTTCATCATTTTATCATATTCATATGATTTTGTATAAGGATCTTGTGAAATCATATGTGATTTTCAATATCATATGTTATTTTGTACAATGTTATTGTAATATCATGTGATTTTGTACAACTTTTTTACGTGAAATCATATGTGATTTTAGTATCATATGTGATTTTATGCAAGGTTATTGTAAAATCATATGTGATTTTGTACAATGTTATTGTAAAATAATATCTAATTTTAGTATCATATATGGTTTTCCCATAAGGTTCTAGTGAAATCATATGTGATCATATGTGATTTCAGTATCATATGTGATCATATGTGATCTTATAACATATAATGCAATCACGTCTAATTTACAACATCACATGTGATCATATGTGATTTTGTACAAATGTTAATATAAAATCATATGTGATTTTGACAAATGTAAATGTAGAATCATATATGATTTTATACAAACGATAATCACACATGATTACAATGCTAAATATGCAAACTTAATCACATATGATTTCAATATTTTGTACATGTTAATGCAAACATTACCACACATGATTTTGTATTAATTATTATTGTCAACGAATAGTGTATTTTTCAAACTAATATTACATATGTCAATGAATAGTGGAACCATCATATATCAGTGAATAATGAATTTTCAAACCAATATTTTACAATATATTGTATACCTATTTTACCCCTAAAGTAAATACCCCTAGGTGGAAAGTGGGTATAAAGTACCTACAATTACCAATATGCCATTCAATATAATATGTATTATTTAGTTCAAACTAGTGGTGGAAATTAGTTCCTTTATTCCTACAAATGAGGTTGTTCTTGTATGAACCTTGTTGGTCCCAATGAGGTGACCTTCAAGTAAGGATAGTGTATGGGATTATAGAGGGGGGGGGGGTTTGAATATAATCACACAAAATTTCACTTTTAAATTCTTGTTGTATTAACAATATGAATTTACAGATTGTTGCGGAAATAGAAAAGACAATAAGTCTAAACTAAACAATCTAAGCTTTCTTTCACTATGCACTAAAGTGAGAAGATAAGAGAAGAAAGAAAATAAAGGGAATAAGAAAGAAAGGATTAGGGTATTTTTAGGATGAAGAAGAAGTATGGAGAACATCTCTTCAAGTCCTATTTATACCCAATGCATTAAATGCATGCAGAATCACTTTTGTGTACGTGTCACAATGTAAGTGGTCCTTTGTACTATTTACTATAAACAAATACTCTTTGCATGGTGTGCAAAAGAGGAAGTGTGTAAATAGTTGCCTTGAGGTCTAATAAATACGGAGGGAACAGTAAAGTGACTGTCCTTATGTACTTTTGTGTCAGTAAAGGCGGATAATCCTTTTGTGCATTAGACTAAGACATTACACTAATCCTTCAGGATCAGGATACTGATCAGTGAGTAGAGTCCTGAAACTGATGTTGTTCAGGGTCACTTGTATCCTGATGAGTCTTCAGGATGTCATACGATATTGAGCAGCCTGCTATCACTGAGTTCCGTCTTCAGATCACGAGCATGCTGTTCCTGTCATCAGCTAATTCTTCGACGTCGCTGATGGTTCTTTGAGTATGATCTTGATGTCTTCAAGAGGTCTTCACTTCAGTGGACAGGATGAGTAGACTGCAGAACAGACTCGTTCGTTTCCTGATCCTGATCCTGATCATTATAAAAATAAGTTACAGCATAAGTAACATGGAATAACATTGAACAGACTCAGTGATAATTCCTCAAGCTATAACATAAGTAAAACCTATTCACTAAGTAAAGATTCAGGATCATTATCATTTCATCAGGTCTTAGGAGAGCTGGATCAACAATCTCCCCCCTAAATGATAATGATAAGACAATGGAGAAATTGTCTAAGTCTAGAAAGAAAAAAAATTCCTAAGTCTAGATGAAACAGTAGGAAATAGAACTCATAAAGGTACATGTCCCATTTACTGTTTTGAGGGATCTTTTTCAGTACTATGATGGAATAAAGTACAATGCACTGAATTGCATTTTCATTAATCATAATAAGGTTACAAGAGTAAAGAAAATACATAAGTACATGAATGAAGTACTGAAAGGAAATTACAAAAATTCTAACTATCAGAGTCTTCGCTAACTACTTCAGTCTTGACTTGAATTAGAACAAGAGTATCACTGAAGGCGATTCTATGATCGAGGATAGCTCTGACAGTGCGAATGATCTCTTTATTATCTTGGTTTTTCTTATCCTTCTGAGCGATGAAGAGAACTGATACCAAGTGTTCATATGGTGCTTTGTGTAGCTCGCTGAAACGCTGAAAGCGTAGGATTTTGGAGTTGTCGCTTACACAAATACCATGAACAGGTTCTCTGGTAACTTGTCCTTCAGAGAGAGAGACTCCTGTAGGGAAGGAAAGATCAAGCATCGACAGGTCCAGTGGCTTGATAACAGTCCTGGGCATGCAAGGAGTGGGTCTCCTTGTTGAAGTGCCTGCTGATCATCGAACAGGATGCTGAGGGAGTGCTGAAGAAGGTTGGATAAGTCATCAGGAATTTCAGTTGTTCTTCTGATGCGTGCTATAAGTCCATTTATGACTTCTTCTACTTCAGCCCTGTAGTTCTTATTGGCTTTTGGAAGTAGGCTTCTGATTTCGTTCCACTCTGACAAGTTGTATCGATCTAACTTGTCAAGAGTGTGTTGCACGTCCTTAACTCCTCAGCGTTTGACGGTGATCCATGTTTTTGCTCTCTTGCCGCGCGTTCGGCTGAGATGGATTCCAGAGATAACGGCACCATGTTTCCTAAGGTGTAGACGATCTCGGCACCAGTCAAGCTCTGAGTTTACTTCTTCAGTCTGTTCCTCTACATGTCTGTTGAAGACCTTCAGCGTGGCCTTCTGTGCTAGTAGAGGATCAGCACTTATTTCGTCATCTTCATCAACAAAATCAGATGCGAGCCTTCGAGCGGCTTGAGCGGAGAGGAAAACTTCCTTCTGCTTTTTATTGTGCTCCTCCTGAGCCTGTAGAGCGAGGTCGTACTCCTCCTGTGATAGATAGGCGAACTCGGAGTCCCAAGAGGTACGAAGAGGAATTTTTACTCTTGTACTCTCGAGTCGCTCTATCACGGTGTCTAAAACGCCCATCCCTGTTCATATTAGCAGAATTATCAGGGTAATTCTCTCCTTCAGATCTAGGAGAATTAGAGGGAGGAGATCTAGGGAAGAAGCAGGGGTAGAGAAGTCATCAGAGATGAATTCGTCATCTGATGATAGGCATATAGTTTTAGGAGGGGCTTGGATTTCAGGGGTTCTGGAGGAAGATGCTTCAGAGTTAAAGCGGGTTGGTTTTGAAGGAATGGATTCAGGGTTTAGGGGAGTTACTCTGAATGTCATTCTGCTCAGTTCGGCTCGTGTCTATTCTGATGGACTGTTCTCCATAAGGCGAACAATCTCACCAGTGACAGAACCAAAGTTCACATCCTGAAATTCAGAGTCGGTTTGGTTTTTAGGTTCAGGTGGGTCCCACCACTAAATCATATATGATTTTTTATTATGTGGGACCCACATCAATGTGTGGCTCAAAATAGGTTCCTTTGTTCCTGCAAATACCCTTGTTCTTGTATGATCCTCCCTCATGTAGAAGTAGGTTCAAACAAGAACCAATTCAATTTGTAGGAACAAAGGAATAACTTATAGCCACACATCTCTATTTAAAAACCCCAAAAATAATTCAATATATATTTAATTACTTGAAAGGTATTTTGGAAAACAATTACTTTTTGAAAAGACACTATTCATAGATGATTATATATGTTAATTACTTTTAACCATAAAATATCTTTACAATTTGATTTTCCCTCCTTTTTTTTAAGATAAAATATCTTAGCATGTATTTGAATTTTCCCTTTTTAAACATAAAATATCTTAGCTTCATCATTTTATCATATTCATATGATTTTGTATAAGGATCTTGTGAAATCATATGTGATTTTCAATATCATATGTTATTTTGTACAATGTTATTGTAATATCATGTGATTTTGTACAACTTTTTTACGTGAAATCATATGTGATTTTAGTATCATATGTGATTTTATGCAAGGTTATTGTAAAATCATATGTGATTTTGTACAATGTTATTGTAAAATAATATCTAATTTTAGTATCATATATGGTTTTCCCATAAGGTTCTAGTGAAATCATATGTGATCATATGCGATTTCAGTATCATATGTGATCATATGTGATCTTATAACATATAATGCAATCACGTCTAATTTACAACATCACATGTGATCATATGTGATTTTGTACAAATGTTAATATAAAATCATATGTGATTTTGACAAATGTAAATGTAGAATCATATATGATTTTATACAAACGATAATCACACATGATTACAATGCTAAATATGCAAACTTAATCACATATGATTTCAATATTTTGTACATGTTAATTCAAACATTACCACACATGATTTTGTATTAATTTTTATTGTCAACGAATAGTGTATTTTTCAAACTAATATTACATATGTCAATGAATAGTGGAACCATCATATATCAGTGAATAATGAATTTTCAAACCAATATTTTACAATATATTGTATACCTATTTTACCCCTAAAGTAAATACCCCTAGGTGGAAAGTGGGTATAAAGTACCTACAATTACCAATATGCCATTCAATATAATATGTATTATTTAGTTCAAACTAGTGGTGGAAATTAGTTCCTTTATTCCTACAAATGAGGTTGTTCTTGTATGAACCTTGTTGGTCCCAATGAGGTGACCTTCAAGTAAGGATAGTGTATGGGATTATAGAAGGGGGGGGGGGGGGGTTGAATATAATCACACAAAATTTCACTTTTAAATTCTTGTTGTATTAACAATATGAATTTACAGATTATTGCGGAAATAGAAAAGACAATAAGTCTAAACTAAACAATCTAAGCTTTCTTTCACTATGCACTAAAGTGAGAAGATAAGAGAAGAAAGAAAATAGAGGGAATAAGAAAGAAAGGATTAGGGTATTTTTAGGATGAAGAAGAAGTATGGAGAACATCTCTTCAAGTCCTATTTATACCCAATGCATTAAATGCATGCAGAATCACTTTTGTGTACGTGTCACAATGTAAGTGGTCCTTTGTACTATTTACTATAAACAAATACTCTTTGCATGGTGTGCAAAAGAGGAAGTGTGTAAATAGTTTCCTTGAGGTCTGATAAGTACGGAGGGAACAGTAAAGTGACTGTCCTTATGTACTTTTGTGTCAGTAAAGGCGGATAATCCTTTTGTGCATTAGACTAAGACATTACACTAATCCTTCAGGATCAGGATACTGATCAGTGAGTAGAGTCCTGAAACTGATGTTGTTCAGGGTCACTTGTATCCTGATGAGTCTTCAGGATGTCATACGATATTGAGCAGCCTGCTATCACTGAGTTCCGTCTTCAGATCACGAGCATGCTGTTCCTGTCATCAGCTAATTCTTCGACGTCGCTGATGGTTCTTTGAGTATGATCTTGATGTCTTCAGGAGGTCTGCACTTCAGTGGACAGGATCAGTAGACTGCAGAACAGACTCGTTCGTTTCCTGATCCTGATCCTGATCATTATAAAAATAAGTTACAGCATAAGAAACATGGAATAACACTGAACAGACTCAGTGATAATTCCTCAAGCTATAACATAAGTAAAACCTATTCACTAAGTAAAGATTCAGGATCATTATCATTTCATCAGGTCTTAGGAGAGCTGGATCAACAATCTCCCCCCTAAATGATAATGATAAGACAATGGAGAAATTGTCTAAGTCTAGAAAGAAAAAAAATTCCTAAGTCTAGATGAAACAGTAGGAAATAGAACTCATAAAGGTACATGTCCCATTTACTGTTTTGAGGGATCTTTTTCAGTACTATGATGGAATAAAGTACAATGCACTGAATTGCATTTTCATTAATCTTAATAAGGTTACAAGAGTAAAGAAAATACATAAGTACATGAATGAAGTACTGAAAGGAAATTACAAAAATTCTAACTATCAGAGTCTTCGCTAACTACTTCAGTCTTGACTTGAATTAGAACAGGAGTATCACTGAAGGCGATTCTATGATCGAGGATAGCTCTGACAGTGCCAATGATCTCTTTATTATCTTGGTTTTTCTTATCCTTCTGAGCGATGAAGAGAACTGATACCAAGTGTTCATATGGTGCTTTGTGTAGCTCGCTGAAACGCTGAAAGCGTAGGATTTTGGAGTTGTCGCTTACACAAATACCATGAACAGGTTCTCTGGTAACTTGTCCTTCAGAGAGAGAGACTCCTGTAGGGAAGGAAAGATCAAGCATCGACAGGTCCAGTGGCTTGATAACAGTCCTGGGCATGCAAGGAGTGGGTCTCCTTGTTGAAGTGCCTGCTGATCATCGAACAGGATGCTGAGGGAGTGCTGAAGAAGGTTGGAGTAAGTCATCAGGAATTTCAGTTGTTCTTCTGATGCGTGCTATAAGTCCATTTATGACTTCTTCTACTTCAGCCCAGTAGTTCTTATTGGCTTTTGGAAGTAGGCTTCTGATTTCGTTCCACTCTGACAAGTTGTATCGATCTAACTTGTCAAGAGTGTGTTGCACGTCCTTAAATCCTCAACGTTTGACGGTGATCCGTGTTTTTGCTCTCTTGCCGCGCGTTCGGCTGAGATGGATTCCAGAGATAGCGGCACCATGTTTCCTGAGGTGTAGATGATCTCGGCACCAGTCAAGCTCTGAGTTTACTTCTTCAGTCTGTTCCTCTACATGTCTGTTGAAGACCTTCAGCGTGGCCTTCTGTGCTAGTAGAGGATCAACACTTATTTCGTCATCTTCATCAACAAAATCAGATGCGAGCCTTCGAGCGGCTTGAGCGGAGAGGAAAACTTCCTTCTGCTTTTTATTGTGCTCCTCCTAAGCCTGTAGAGCGAGGTCGTACTCCTCCTGTGATAGATAGGCGAACTCGGAGTCCCAAGAGGTACGAAGAGGAATTTTTACTCTTGTACTCTCGAGTCGCTCTATCACGGCGTCTAAACGCCCATCCCTGTTCATATTAGCAGAATTATCAGGGTAATTCTCTCCTTCAGATCTAGGAGAATTAGAGGGAGGAGATCTAGGGGAAGAAGCAGGGGTAGAGAAGTCATCAGAGATGAATTCATCATCTGATGATAGGCATATAGTTTCAGGAGGGGCTTGGATTTCAGGGGTTTTGGAGGAAGATGCTTCAGAGTTAAAGCGGGTTGGTTTTGAAGGAATGGATTCAGGGTTTAGGGGAGTTACTCTGAACGTCATTCTGCTCAGTTCGGCTCGTGTCTATTCTGATGGACAGTTCTCCATAAGGCGAACAATCTCACCAGTGACAGAACCAAAGTTCACATCCTGAAATTCAGAGTCGGTTTAGTTTTTAGGTTCAGGTGGGTCCCACCACTAAATCATATATGATTTTTTATTATGTGGGACCCACATCAATGTGTGGCTCAAAATAGGTTCCTTTGTTCCTGCAAATACCCTTGTTCTTGTATGATCCTCCCTCATGTAGAAGTAGGTTCAAACAAGAACCAATTCAATTTGTAGGAACAAAGGAATAACTTATAGCCACACATCTCTATTTAAAAACCCCAAAAATAATTCAATATATATTTAATTACTTGAAAGGTATTTTGGAAAACAATTACTTTTTGAAAAGACACTATTCATAGATGATTATATATGTTAATTACTTTTAACCATAAAATATCTTTACAATTTGATTTTCCCTCCTTTTTTTTTTAAGATAAAATATCTTAGCATGTATTTGAATTTTCCCTTTTTAAACATAAAATATCTTAGCTTCATCATTTTATCATATTCATATGATTTTGTATAAGGATCTTGTGAAATCATATGTGATTTTCAATATCATATGTTATTTTGTACAATGTTATTGTAATATCATGTGATTTTGTACAACTTTTTTACGTGAAATCATATGTGATTTTAGTATCATATGTGTAAAATCATATGTGATTTTGTACAATGTTATTGTAAAATAATATCTAATTTTAGTATCATATATGGTTTTCCCATAAGGTTCTAGTGAAATCATATGTGATCATATGTGATTTCAGTATCATATGTGATCATATGTGATCTTATAACATATAATGCAATCGCGTCTAATTTACAACATCACATGTGATCATATGTGATTTTGTACAAATGTTAATATAAAATCATATGTGATTTTGACAAATGTAAATGTAGAATCATATATGATTTTATACAAACGATAATCACACATGATTACAATGCTAAATATGCAAACTTAATCACATATGATTTCAATATTTTGTACATGTTAATGCAAACATTACCACACATGATTTTGTATTAATTATTATTGTCAACGAATAGTGTATTTTTCAAACTAATATTACATATGTCAATGAATAGTGGAACCATCATATATCAGTGAATAATGAATTTTCAAACCAATATTTTACAATATATTGTATACCTATTTTACCCCTAAAGTAAATACCCCTAGGTGGAAAGTGGGTATAAAGTACCTACAATTACCAATATGCCATTCAATATAATATGTATTATTTAGTTCAAACTAGTGGTGGAAATTAGTTCCTTTATTCCTACAAATGAGGTTGTTCTTGTATGAACCTTGTTGGTCCCAATGAGGTGACCTTCAAGTAAGGATAGTGTATGAGATTATAGAAGGGGGGGGGGGGTTGAATATAATCACACAAAATTTCACTTTTAAATTCTTGTTGTATTAACAATATGAATTTACAGTTTGTTGCGGAAATAGAAAAGACAATAAGTCTAAACTAAACAATCTAAGCTTTCTTTCACTATGCACTAAAGTGAGAAGATAAGAGAAGAAAGAAAATAGAGGGAATAAGAAAGAAAGGATTAAGGTATTTTTAGGAGGTGAGGAGGGCATCAGAGCGATTACCCTCCACGTTCTCTGAGTGTTCGAGTTGAACAACCTCAGGTTCTTGTGGTTGAGGAGCAGGAGTATCTGTAGGTAAAGAAGATTTAGATAAAGGGGAAGGTTTATTAAAAAGTTGAGGCAGGGTAATATAATATTTCTTACCAGCTGGAGCCTTCTTTTTCTTTTGCGCCTTAGACTTGGCGCGTTTTGGCTGGGGAGGAGGAGAGGAGCCAGAGGGAGGTGGGCGCTTCAGGAGCGCAGATGAAGTAGTTGCAGCTGGGGAAGTCAGTATTGGGTTAGCTACTGACATAGCATGCAGAGAAAGAGAAGAAGATGGTTTGGATGAGAAGAGAGAAGACATACCTTGAGCAGGAAGAGAGGTGGGTTGCTCTTCTGCCTCTGGTTGTGGTTCAGGAACAACCAGAACATCAGAGAGAGGAACGTCGTCAGGTTTTGGAGAAACCTGGTCCAGGAACTTGTTCCCCAGGGCATAGTAGTTAAACGTTCCTTCCTTGGGGGAGGCATCCCCCATATGCATTTCCAGGACTGCGGAGAAGAACCTGGTAAAGGGAACGTTGACCACGCGGTTCTTGTTTTTGATCTTCTTCACCATATCGTCACAGATATGGTGAGCGTAGTCGAACTTCCTGTTCTTCAGCGCAGAGAAGACCATTTGCTGAATGATGGTGTGGAACTGCTCAGTGCTCCCTGTCTTGCCCGTCAAGCAGAGACCGAACGTGTTCCATATATAGTAGAACGTGGCGTTCAGTCCTTTCTTGTGGACAGTGGCAGCAGTCTTCACCAGGGGGACGCCTTCTCTTTCAGGCCAGTTGTAGCCTATGGCGTCTAGAAGTTCAATGATCTCTGCAGCAGATGGAGGAGGAGGATATCTCTTCTTCTTTGGTAGATTCAGGACGTTGCGAAGAGTCCCAATTCCAAAGGAGATGATGTCATCCTGTATCTGGAACTTAATCACCTCATGCATCTTGCCCTTGGAGTTCCGTTCCTGGGCAGTGGTAGCAGTGGACCAGAGTTGTAGAAGAAAGGGTTTGTGTGGCTTCGGATTGATGGTGAAAGCCGTCTTCAGGGGACATTGGAGGAGAAAGTCCTTGGCAGGTTTGAGGTACTCCTTGCCTTCAGGTAGATCGAACAGGCCAATCAAGTTGTTACCCTTGAATTGCAGATCATGCTGGGGGATGACAATGGGAAGGTTTCCAGTAGCAGTCATCAGTGTTGTTGCCTCAGAGGATAGCTGGGCGTCAATTGAGGTTGAAGTAGTAGCAGCCATCCTGTTGAAAAACAAAAATAACATATGTGGATGATTAAGAATCCAAAATATGCATTTTTCTTCACTTTTCAATGAACACAGATTATGTTCATAAAAGTGGTGAAATCCTTTATACTTGGAATGGATTAGATACCAAAATACACAAAAGGAATGTGTTTTGGTGTTAAAGAGAACTTCTATTTTGATGAAGAAATATCAAAATAGGAGTTTATGATTGTTCTTAAAAGAAATAAGAAAGATCATCTAAACAGTTTTAACAAAAATCTTGGAAGATTTTGGAAAACTAAGATCAAACGAAGTGATCTTAGGGTTTTTGGAAAAACGTTTATCAAAATAAGTTGTTTTTAGAGAAGAATGTCAACTTAGATTGTGGAAAGAACAAAGAACATAAAGATACTTACGTTGATCTTGTTAAGAGAGTGGTAAGTGTGTGTTCTTGATGTTCTTGAGAATGCAGATTCGAGAGATAATTGCTTTTCTTGCTTTGAATTCTTTGAGAGAGAATAGTGAGCGTAAAGAGTGAAATGGGTTACGAGTGAGGTTTTTATACCTCGTGGTAGGAGAGAGAAAGTGGATGAGAGAGAAAAGGGCGGCTAAATTCAAACGTAATGATGAAAAAAGAAGTTTGACGCGCGTTCACGCGCCTGACACACATCGCGGGGAACAGGAAACGTCCCATTACGTGTCAGTGCAGATGAAAAGTTTGTTTTATTTGAAAAGCTAAAAACCACCTTTTCAGGGGATAATTCCATTTTGATGAAAGAAGTGTTTTCTTGGAATTAGAGTACTTATCAGATAAGTACTGTTTTGGGAAAATCCTCTTATCACATTAAATGCGATAAGGTTTCAGGAGCAGAGATACTTACCTGAGAATCATCAGTATTCGGATTTTGAACAAAGATTTTGTAAGTACTGAATAGAGTTATCTTCTGATGAGAGTATTATTCAGGAGTTGTTAAGAAAAGAGTCCTGAGAATAGTTATTCTATAGGATTTAACAACTGTTTGTCCTGATAAACTTCAATCATCAGGATTTAACATCCCAAGTTCACTGATGAGCATATTGAAACGCGTTACATCCAGTGGTTTGGTAAAGAGGTCAGCAAGCTGATATTCAGTAGGGACAAAATGGAGTTCAATATCACCATTCATCACATGATCCCTGATGAAGTGATATCTCACTTCAATGTGCTTTGTCTTGGAGTGTAAGACAGGATTGTTAGCGATGGCGATCGCTGAAGTGTTGTCACAGTAGATAGGAATTTTAGAAAGTTGTATGTCATAATCCTGAAGTTGATTTCTTAGCCACAGGACTTGAGCACAACAGATTCCTGCTACAACATATTCAGCTTCAGCAGTTGATGTGGACACAGAGTTCTGTTTCTTGCTAGTCCAACTCACCAACTTTCCACCAAGTAGGTGACCCACCAGTGGTGCTTTTCCTGTCGATCTTACATCCTGCAAAGTCACTATCAGAATAAGCTGTTAGATCGAACCCTGAGTCCTTGGAGTACCAAAGACCCAGATTAGGAGTTCCCTTCAGATATCTGAATATCCGCTTTACAGCGGTCAGATGGGATTCTTTGGGTTCAGCCTGATAACGAGCACATAAACATGTAGAGTACATGATATCAGGGCTACTAGCTGTAAGATACAGCAGAGAGCCGATCATTCCTCTATAGAGAGTCACATCAACAGGTTTCCCTTTGGAATCCTTGTCAAGTGACAGAGGAGGAGCCATTGGAGTCTTCATAGGTGTACAGGATGTGAGATCAAATTTCTTCAACATCTCATGTACATATTTACCTTGATTGATAAAGATTCCCTTTTCAGATTGCTTGATCTGAAGTCCTAAAAAGAATGTTAGTTCACCCATCATAGACATTTTATATTCAGATTTCATGAGCAACTCAAACTTTTCGCAGAGTTTGGGATTGGTGGATCCAAAGATAATGTCATCGACATATATCTGGACAAGAAGGATATGCTTAGGATATTTCTTTAGAAATAGAGTGCTATCGATCTTACCACGAACAAAACCTTTAGAGAGAAGACAGGTTGAAAGGGTATCATACCAGGCACGAGGAGCCTGTTTTAACCCATAGAGAGCCTTGTTTAACTTGTAGACGTGATCAGGGAACTTAGGATCTACAAAGCCAGGAGGCTGAGCAACATAGACTTCTTCATTAAGTTTTCCATTCAGAAAGGCATTTTTGATGTCCATCTGATAAACCTTGAAGTTCATATGTGCTGCGAAGGCTAGGAAAAGTCGAATTGCTTCGAGCCTAGCTACAGGAGCAAAGGTTTCATCGTAATCAATGCCTTCTTCCTGCCTGTATCCCTGAGCCACAAGGCGAGCCTTGTTTCGAATAATCGTACCAATCTCATCAAGTTTATTTCGAAAAATCCACTTGGAACCAATGATAGTACGTTTTCGAGGCCTAGGGACGAGAAGCCAGACATTGTTTCTGATGAACTCTGCTAGCTCTTCCTGCATGGCTGAGACCCAGGCAGGATCATGCAAGGCATCATCTATTTCTTTAGGTTCATTTTCAGAGATGAAATTAACATAAAGACAGACGTTACCAGATTGACGTCGAGTTTTAATGCCAGAGGAGGGATTACCAAGAACTTGATCAATAGGATGATCCTTGGTCCATCGAAGAGCAGGTGGCTGATACACCTGTCCTGAAGTGGAAGCTTCATTTACTGATGGATCAGGGAGAAGATTAGTAATAGTAGGCTCACTAACAGTGGTTTGAGAGAAGTCTTCACTGTTAGTGGGTTGATCAGGTTTAGTTGGTGTGATTTGGGTAATTGGAGTGGCATTTATCAGAGGAGGAGTGTGTATTTCAGTGGATGGTATAAGAGGATCTTCTTCAAAACCATCAGGAAGGTCTTGAGGAGATGGATCAGCAATGGGAGTTTCAGGGACTTGAAAGAAAGAGTCAGCCCACTGATTTATTTCAGAATTTTCATGAGGGTGAGGAAAGGTAGGACCCGATTCATCAAACTTGACATGAATCGTTTCCTCTATGGCTTGTCTTCGTTTGTTGAACACACGGTAGGTTTTAGAGATAGAGGAGTATCCAAGGAAGATTCCATCATCAGACTTGGAATCGAACTTTCCAAGGTTATCTTTGTTGTTCAGGATGTAGCAGACACAACCAAAGCTATGGAGATGTTCGATAGAGGGTTTCCTGTTACGAAAGAGTTCGTAAGGAGTTCTTCTGAAGCGCTTTACTATCAGAGATCTGTTCTGGGTATAGCAAGTTGTGTTTACGGCTTCAGCCCAGAATTAAGTGGCAAGGTTGGCTTCACTCAACATAGATCGTGCAGCTTCAATCTGGGTTCTGTTTCGTCTTTCAGCAACACCATTTTGCTGAGGAGTTCTTACAGATGAGAAGTTTTGAGAGATACCTTTCTGACCGAAGAAGGTTTCTAGGGTGCTGTTTTTGAATTCAGTTCCGTGGTCACTCCTGATTGATCGAACAGTAAGGTTTTGAGCCTTTCCATCATCCTGACGAACAGAATGATTTCTTCAGGAGCATCACTCTTGGATAGAAGAAAGAACACCCAAGTATATCTGGAATATTCATCAACGATTACCAGAGTATATTTCTTTCCAACAATGGATTGGACGTTGACAGGTCCAAAGAGATCCATGTGGAGAAGTTGTAGAGGAGAGCTGATGGAGGAAATCTGCTTGGACTTGAAGCTAGCCCTGGTGTGTTTTCCTTTCTCACATGCTGAACAAAGAGATACCTTTGTATAGCGAAAGTCAGGAAGACCAACAACTAGGTTGTTGATGCAGAGTTGATTTATCGTCTTGAAGTTGAGATGAGAAAGACGCTTGTGCCAAAGCCAATTTGTATCAGAGGAAGCACGAGATACAAAGCAGAAGTTGTCAGTGGAAGTATTCATGTTGATTCCTTGCGTCTGTTCTTGACTTTGCACTTCTTCTTTGAGAAGGAGACTTTGTGATTCTTATCACACAGTTGACTGATGCTCAGAAGATTATGCATCAGGCCTTCAACATAAGCAACTCTTTTGAACGTAGTTACTCCGTTGGTCAGTGTGCCATACCCTCGGGTTTGGCCTTTACCGTTTCCACCAAAGGTCACAGCAGGACCTCTTTCTTCACGGTAGTTAGAGAGGACAGATTTAGAACCAGTCATATGTCGAGAGCATCCACTGTCCAAGTACAAGATGCCCTTATCCTGTAAAATTTAGAGTTTAAGTTTTTCTTGGTACCCATAGAACTATGGATCCAGAAGTATCAGTAGGACTGGTGGAGTCAGTGGCAGCCTTAACTGATTTATCAGTTCTTGAGGCTGGAGTCTTGACTGAAGAGACAGTCTTGACAACCTTCTTTCCTTTGACTGAATTATCAGTCTTAGGATTTCTCTTTACCTTAGCTGATTTTTCAGCTTTGGTAGCATCAGGACACTTACTCGCAATATGGTCATTTAATCCACAGTGATAACATTTGCGATATTGAAAGCGTTTAGTGGGGTCCAGGAAGTCTTTGAACTTCAGATGTGCAGGACCAGTACCAAGTATGCCTTTAGCATTGGACAGAGGAGGAATTGGTTTCTTCTCCAAAGTCTTTTGCTTCAGGTCAATCTTCAGTCTGGGAACAGGATTTTGAGAAAAGGATTTTGATCCCGAGACTGAAGGACCACCACCCAGAACTTTGTTCTTGGGTTTAGGACTCTTGGTCTTTGAAGGTGTTACAGTTTTGGATTTTTCCTTGACTGTTTTCTTTTTGCTCTTAGGAGCACCTTCAGTATGTGTGTTAGAGGAAGAAGGGATATTTTCGGGAGCATTAGGATCAGGGATGGAAGAAACAAATATTCCAAATTTGAGCATGGAACAATCAGATCTAGTGCCTCCACGAGTGTATCCAAGACCCTTTTTGTTTTTAACATTTCTCCCTGAGGCTAATATTTCATCAACCTTTTCAGAGGCGTCACTCCATCCTTTGATGGTGACTTTTTCAGCATTTAACTCAGCCAGGGCTCTTTCTTTGGCAGCAAGAGCCGTTTCTCTTTCAATACAAAGAGTTTTATTGACAGTGACCTCGTCTTTGTAGTTTTCTTCCAGAATGGTAAGTTGTTTTATTTTTTCTTGGCACTCTCTCAGTTGATCGCGAAGATCAATATTCATCTTCTCAGTAGAGGTTTTACCATTCAGGGCTTTGTAAAGATCAAGAGTAACCAGGTCCAGCTGAGTTAAGCTTTCAAGAGGGACAAGAGGAATAAGTACCTGACTGGGAGAATCAGTCGCAGAGGTTGAAGCTTCAGGAGTCGTAGAGGAGGAAGCTTCAGGAGTCTGAGTAGGAACCTCTTCAGGGACCTCTTCTATCTTAGCCATGAGAGCTAAGGTAGGTTCCTCAATAATGGCCATCAGTGCCACTTGAGTGTCTTTCTCATCAGATGAGTCATCAGAGGAGAAATCATCCCAATCGCAGTCTTCTGCGATAAGACCTTTACCCTTGCGCTGAATTTTCATCTTCTTGTATTTTTCTTTCAGGCGCTGGTATTTGGGGTTCTTAGAGGAAGATTTGGCAGAAGATGGAGCAAACTGACTTTTCCTGTACCTGCAATCATTAGCAAAGTGTCCTTTGCCCTGACAGTTGTAACAGATAGCAGTAGCCTTATCAACAGGTTCTGATTTAGGCTTGTCAGTTATAGTAAGATGTTTCTTTTTATGTAAGTTTCCCTTTTTGGCAAACTTTTTAAAAGATCTAGTTAATAAAGCAAGAGATTCATTGAATTCAGGATTTTCTGACATGTCAGAGTCAGAGGATTCTAATTCAGTAATAGTTACTGAAGAAGGAGTAGCAACAGTAGGAACTGAATCAGAGACCAATGCAACAGAGTTACTTTTGGTATCTTTAGTATCTCTTATGAGATTCTTTTTCAGTTTCTTCTGTTGTTCACGGTTAAGAAGAATACCGTACAACTCACTTAGTGTGAGTGTCTTTATGTCTTTTGACATAGTTAAGCAGGAGGTGTAGATTTCCCAATGTTCAGGAAGAGCTTCCATGAACTTGGTAACCACCTCAGAGTTAGGATAGGTAGTACCGATAGTCTTCAGATCAATCAGAAGACAGTTGAATCTCTGATGTAGCTGGGAGAGAGTTTCATCCTTCTGATGAATAAAGCTTTCGTACTGTCGAACCAAGAAAATCTTTCTTGATTCCATGAGAACAGCAGTACCTTCATATTGAACACAGAGGGTGTCCCAAATCTCTTTAGCAGAGCGAAGGTGATAGACAGAATGAAATACATCATTAGGAAGTGACATGGCAATGAGAGACCTAGCCTTAGTGTCAATGTTGACCAGGCGTGTGTCTTCATCATTCCAGTCAGTCACAGGCTTTACCAGTTCCCTTTCAGGTAAAGCTGGTTGGTTGCCTGCAGCAGGAATGGCATGAACGGTTTATGTGGGCACATGTTGTCCATTTTCCAGAAAGTAAGGAATCTGGGGATCAAAACCAGAAAGAAAGAGTTCCATCCTGGTTTTCCAAAGAGAGAAGTTATCTTTGTTAAACCTAGGAGGTTTTCCAACAGAGCCGGTATCAAAGTAGTTATCCTTAGCTTGAAGAGCCATGAATAAGAAGAGAGAGGATCACAAGATTTTTCTTAGAGAAGAAAATGAGAGCTTGTATCTGCTCTGATACCACTTGTTGGTCCCAATGAGGTGACGTTCAAGTAAGGATAGTGTATGGGATTATAGAAGGTGGGGGGGTTGAATATAATCACACAAAATTTCACTTTTAAATTCTTGTTGTATTAACAATATGAATTTACAGATTGTTGCGGAAATAGAAAAGACAATAAGTCTAAACTAAACAATCTAAGCTTTCTTTCACTATGCACTAAAGTGAGAAGATAAGAGAAGAAAGAAAATAGAGGGAATAAGAAAGAAAGGATTAGGGTATTTTTAGGATGAAGAAGAAGTATGGAGAACATCTCTTCAAGTCCTATTTATACCCAATGCATTAAATGCATGCAGAATCACTTTTGTGTACGTGTCACAATGTAAGTGGTCCTTTGTACTATTTACTATAAACAAATACTCTTTGCATGGTGTGCAAAAGAGGAAGTGTGTAAATAGTTGCCTTGATGTCTGATAAGTACGGAGGGAACAGTAAAGTGACTGTCCTTATGTACTTTTGTGTCAGTAAAGGCGGATAATCCTTTTGTGCATTAGACTAAGACATTACACTAATCCTTCAGGATCAGGATACTGATCAGTGAGTAGAGTCCTGAAACTGATGTTGTTCAGGGTCACTTGTATCCTGATGAGTCTTCAGGATGTCATACGATATTGAGCAGCCTGCTATCACTGAGTTCCGTCTTCAGATCACGAGCATGCTGTTCCTGTCATCAGCTAATTCTTCGACGTCGCTGATGGTTCTTTGAGTATGATCTTGATGTCTTCAGGAGGTCTTCACTTCAGTGGACAGGATCAGTAGACTGCAGAACAGACTGGTTCGTCTCCTGATCCTGATCCTGATCATTATAAAAATAAGTTACAGCATAAGTAACATGGAATAACACTGAACAGACTCAGTGATAATTCCTCAAGCTATAACATAAGTAAAACCTATTTACTAAGTAAAGATTCAGGATCATTATCATTTCATCAGGTCTTAGGAGAGCTGGATCAACAAACCTCCCTATATATATATATATGGGGAAAATTTTGACATTGCCAAAACATTTATACAGTACCAAAATATGTCCTCATAAATTATATATTTATAAAACGCATTGTAGAGTCCTATAAAATGAAGTATGTGAGACCTAAAATGGCCCTAATAGACAATAATAAGTGTAAGGATTATGTATGTATATTAGACAATAAGTGACGAAACATGTCTAGTGTTAGACGACACTAAGGGTCACACTGCTACACACCCGACTAAACCATTTAAGAATTATCTAGAATTAATAAATTAAGTGTGATTAATTAATTTAAAGGATATATTAATTATACAAGTTTAGGGATATAATGTGTAATTACATAAACTTGTGGATGAATTACTTAGGGAATAATTCAAGTGTAACACCCCGCTAAAGCGGAACCACGAGGTGCCACAGTCAAGATTTCATCGCGATAGGAAATAAAACACACCAATCATTCATATCAAAAGTTTAAAAGAGTTTACACAGTATTACAAGTATTACAATCCAACCATCATTCAGGTTTACAAATTTAAATAAAATATGAATTGACATGACTGGTGTTATACAAAAGTTCCCTTAATGATCTTATCAAACCTTCGGATTTCCTGAAAAGCATGATAAACAAGTGTCAACTACAAGAGTTGGTGAGTTCACAGGTTTTCATATGCACAAAATATTTTAAATGCAACGACATTTTCAGTGAATCTTTTATTCGCTATACTTCTCAAAATTTAACTAAAGCAAATCCGTTCATTCGCTAAAGTTTTCGTATACAGTTAGAGTGAATCCGTTCATTCACTACCAACAGTGAGTAAATTTTTCCGGATGATTTGTAAATCGCAAGATAATTAGTGAGTTACTACAATCCTTTCCAATTCATGACATGCTTTGCCCCTATCTACCCCAGCGGTGGGAGTAAATCCCACTTGCGTAGAACGTTTTGTTCAATACAGTGCACCTATCACTCGTCAGTTCTAGGTGGGTATGTCAATCCAAATAGCGCTATCCACATGTATTTTAGGCCCATTGTTATGAGTTAATAGTAGTCTTCGGGGACTTATTCATATTTTTCCTTTTATCTCACTATATCAAGCTTTAAACATATCAAATTTAACTCACTTACGTTTTATTTCAATTCAATTCATTTAAATCCATTTTGCTCATTTCGAAGCAGTTCAATTCATAACATTTTCATAAATACATTCAATCATATCATGCTTTTCACCCCAAAACGTATAAAAACGGTAAAGTGGGGCTGTGAATACTCACCTCGAGCGTTTGATGCGGGTCGGTAAGTGATGATGTGCGGTAAAGTCCCGGTCCGATACTATTCACCCTAAAAGACACAATAGGTTTATCGTAAGTTCTAAGCTTAACGGTTCCTAAGTCATAATCACATCGATATCCATATAATGCCATTATATTATTTTACAGTGTCTCAAATAATAAAAATTCATCTTATTGCATTTTGGTGTTTCCCCACATTTTGGAAGGTTTAGAATTTATGAATTTGGTTTCTCAAGCAAAATTCCAGAATCTGCCATAGTTTTTAGGTTGCAAAAATTACCATTTTGAACTTAGGTCCTCCCAATATCAAGTCCTTAAATTTTTACCCCTTGTTTTAGGGAATGTTAGGAACAATTTCACCAAATTTCATTACTTTTAGAGAATTTTTACTATTTTTAAACATTTTTACAAAATCAGTGGTAAGGGCTGAAATTCCAGAATACCTTTAGGTAAAGTTTAGTTCATAAATAATTCTATACACCACTTTATCACGAATTTCCAAAGAGATTTTCTAGCTAAAACATATACCAAACTTTTGAGACAAGTTTCATGTCATAAGGATGGCTTTTGAGGGAGATATGACCTTTTCAAGTGGTGCATGTGTAATCTGCCATAAGAGGACAGCCTACACCACCAACTTAAACTCATTGGTTGAAGTCTCAAAACTCCTCTAAATGACATGATCTTGGACTTTTTAGAAAGCTAACTCAAAGTACTTGAGTTTAGGGTCAAGAAAATCGTGCTTTAGATAAATAATCAAGGAGATATGCTAGTTTGAAGTTGACCAAAATTTCTGACCAAACACTGTTGCACACAAAAATGTTTTATGGTGGTTTGGGTTCAAATCTTGGTGTTTTTGCACCAATCCAGTGGGGTTTGAACCCTAACACTTTAAATATCATCCCATAAAATTTTCATGAAGAAATAAGTTCAAGAAAGCCCTTTTTGGGTCGTGTAAAGTACATGCAACCATTTTGACAGCATCTGTCCAATATCTAACACCCAATATGCTACCAAAACACATAAAATCATACCATTTCGGGGTTTTTCTTGCTATTTCACCCATAAATCAGAATATTCAAATGTAATATAACTAAAATATGCTTTCATACCATCCAAACCCATGCATGAACTATTGATGAAGTTTAGCACAAGTTTGGTGGTCAAAAACATCATCTAAACGATTTTTGATTCATTTCTTGTGTTCTTATGGGGAAATCATTGATTTTCACCTTCATAGATTGTTATACCACATTTTCTAAGGTTAAATCTCTTTCCCAAACACATGTTTCTTTCTTGAATCAAAAAGGGGTTAAAACCCTTGAAAAAGAAGAAGAAAAACTCACAAATGAGTTGAAAATCGAAGTAGAAACATCTAAACTTTGCTTACCTTTGATGAACACTTAATCTTTATCTCAAATAGGTTGTTAAACCTTTAAAAATCTGGATTTGAAGATGGTTTCTTGGCTGAGTTTAGTGAGAGGATAGAGAGAATTAGAGAGAGAGAGAGATGAGATTTGAAAATGATAATAAGATTTTGTTGGGGAAATGAAATAATGATGCATTTTATACCAAAGAGGGGAAAGGTCACCTTGGGGGTGGTGTGGCCGGCCCCTAGTGGGTCCCACCCACTCTCCATATATTTTTTTTTTTAAATAAAACAGTGTACATTTGACACTGTTAAATTGACGCGGTACCGGGTTTTTGTCGTTTTTTCGCAATTTCTAACTTTTCGAAAGTGGTTTTAGGTTATTTAAGTTACTTTACATATAATTTATACATTATAACTTAATTTTCCAAAAATTATCTTAATCCTGGCATTTTAGGATTATCGGGTGATTTCGGGCCGGTTCGGGCTTTTTCGGGCAGTTTTCGGAACTCTTAGGATTTTAACCTAACTTTTTCTCGCAAACTAATCTATTTTCATCTTAAAACTTATTTAACTAACTCCTAACCTACGGAAATGCTGTAGAGTGACTGAACACGTAAATTAACCTGGAGGTCGGAACTGACGGTTGTCACATTTACCCCCGGTTGAAAGAAATTTCGTCCCGAAATTTAATTCTTGCTGGTACCGAAGCGATCTTTCGTGAAGAGGTGCGGGTATTTGTCTTTCATGAAAGCCTTCCGTTCCCAAGTGAACTCAGGTCCGTGACGAGAGTTCCATCGTACCTTGACGATTGGTATTTTGCTGCGCCGGAGTTGTTTGGTTTCGTGATCAAGGATCTCGATTGGTTCTTCCGAGGCGCGCAGTTTTCCATCAATTTGAATCTCATCCAAAGGCAGAATTACTGTCTCCTCTGACAGACATTTCTTCAGGTTGGACACGTGAAACGTGTCATGAATAGAGCTCAGCTCTATAGGCAAGTTCAACCTATAGGCAACGGGTCCGATTCTTTCTACGACCTCAAACGGTCCAATAAAACGAGGGCTCAGCTTCCCTTTCTTTCCGAATCTTATTAGCCCTTTCCATGGTGATACCTTTAGTAACACTTTGTCACCAACTTGAAATTCCAACGGCTTTCGCCGATTATCGGCATAACTTTTCTGGCGATCTCTGGCCGTTTTCAGTTTTTCTTGAACCATTTTGATTTTGTCGGTGGTCTCCTGCACGACATCCGGCCTAAACAATTTATTCTCTCCCACTTCCAACCAATTAAGTGGGGATCTACACTTGCGTCCATACAGTGCCTCGTATGGCGCACACTGAATGCTGGCATGATAGCTGTTGTTGTAGGAGAACTCGACTAAAGGTAGATGATCGTCCCAACTACCTCCAAATTCAATCACGCATGCACGTAGCATATCCTCTAATGTCTGAATGGTTCTCTCAGTTTGCCCGTCGGTTTGAGGATGATAAGCCGTGCTTAGATCCACACGAGTGCCTAAAGTTGCCTGAAGCGATTGCCAAAATCGCGAGGTGAATCTACTATCCCGATCAGAGATGATCGATATCGGGACTCCGTGTCGCATAACAACCTCATCGACATACAACCGTGCAAGCTTATCGATGCTATAAGTCTCCTTTATTGGCAAGAAATGCGCTGATTTCGTGAGTCGATCAACGATTACCCAAATCGTATCATGCCCCTTTTTGGTCTTGGGTAATTTAGTCACGAAGTCCATCGATATCTGCTCCCATTTCCACTCTGGGATTTCTGGTTGCTGAAGAAGTCCTGACGGTTTCTGATGCTCTGCTTTAACCTTCGCGCAAGTCAAGCATTTACTCACGTAAGTGGCGATATCTCTTTTCATACCGGGCCACCAGTAATGCTCCTTCAGTCCCTTGTACATTTTATCGGATCCTGGATGTATCGAATATTTTGATTGATGAGCTTCATCCATGATCATTTTCCTCAGCTGCTCCACACTTGGAATCCAAATTCTTCCCTTGAAATAACATACTCCATCCCCTTTCTTCTCGAATTCCTTTTCTACGCCATGAAGGGTTTCTTTCTTTATGTTGTCAGTCATTAGGGCTTCCCTTTGAGCTTCCAATATCTGGCTTTTCAAACTGGTCTGGACCAAAACTCCCATGGCTCGTGCTCTTGTAGGCTTCACTCTTTCTTTTCTGCTCAGCGCATCAGCCACTACGTTCGCCTTCCCTGGGTGGTATTTGATCTCACAATCATAGTCACTGAGCAACTCCACCCATCTTCTCTGCCTCATGTTTAACATCTTTTGGTCCAGAATATGCTGAAGACTCTTATGATCCGTAAAGATAGTGCATTTGGTGCCGTACAGATAATGTCTCCAGATCTTAAGGGCAAACACCACTGCTCCGAGTTCCAAGTCGTGAGTGGTGTAGTTCTTCTCGTGGACCTTCAACTGTCTGGATGCATAGGCAATAACCTTCTCGTTCTGCATCAAGACACATCCTAAGCCTTGATGTGAAGCATCGCAATACACTACAAAGTTATCCGTTCCTTCGGGTAACGCTAGAATGGGCGCATTGCACAACTTATGCTTGAGTAATTGGAATGCTTCCTCTTGTTTCTCTCCCCAGACAAACTTCTTGTCTTTTTGCGTTAAGGTTGTCAATGGCTGTGCAATCTTAGAAAAATTTGCTATGAATCTTCGGTAATAACCTGCCAAACCGAGAAATTGTCGAATTTCGGTTGGGGTCTTTGGGGCTTCCCACTTCTTTACGGCCTCGATCTTGGCTGGGTCGACGTGTATTCCTTCTTTGTTCACTACATGTCCTAAGAAGTGAACTTCTCGGATCCAAAATTCGCACTTCGAAAATTTGGCGTAAAGCTTTTCAGCCTTTAGCAATTCCAATACCAGCCTCAGATGTTGCTCATGATCCTCCTTGCTCTGCGAATAAATCAGGATATCGTCTATGAAGACAATTACGAACTTGTCTAAGTAGGGTCGGCACACTCGGTTCATTAGATCCATAAACACTGCTGGAGCGTTCGTCAATCCAAAAGGCATGACTAAGAACTCATAGTGACCATATCGAGTTCTGAACGCTGTCTTTGCGATGTCTTCCTCACGAACTCGCATTTGATGGTATCCCGATCGAAGATCGATCTTGGAGAAGTACGTTGCTCCTTGCAGTTGATCGAATAGGTCATCGATGCGTGGAAGAGGGTATCGGTTCTTGATGGTGATCTTGTTCAGTTCCCTATAGTCAATGCACATGCGAAATGATCCATCCTTCTTTTTGACGAACAGCACAGGGGCTCCCCAGGGCGAAGAGCTGGGTCGGATGAATCCCTTATCTAACAGTTCTTGAAGTTGGTTTGACAGCTCCTGCATCTCGGATGGTGCTAGACGATAAGGTGATCTTGCTACAGGGCCTGCTCCAGGGATTATATCGATGTGGAACTCTACTTGTCGCTGCGGGGGTAATCCTGGTAACTCTTCTGGGAAAACCTCAGGGAAATCTCGCACGATTGGAATATCCTGGATTTGCTTTTCTTTTGCACTCTTATCTACCACGTGCGCCATAAATGCTACACACTCCTTTCGTAGATGGTTTCGCATTTTCATAAAAGACACGATCTTAATGTCTCTCTTTGGCTTGTCTCCATACACTTCAAGAAATATTCCATCAGGTAATGCTATCACGACTATCTTCTCAGCACAACATATTGTTGCTCGATGCTTGGACATCCAGTCCATACCAACAATTATGTCAAAACTCCCTATCTTAATCGGGATCAAATCTATGCTAAAATCCTTTCCAGACAATCCTAGTGTGCATTTTCTGATTATCTTATCAGCCTTAACTAATTCTCCGTTGGAGTATTCGATTATATGATCCTCTTTCAGATTCTGTGACTTTTTATTTATCTTAGGCCTGAATTCTAACGATACAAAGCTCCTATCTGCTCCGGAATCAAAAAGCACAGTAGCAGGATAGTTGTTGAGAAGAAACGTACCTGTAACCACGTCGGGGTTTTGCCTTGCTTCCTCTGCCCCAATCACAAATGCTCTCCCTCGAGCTAGTCCTCCTCGGTTTCCTTGGTTTGCTTGGTTTGCTTGGTTTGCCGGCTGCACTCGATTTGCGTAGGGTCTCTGATTCAACTTGGGACAATCATTCCGGTAATGATTTAAGCTCCCACACTCAAAACAAGTTCCCTTCTTACAGCCCTTGTCAGTATGGCCTCCCCTGCCACATCTAGAACAGACAATACACCTCCCACCATGAAGGTTCCCGCACTTGCCACACTTCTGATTCGTTCCTCTCTCTCTTTCTGCCATCTGAGTCTGCAATCCGTAGCTCCTGGTTATTCTTCTATCCTTGCCCATCTTTCCCCTGAATTGTGGTTTGGTAGACTCCTCTATCTTCCTCTTTCCTTTCGCCCCATCACTCAGAAAGGTTCCTGATCGAACTGCATTGTTGGTGAGTCGATTTGCCAGATTCACTGCCTCTTGCAGAGTTTTCGGGTCTGCTGCGGTTACATTTCCCCGGATTACTGGTGATAATCCCCAGACGTATCGATCTACACGGTTCTGTTCAGGTGTTACCAGATGCGGTACTAGTTTAGCCAATTCATGGAATCGGGTAGTGTAAGTGGTGACATCATTTCCTTTCATCTCATGGTGCCACAACTCCACTTCTAGTTTCTGTATCTCACTTCGCGGGCAAAACTCATCCTTAAGCATCTTCTTGAAATCCTCCCAAGATATTTGATTGGTGGCCTCACGTCCACGGGTCTGAATTTGAGTGTTCCACCAAGTTAGAGCTCGTCCTTGTAACAAGCAGGCAGCATACTGTACCTTATTTCCCTCCGTACACTTGCTGATATGGAGGACAGATTCCATGCCCTCTATCCAAGTTAACAGGCCAACCGCTCCTTCGGTTCCATGGAATTCTTTAGGATTACAGCTACGGAAGGATTTGTACGTACATTCCCTTTCTCTACGCTCGTGATTTTGGTTTTGATTAGCATTGAATCCAGCTGCCACTTGGCTAACTATATTAGGAAGAGAGGCTATGACTTGCTCCGAAACGAGTCTTGCAAGTTCCGGATCTTCCCTTCTTGGAGGCATGTTTCTAAAACATAACCATAATAAAGGCATTTAGTGATGAGCTAGCAAATCTAAGTTCTTGCAATTTACTAACTACCCACTCATTCAAGCCATAGTGTTTACGCAACATATTAAACTTATTATACCAACTAACGAGGTCATTAGATGTATAATAATTTAGACATTCCATTCATACGTAAAAATGCAAATATAACATGCAACTTATATCAAATCATACCATCATAATATCCATATCATTTTCCAAAAATATCCAAACGATCATACGGTTTTACAGTCATCCAAAATACCAAATGTCATAAGTGTTCAATAACTGGGCATCATGCCCCAAAACATAAATCAGCATAAGATCCCATCTCCTAGTAGCCAGCCCCCCACATAGCCCAGACGAACAAGATGATAGCCAGAGCAATCACCATATACACCAAGGTGTATAGGTGACTGAGCGAGTCCATAGTGTGACCTAGGAGGGCCACGACTCTGGATAGCTGCTGGCTATCCGCTCCGGCTACACCTAACAGGGAATCGATCATGTGGTCATGATGATCGATCATGTGCTCGTGGATGTTCTGACCCCGGGCTAAGCGCTCGACCTCCTGACGCTCGAGCGGGGTCATGCCTCTCAGGCATAGGACAGGGGCACGGGCCACTGGTGGGTGCCTAGGAACCGGTGCTATCGGCGGTGGTCGGACGACAGGCGGTGGTCGGGCATCGGGTGATGGTCGGGCAACTCTAGCTATCGGCGACGACGGACGGTAGGGTGGCGGAGATCCAGATGATGTAGAGGACGAGGACGACGACGACGACGACCCACCCTGGCCCCTTACCCGTGATGGCCCCGCCCCATCCCCAGAGGGAATGCGGAAGGTTATCTGGGTAGGCAGTGGCACGCTCTTTCGAGCGGTGCGCCTGCCCCTAAGGCCATAATGGGTCTCAGGCCCGTAAGGTCGCGCCGGACTGGCGGGCCGGACGGGGACCTGATGGGAGTCAGCGTCACTGTCGCTGTACGGGTCACGTTCCCGGTCGATGGTCTGGGAACGCGTGGCGACACTCCGACTCCTAGAGGGTCCGTGGGACCCCAAGGACTGGTGCTCAGACGGGTCGGTCTCCTGAGACATGATAACTGCGATAGAAAAATTTTAAGTTATCAATTTAGAAATATTTTCAAAACTTGTACATATTAATGCGAACTCACAAAAATAAAAATGTTCTGCAGGAAATTCTCAGAAAGTTTCGACTTTTAAATTTTTAACAGCATGGTTAGTTCACAAGTCTTATTCTACTTATATCATGGCTATGCGTAGGTGATCAGGCTCCGCATTTCTATGATATACCAGAACAGTACCTATTCTAATCATACAAATTTTTAAATTTTTCCTATGCCTAGAAATCTTTTTAATTAAAGGTTTTAATTTCTTTTGAAAAGTTGGTTATAGTACTTGGTTTTTATGAAAAACCGATGTTCTCTATAACCTATGGCTCTGATACCAAATCTGTAACACCCCGCTAAAGCGGAACCACGAGGTGCCACAGTCAAGATTTCATCGCGATAGGAAATAAAACACACCAATCATTCATATCAAAAGTTTAAAAGAGTTTACACAGTATTACAAGTATTACAATCCAACCATCATTCAGGTTTACAAATTTAAATAAAATATGAATTGACATGACTGGTGTTATACAAAAGTTCCCTTAATGATCTTATCAAACCTTCGGATTTCCTGAAAAGCATGATAAACAAGTGTCAACTACAAGAGTTGGTGAGTTCACAGGTTTTCATATGCACAAAATATTTTAAATGCAACGACATTTTCAGTGAATCATTTATTTGCTATACTTCTCAAAATTTAACTAAAGCAAATCCGTTCATTCGCTAAAGTTTTCGTATACAGTTAGAGTGAATCCGTTCATTCACTACCAACAGTGAGTAAATTTTTCCGGATGATTTGTAAATCGCAAGATAATTAGTGAGTTACTACAATCCTTTCCAATTCATGACATGCTTTGCCCCTATCTACCCCAGCGGTGGGAGTAAATCCCACTTGCGTAGAACGTTTTGTTCAATACAGTGCACCTATCACTCGTCAGTTCTAGGTGGGTATGTCAATCCAAATAGCGCTATCCACATGTATTTTAGGCCCATTGTTATGAGTTAATAGTAGTCTTCGGGGACTTATTCATATTTTTCCTTTTATCTCACTATATCAAGCTTTAAACATATCAAATTTAACTCACTTACGTTTTATTTCAATTCAATTCATTTAAATCCATTTTGCTCATTTCGAAGCAGTTCAATTCATAACATTTTCATAAATACATTCAATCATATCATGCTTTTCACCCCAAAACGTATAAAAACGGTAAAAGTGGGGCTGTGAATACTCACCTCGAGCGTTTGATGCGGGTCGGTAAGTGATGATGTGCGGTAAAGTCCCGGTCCGATACTATTCACCCTAAAAGACACAATAGGTTTATCGTAAGTTCTAAGCTTAACGGTTCCTAAGTCATAATCACATCGATATCCATATAATGCCATTATATTATTTTACAGTGTCTCAAATAATAAAAATTCATCTTATTGCATTTTGGTGTGTTCCCCACATTTTGGAAGGTTTAGAATTTATGAATTTGGTTTCTCAAGCAAAATTCCAGAATCTGCCATAGTTTTTAGGTTGCAAAAATTACCATTTTGAACTTAGGTCCTCCCAATATCAAGTCCTTAAATTTTTACCCTTGTTTTAGGGAATGTTAGGAACAATTTCACCAAATTTCATTACTTTTAGAGAATTTTTACTATTTTTAAACATTTTTACAAAATCAGTGGTAAGGGCTGAAATTCCAGAATACCTTTAGGTAAAGTTTAGTTCATAAATAATTCTATACACCACTTTATCACGAATTTCCAAAGAGATTTTCTAGCTAAAACATATACCAAACTTTTGAGACAAGTTTCATGTCATAAGGATGGCTTTTGAGGGAGATATGACCTTTTCAAGTGGTGCATGTGTAATCTGCCATAAGAGGACAGCCTACACCACCAACTTAAACTCATTGGTTGAAGTCTCAAAACTCCTCTAAATGACATGATCTTGGACTTTTTAGAAAGCTAACTCAAAGTACTTGAGTTTAGGGTCAAGAAAATCGTGCTTTAGATAAATAATCAAGGAGATATGCTAGTTTGAAGTTGACCAAAATTTCTGACCAAACACTGTTGCACACAAAAATGTTTTATGGTGGTTTGGGTTCAAATCTTGGTGTTTTTGCACCAATCCAGTGGGGTTTGAACCCTAACACTTTAAATATCATCCCATAAAATTTTCATGAAGAAATAAGTTCAAGAAAGCCCTTTTTGGGTCGTGTAAAGTACATGCAACCATTTTGACAGCATCTGTCCAATATCTAACACCCAATATGCTACCAAAACACATAAAATCATACCATTTCGGGGTTTTTCTTGCTATTTCACCCATAACTCAGAATATTCAAATGTAATATAACTAAAATATGCTTTCATACCATCCAAACCCATGCATGAACTATTGATGAAGTTTAGCACAAGTTTGGTGGTCAAAAACATCATCTAAACGATTTTTGATTCATTTCTTGTGTTCTTATGGGGAAATCATTGATTTTCACCTTCATAGATTGTTATACCACATTTTCTAAGGTTAAATCTCTTTCCCAAACACAAGTTTCTTTCTTGAATCAAAAAGGGGTTAAAACCCTTGAAAAAGAAGAAGAAAAACTCACAAATGAGTTGAAAATCGAAGTAGAAACATCTAAACTTTGCTTACCTTTGATGAACACTTAATCTTTATCTCAAATAGGTTGTTAAACCTTTAAAAATCTGGATTTGAAGATGGTTTCTTGGCTGAGTTTAGTGAGAGGATAGAGAGAATTAGAGAGAGAGAGATGAAGATTTGAAAATGATAATAAGATTTTGTTGGGGAAATGAAATAATGATGCATTTTATACCAAAGAGGGGAAAGGTCACCTTGGGGGTGGTGTGGCCGGCCCCTAGTGGGTCCCACCCACTCTCCATATATATTTTTTTCTAAATAAAACAGTGTACATTTGACACTGTTAAATTGACGCGGTACCGGGTTTTTGTCGTTTTTTTCGCAATTTCTAACTTTTCGAAAGTGGTTTTAGGTTATTTAAGTTACTTTACATATAATTTATACATTATAACTTAATTTTCCAAAAATTATCTTAATCCTGGCATTTTAGGATTATCGGGTGATTTCGGGCCGGTTCGGGCTTTTTCGGGCAGTTTTCGGAACTCTTAGGATTTTAACCTAACTTTTTCTCGCAAACTAATCTATTTTCATCTTAAAACTTATTTAACTAACTCCTAACCTACGGAAATGCTGTAGAGTGACTGAACACGTAAATTAACCTGGAGGTCGGAACTGACGGTTGTCACATCAAGGGATTAAAGGAAACACTGGATTATGGTAATTGAATAAACCAATATTCACTAGAGTTTTTATAAATATATTATCAATGTTACATCCAATTCATTATCTAATATATACATTTAGCAGGCACATCCGACCTAAACATAACCCCGACCCAACCCACAACCCAAACCCACCTTTTCCCCTATCTTTTTTTACCCAAACCCGCCCATGACCCACCCATTACCCACCATATGTGTTGATCCAGCTCCTCTATGACCTGATGAAATACCAATGATCCTATCTTTTGTAACTAAAAGTACTTAGTAAATTAAAATGCTTTAGAAACTACAGCGAGTCTGTTCGCTGAACGTTTCTTCCTTCAAAGCATTTCCTAGTGTAAAGTATCAGCGATTGCTTGTCTCCCTGACTCCAATCAAGTGACAGCAATAGTTGATGACAACTAAGTACTTCCTGAAGATAAATAGTCATGTCATTATGAATCCATCAAAACCATCTATTGATGCAAGTTGATGATAGAGTCAGCGATGCTTATGATCTGAAGTTGATATCAGTGACAGCTAGCTAACTACACTAACATGATGTTCCCAAGAGAACAAGTCATAGTGCCTCCCTGATCCTTCCCTAGGATCAGCGACTCTAGGCCTGATCAGTGACTTGTACTCTAAGAATCCCATATTTGTCTTCTTGTCCTATATGCACAAAAAGCATTTGATTTGCCTTTCTGACAATAGTACAAAAGGGGATGTCTCTTTACTGTTCCCTCCGTACTTATCACCCATAAGGCAACTGTTTACCATAGGTCATGACCCTATCACGCATGGTCATTATTTTATGGTACAATAGTACAACAGACCCAATCTTTACATGACAAGTGTAAAGTTGGCGATGGCATGCATTTAATGTATGGGGTATAAATATGAACGTTGGGTTGTTCTTCAAACCACCTGGGTCCATCTTCCATACCCCAAATCCTTTCTCTCCTTCTAATTTCTTCTAAGTTCTTTCCTACTTCTTCTTTACTTGCTTTGTACATAAGCAAAGGCTAAGTGTCTAAATTCTAAGATTGTTTTTGATCTTGACATAGTCTTGATCTTATTCAACAAACAATCTAATATTAATCTATACAAAGACTCCATAGGAGTCATAGATTAAAATGTAGAAGAAACTGTGTTGATTGTATTCAACCCCCCCTTCTACAATACAAAATACTATAATCTACCTTTTTGGCCATCCCATAAGGACCAACAAGTGGTATCAGAGTGGTTGGAAATCTCTTCTTAACCGTTCCAAAAGAAACATAGTTTCTAGATCCACTAAATCGCCATTTCTCCAAAAGATACTTACTTCGAATCTGGATCCTTGGCAAAGCCACCCAGATTCAATGCTGATAACTTCCCTCTATAGAAGTCAATAATGGAACTCTTTCTCTCTGGTTCCGATCCTCAAATCCCCTACTTTCTAGAACATGGACCTTATGTTCCCACCTCTATAATTCCCGCTGTCGCTGCTACTACTACCTCACCTGCTGTTCCGGAGAGAAGCTTCGTCAAACTTGTGTCTAACTGGACTGATGAAGATAAACGCTTGGTGAATGTTGACACCAAAGCAAGATCTTTGATAGCAATGTCTCTTCCTGATGAAGTTTTCCACTCCATCAGCAAGCTTAAGACTGCTAAAGAAATATGGGATACTCTCTGTGTTCAATATGAGGGCGCTGATGCTCTCATGGAATCAAGAAAAATCCACCTCATACGACAGTATGAGAAGTTTATCGCTACTAAAGGTGAAATTCTGGCCGAGACTCATCAGAGGTTTAACTGCCTCTTGATTGATCTGAAGACCTACGAAGTCACTTACTCCAACTCGCAGGTAATTACCAAATTCATGGAGGCTCTCCCTGAATATTGGGAAAACTATACCATGTGTCTGAAAATTTCAAAGGACATAAAGACTATAACTCTCAGCGAGTTATATGGTATGATGCTCAATCATGAGCAAACCAAGACTCTTAAGTCAAATCTCATAAGAGATACCAAGGATGTGAAAAGCACCTCTCTTGCCTTAATCTGTGACGCTGCTCAATCCTCTCAAACTCCTGTCTCAACAGTGACTATCACTGAGATAGAGGATTCTGACTCTGACCCTGTCTCTGATAATGAGACAGAGTTTAATGAGTCTCTTGCCCTTCTCTCCAAGCACTTCAAGAAATTTGGCCGTAAAGGTAATTTCCGAAAGTCAAAACCTCTTTCTATCACTAACAAGCCTGAAACACCTTCTGGTGATAAGGCAACCTTTACCTGTTTCAAGTGTCAGGGCAAATGTCACTTTGCCACTGAATGCAGGTACAAAAAGAACCAGTTCGCTGAAACCTCCACACCAGCTTCCAAGGATGGTAAGTACCAGAAGCTGAAGGCAAAGTATCGCAAGCTGAAATTCCAGTGAAAAGCAAAGGCCTGATCACTGAAGGAAAAGGCTGGGATGAGTCCTCTGACGAATCCTCTGATGAAGAGGACACCAGCGAGGTCACATGTCTGATGGCCATCTGATGCGGTAATTATTATATATAAAAAGTGAAACAAGTTTTAACCTCTAAAAGCCTAGCCACTGTCTTACCACATATACAGGCAAGCGTACCTGATCGTGAGTAATATAGTGTAGGAAAGTCCAGGTATCGTATCTACCACTGGGAACGGTCAAGTTATCGTAGATTGTTAATCTAGATTAGTTTAATTAACCTAAAGCTTTGGGGGGTTTTTATGAAAAAGGTTTTAATACCTAAAAAGACAACTAAATTAACTAAGACTAAGAAAGCAATTAAAAGATTGATTAAAAACTATATAAGAGAAAACAGTAGTACTTATCATGGTATAGTGAATCCCCAAGTGGATGATTAAAACATGCCAAATGTTTGGTTGTTTTGGTTATTGTAGGAATTTAAGTCTAGGACACCCTAACATGTAATGACTATGGTTGTTAACTAGGTCTTGGTCCTTCTAGTCCCAATACTTAGGTCGTTTGTCAGACAATCTAGTACCGGTCATCCGATCCTACTTCTATTGCATGGTTTTCTACTACCTGGTCGCTCTTGGTCCGAGTAACCACTTAACACAACTCTCCAGGACGAAGGGTAAGTCAAGGTAGGTTGATTATCCTATCGGAGTCTATCTATTTAGGTCAAAACAGATACACCCAACCAACGAGTTCAAATAACCAAACAATATAAATTAGAACGGAACCATAACACACATTCAATTAACCAAAAACAAACCAATAAACATTAATTATAAAATCATCATCCACAATGGTTCATCGACCACAATGGTTCATCGACCACAATAAGTACCACTATAAAGAGACTACTCACTAGACATAATCAAAACAGAAAACACGATAGTAGACATGATACTGACAGTACAACGACGGATAATCGAAGATCGAACTCCGTAGCGTATCGGCACCACTCTCCACCTCGATGTTTCTCTCACAGGCTCCCTATCTAACTCTATACGTGTATGTGTGCCTGTGCATCTCCATATCAACTGAAGGAGGAGGCTGGTATTTAAAAGAAATGTCTAGAGCCTATTTCGCGATCGCCAGACGGCTGCTTCGCGGCGCCAGACACTTAGGTCAAACCCTGGTCTTCCTCTTTGTCGAACTTGGCAGCGCCAGATCTGGTGTTTCGCGATCGCTAAGAAGCCACTGGATTGAGATTGTGCATTTTTCATGTTTTTCGTCTTTTTTCGTACTTTTCCGTTCCACGGCCTCCAAATCCTACAAAAGCAATAATAAGCTCAATTGGTGAGTGAAATGATCAGAAACGGGTGAGAAATGGGGTAAAGTCATACAATTAAGCTCAACCAAAACATGTATAATTTTGGTGTTATCAAAATCCCCACACTTAAGCTTTGATTGTCTTCAATCAAAAGACTGAAAGATAAGAAAGATAACTCCAAAATTATCTCCACCCATGATCATCCAAGAGAACAAAGTATACTCACATAATCGAACACACAAACAAGACACGTCAAGCAATCGGATACCGAGATCAACCTTCTACCCTCACATAGTATGAATAGTCATATAAAGTGTATCTCTCGGGGGTAAAAGTGTATATATAAGTGATCACACCAATACTCGACTAATTCCCGCATGCATAAGCTTGTCACCAAATCTAATCTCCACCACTGAGAAGTTGTCAACCGTCAAGAGGACTTTAGGGTTGTAACGTTAGGCTAATGGTTAAGGGTAGGATAAAGGATATATAAGTGACTAAGGGTTGCAGCAAAAACCTGAAAACCAATCAGTTCAAGACCCAAATTAATCATCTGACTTTTGAGATTTTTAGAGCTCGGGATTTCTATCACTCTCACTTTTATATCGGCCTAAGCATATTGCTTATTTGTGGCTTCAATATTTTTCTTTTCTTTTAAGCACATCGACTCTTTTGATTTTTCTTTTGAATGAGTCGTTCTTTGTTTTCTTTTCTTTTCTTTCTTTTCTTTTCAAGCTCTGTATTTTTCTTTTCTTGAGTAGCAACTATGTTGCTTTTTACTCTTTTTCTCTCTTTCTTTTTCATAATCCCTTTCTCTATTTGTCAGATTCATAAAACGGACCAAAAACATGAAAAGCTTCCAACTTTGAGCTACGGCCAAAAGATAGATAAAACGAATAGGCTAAAGGATAAAGTGCATAGTGGGTAAAAAAAATGAAAAGCCTAAGGCTCAAAATGGTTATAAGGGATGAAGTACTAATGATGAGTACTTTTCAATTAAAGGCTAGGCAAATCAAATAACCTTATAATGGGGTTATCTAACGAAGGCTAAAAGGGTTAGAAACGAAGGCCTCTATCAGTGCAACGGTGATAAATACTTCTCTTATGTGGTCTCAACAAGCATTCAAATGACAAGTTCTACCTTGGGTCAAATTCGGTATTCCTCACAGAATAAATAAAAATTAAGGCTCAAACTCTCAAAGGAATTGGGTGAGGCACTCATGGTAATCAGTATTCCAAGGCAACTCAAAAAAACAATCTCAGATTTCAAAAAAATTGAGGTCAAATCTCAAAGCTTTCAAAAATTTGAAAAACGACAATCCACAAAGCAAAAAGTGAACCCATTTAAACAGATAAGTCTACATAACCCCCTCCCCACACTTAAAATTTGCAGTGTCCTCAATGCAACAATCAAAACAATTATGGAGTAATTGGGAAAAAGAGAAACTTCCCGGGTTATGTGACGAAATCTGTTCTGATCTGAGAGAGTGTTCCAAATATCGTGCTCGATTCAAGATCATAAGTCGCTGCATCTACTACCAAAAGAAAAAAGAAAAAAGTAAAAACGAACAAACAAGATAAACCAAACTAAAGCAATTAAAGAGTACTTAAAATCCTAAACAAACCAACAAAAATAAAAATTGTTCAACCAAACCAAACACAGCCACGCAGTTTAAAGTTCAAAGTAGAGTACAACCCAATCAATCAAATAAAACCGATTAGTTACGGTTTTTAAAGGCCCATTCATTGTAGGTTGAGTAGCCAGCGGGATCGTCATCACTATCGCGCCAAACAGGATGAGGTTGGAGAGGAGCCGAGGGAGCATGTCCGACGCTTTCAAAGTATTCGCTCATCGACGCGGTGACCCAAGACAATTCCCGACGAACATGTCATATGAAATCCGATCCAGTCTCTCCATCATCTCGTGATGCTCGACTCCCATTTGTTCCGATAAACCTTGAATGGCTTCATGAATGGATCCCGATCCTTGTTGATTTGCCAGTGGAGGGTTGCTCGATTACCCCAGGAAGGTTGGTTGAGGCGGTGAAGTAGCCATGCCAATCAGCCCTTCATTGGGTGTAGCATCCCCAATCCAAACAAAAGTGCCCCTTCGAGGTCCCGGTGCAAGTAATTTCATAGAACGAAAAAGAACTTTATCGAGAAATCTTATAGGAGACAACTTGGTGAGAGTTTCACAAACGTCCGGTGTAAGAGTTCCCAACTTCTCCGCTATAACCGTAATGAAATATCCCCCACAAAGGCCCGTTCCGGCCCTATCATGCACCTTGCCGGCACTTTGGAACATTTTCGCCAACACATAAGAGAGATTGGTTATTGCGTTCCGATCGACCAATCTTGAAAGAATCCAAAGATCACCTTCCGGCACCTTTTCCTTGCTAGCTTTCCGGTAAGCAAATGAGTGAACTAGCATCCGATGAAGAAGGCAATGCTCGGGTAGAATGATAGAACTTTCCTTAGTATTGGACTGTAGATACGGTCCCGATCCAATGGTTGCCCAAAAGTCTGCACCCACAAACTCGGCACTAGGCTCACAAGCACCGGTTAAGAAGTAGTGAGAAAACTATTCAGACCTCGACTGAGCCACCGTGAATAGTCCGAGCAACACTCCAAAACGCGGTAGTGTGATCCCATACCATTCTCCAAGCAAACGGAATCGCACACAAGGGCCATCAAATCTATCTTCCTCATATGCCTCCACATCGAAGCTAAACATAGCAAAAAACTCCAACAATAGCTCATAATAGATCGGCTCGTGGGTTTTTAGTGCTTTCTCCCAATCGTTGCTCACAAAACGAAGTACACCAAAGTGATCGCGGTACTCTCTCCTCAAGAGGCTTGAAAATCAACAATCGAGCCAATCTCAACGTCCCGCTTTTTCAAGCGATCAAGCTCAATCATCAACGACATCTTTGTTGGGAACCGGAAGCATAAACATGCGCAGCGGATAACAAAAACTGATTCCCAAACAAGGATCCAATCCTAAACCATTCAGATACAATTAAGGATGTTTAGAGGATTACCTTTTGAACAATGACTCTGAAACGCGAGTAGGGGATACACCGCTACTGACACCGGTTGAGATAGTTGCTAGACCACCACCGAGGATTACCCGAAAAACGAACGCGAACCTTTCTGTTACTTGGATTTGGCGCCGGTTTTCAAGGGAGAGAGAGAGAGAGTTTTTCTGGGTTTTGGGACTGAATGAATCAAATAAACTGACACCCTTAACCCCTTATTTATATGGATAAAACTTAATAAGAGTTTTATTCCATATAAACTCTTTGGTAATTATCTCCATAATAATTTCCATAATTATCTATTAATTAATCTATCTGATTAATTAATTATAAATAATTTAACTAATTATTTATTTCTCTCTTAAATAATTAATAATCAATTAATTATTTTTCTCACGTAATCCAAACGTTCTCATTTTGGCGTGCAGCGGTGTGACCTACTAGTGTCTTATAACATTGGACACGGTGGCCCTGTTACTGTCTCGCACATAATCCTAACAGACTCCCACTTGTGCTAGACATGTAACTGTACTGTCACCATTCGCCTAAGGAGGTCCCTAGCCAGACGCTTAGGTTAACCAGGTTATAAGATCTCTTAAATCCAGAGATACAATTCACGCTTGAATTTGTACACAGGTTCATTCCTTTTGCACACGATATTTCTAAAGTGATTTAAGACATGGAGTGGAGGATTCATTTCTTAAAATCAAGTATTTCTTGACTCTGATTTCTATTGCCTGCAGTAACGGATATTACTAAATAACCCCTGTTATTCTATCCGAGCGTGGCCACGCATTTTCTGCCAATCTTAATCGTCAAGGGGCCCGGAAATATCTCTCTTTTGAAAGAGGTGCAAATCCCTTCTTGACTACTTGCATTTGGATCCACGGCTTCCGCTGCATCTAGTCACGTCCCGTATGGCCACCCAGTTACGGTGCAGCGTTAGTACGTGCTAAGAGTACAGTGGTCCTCGTGTTCCCAAACCAAGTATCTCAGGTCTAAGGACAACCTATCAAGTCTGTGCTTATGACTGAGGCTCCATGAAGCAGACTTGATTACTGGTCACTTCCAATACCCAAACTCTCTGATGAGTATCTATAAATACTTGGTCACATCACTTGTGCTTTTATTCTCTACTTTGAATAAATCATCAAGTATTTATAATAGCGTTAAACTCCTTATTGAAATTCCCATTTCAATAAGTGGCTACGGAAATTTAGATTTCATACAAAACTTTGTAAAATCATGGATACGTTAAATATGCAAAAAATAGTTAATTTAGAACAATCATGAAATTAAAACCTCCATTTATTTCCAGCACACTGTGAAATAAAAACTTTACATGATTACATTGTTTCTAAATTAGACTATAGTCATAATTAATAAACTAAGAACTAGCTACTGGTTTCCAGGTACTGCATCCCAATGGAATTCGCATGTGCCTCATGCTTTACCCTTGCTAGTGGCTTTGTCAGCGGATCTGCGACATTGTCTTCAGTTGGAATCTTGCATATTCTCACATCTCCTCTTCCAATGATCTCTCGGATGAGGTGATACTTCCTGAGCACGTGTCTTGACTTGTGATGTTCTCTAGGTTCCTTTGCTTGCGCCACGGCTCCTGAGTTATCACAGAATATATCGATCGGTCTCGAGATACTGGCAACCACTCTGAGATCCGATAGAAAATTCCTTAGCCAGACAGCTTCCTTTGCCGCATCAGATGCTGCAATGTACTCTGCTTCTGTAGTTGAGTCAGCAATCGTGTCCTGCTTCGAGCTCTTCCATGAGATCGCACCTCCGTTTAGGGTAAAGACGTACCCTGACTGTGACCTGAAGTCATCTCTGTCGGTCTGGAAACTAGCGTCAGAGTATCCGGTGACACTAATTTCATTCTCAGCACCTCCAAAGACCAAGAACATTTCCTTCGTTCTTCTCAGATATTTAAGGATGTTCTTGACAGCTACCCAATGGGGTTCACCTGGATTCTGTTGATATCTGCTCGTGACACTAACTGAGTAAGCAACATCGGGCCTAGTACACAGCATGGCATACATAATCGATCCAATTGCAGAAGCATATGGGACCGATTTCATCTTGTCCTGATCTTGACTAGAAACAGGACACTATGTCTTGCTCAACACTATGCCATGTTGCATCGGGATAAATCCTTTCTTGGATTCATCCATCCTGAATTTCTTCAAGATTTTATCGATATACGTACTTTGGCTAAGCCCGATAAGCCGCCTAGATCTATTTCTGTAGATCTTTATACCGAGTATATAAGCGGCTTCTCCAAGGTCCTTCATCTGGAAACATTTGCTTAACCAACTTTTAACACTCTGTAAAGTTGGTACATCGTTTCCTATGAGTAGAATGTCGTCTACGTATAAGACCAAGAAGGTTACTATGCTCCCACTGAACTTAGTGTAGACACATGGCTCGAACTCACTTTTGGTAAAACCAAACTCTTTGATTCGTTCATCAAAGTGTAAGTTCCAGCTTCGAGATGCTTGCTTCAATCCATAAATGGATTTTAATAGCTTACACACCTTATTAGGATTCTTAGGATCTTCAAACCCCTCTGGTTGTTCCATATAGACGTCTTCTGTTAACTTTCCATTCAGAAAGACTGTCTTGACGTCCATTTGCCAAATCTCGTAGTTAAAGTACGCTGAGATGGCCATAAGAATCCTAATTGATTTTAACATAGCCACTGGTGAAAAGGTTTCATCATAGTCAATGCCATGAGTTTGCGTGAATCCTTTTGCAACCAGTCTGGCTTTGAAGGTGTGTACGTTCCCATCCATGTCGGTTTTCTTCTTGAAAACCCATTTGCGTCCAACAGCCTTACAGTGTTGTGGCAAATTAGTCAACTCCCAAACTTGGTTGTCGTACATGGATTGCATCTCGGCCTTCATGGCTTCCTGCCATTGTTCAGACTCATTGCCTGATACAGCTTCTCCATAGGATGTTGGTTCATTTAAGTCTTCGCTATCTTGAGAGACTAGGAACCCAAGATACCCATCTGGTTCTTGTCTTACTCTGCTGGATCTGCGAAGGTCCTGTGTTTGCACTTTCACAATCGACTCTGATTGAGGTTCAACATTGTTATGTTGAATTTCTGGCTCAACAACTGGTGTAGTGCTTTCTTCGTCTACTACCTGTAGATCTACATCCTTTCTGGTGTTCTCTAAACTGAGAAACTTTTCTTCCAGAAATTTTCCATTTCGAGCAACAAACACTTTGTTCTCTTCAGGGTTGTAGAAATAATATCCCACGGTGGTCTTGGGATATCCAACGAAGAAACACTTGTCGGATTTGGGTTTGAGTTTTTCTGAGGTAGGTCGTTTGACGTAAACCTCACAACCCCAAATTTTCAGAAAAGATATGTTGGGTTTCTTACCCTTCCACAACTCGTATGGAGTCTTTTCTACCGACTTTGTTGGCGCTCTGTTCAGTATGTGTGCTGCTGTTTCGAGCGCATGTCCCCAGAATGATATTGGCAGCGAAGAATGACACATCATCGTTCGTACCATGTCAAGCAAAGTACGATTTCTCCTTTCTGATACACCGTTCATCTGAGGTGTATACGGAGGTGTAAGTTGGGATACAATCCCACACTCCATCAGATGATTGTCAAACTCATCACTGAGATATTCGCCACCACGATCTGACCGTAAGAACTTGATCCTCTTGTCAAGTAGGTTCTGTACTTCATTCTGATATTCCTTGAATTTCTCAAAGGTTTCAGATTTATGCCTCATTAAGTAGACATAACCATACCTACTGAAGTTGTCAGTGAAGGTAATGAAGTACCGGTATCCTCCTCTTGCTACATGACTGAAAGGTCCACATACATCTGTGTGGATTATTTCAAGCAAGTCAGTAGCCCTTTCATTCTCACTGTTGAAAGGTTGCTTTGTCATTTTGCCGGATAAACAAGATTCGCAATTATCAAAAGGTTTATAGTCGAAATTGCCAAGAAAACCTCCTTTTAGGAGTAGTTCAACGCGTTTCTTGTTTATATGGCCCAAACGACAATGCCAGAGGTAAGTCTGATCCTCAATATCCTTGGATCGCTTACTTATATGATAGATTTCACTATTGTTGTCTTTAAGATTTACAGTGTATAGACCATCTACGGGTGTAGCTTTAAAATAGAAAATGTTATCTTTAAAGACTGAAATCATTTTATAAGAATATTTATAATAAAAGCATTGGTCTACCAATAAATCAAAAGACAATACATTCTTAATCATATTTGGAATATAATAACAATTATCCAGTTCCAAAACTACACCCGAGGGTAAACTAAGACTATAAGATCCCACGGCTTCAGCAATCAATGGAGTGCCTTCGCCAACTCGTAGGTTCGAACGGTCCTTCCTCAGAGTCTTTCTTCTAGTGAATCCCTGTAAATGATTACAAATGTGGTTACCACTGCCTGTATCAATTACCCATGATTCATAAGAAGTGATTAAGCAATCTATTATAAAGATACCTGGAGCATCGGGTAAACCGATCTCTATCTGGTCGATATTCATCGAGTGCTCGCAAATATCCTCGCTACCGCACTCTGGGCAACTTAGATCTCCCAGCTCATCAATTATATCAGGGTCCATGAGATTCGCAGGTTCGGGTACTGGCTCTAGACTGGCCACGATATCTTCATGAACTTTATCCACGTCGTTCTTTGGTTCCTTCATGTAGGCACTAGCTGTGTCCTGAACTTCCTTTGTGAGGGAGAACCACATGAGGTACACTAACTCTTCCTGAGTCATCTTGTACCCCAGACGTGATAAACACTTAAAAGGCCTTCTCATTTCAATAAGATGGTTTTTAACTGACTGACCCTTTTGTAGCTTCAGGGAGAGAATCTCTTGCATGATCAAAAGCTTGCCCGTGTGCTTGTAGAAACCTAACTGGTTTTCTACATTCTTTACGACCTCGTGACAGAATTTCACTCTTAAGTCTCCCGTGAACTCGGGTGACATAGAGAAAACTAGAACGGACATTACATCCGATTCATCTGCCATGAATCTGAAATATTCAGCAAATTCCTCTTCTGGGGCATTGCTTTTGGGTCGTGACATGGGCTTATTGATCACATAAAGCTTACCCTGGGCACTCAAAACATTCTGTAAGTGCAACTTCCAAACTGGAAAGTTCTGGCCCGTAAGCTTCCACTTGCCCGTAATAAGGCGAAGTGATTCCTCAGGTGAATAAAACGGAATGCTAATTGGAGACATCTACAGAAGAATATAAATTCCAATTTAGTTTATAATTATATAATTCTAATAAATTATTACCCTTAAAATAAATTTATTAGACTAGAATCCATATTTCACATGTGTCGGGAAGCATGTGATCATGTCAAACCGACTCATGCGATCTACGGTAGGTAAAACTATACCAATCGTATTCCTATATGAAAATACGACTTCTAGATCGTCGGGACATCGGATATTAATAGTCCGTGCATATTTAGTCCCTCTAGTGTATTTTGGCCTGGTACCACCCAGTGAATAAATAATTACCAAAATAGATTGCACCACCCGGGACCTGGACAAACTCTGGCCGGTACCACCCGGAGATAATTCGCAGAGTTTTATCACCTTCCAGTTTCGGTTTGAACACGGGCGCTCATAGTGTGTGCACTTACAACGCCCTATGTACCTTACACCGGAAGTGCCCCTAAAGTGGGTTGCACTTACTAATCTATGATTTTATCAAGGGTCGAAATAGCCAGTTTTCTTTTTCCAAAAATTTTGAAAAACTGGATCCAAACACTAACTGTATTTGTATCCCTTTTTGTCCTTTTAAAACATTCGGTTTATATTTAATTTTTAAAAGGGTTATTTAACAATTATACAATTAAATATAAACAACCACGCAATTAAATATAAAATCAACCACGCAGTTTTAAAAGACATGTCACAGCCAAAACCCTTAAAACTATTGTCGTTTTGTGAGCCAACACAAAACGACGGTCTTGACCCTAAGTGACAGCAACACACAAGGCATGAATTTCTCGGCGCTCCCACTGGCTCCAAGATCCATTTTTGACTCCGTGCTCCGTCTTCGGTTTCTTTGGTTATTTTATTTATTGAAATTACATTATAAAAGCGGGTTGCAAATGGCACGCAGGCCTCCCGTAACCAACGATTAAATAAATAAATAAACAAGCAAATAAAATTACAACCACGGGTCTAGGGCTTAGCTATGACAACCACGATAAGCAGTTAAATAACACGTAAAACCCAAACTGGTTTTGCAATTACCAAAAATCAATTTTAATGAGAAAACACAAAATTAATTTTATCCGGAGTTTCAGCCTATCTGGCTAAAACGAAACTTATCAACACGAAACCTTATCCAATACCCTTTCTGATAGCCACAATCAATTGAGATCGTTACTATCGGTTATTGGGAAAAAATACCAGTTACCGGCGATGATGGTAACAATCAAAATCGTCACCACCACCACCGGTTCCATTGATCACCGCCGCCTACCACCGCAACGACAGCAGCCGCGAAGACCGCCATCGCTGCCGATGACAACAGCCGGCGGCCAGGCTTTCGCCATCACCGCCTATCGTGACTACCACCGATTGGTGGCTTGGTCCGTCGATCAACAACAAACGCCATCACCACCGTTCGGTGGTGTGGCCTGCGCTTGCGGGAAACAACAAACAGCCACCGCCACCGCCCGGCGAGGCCGTAAGGCAGCCGGCGGTTGGCTCGGTGGTTCGTGGTTCAACCGGTGACAATGGCCAAGGCCGCCGCCACCTCCACGCTACTGCCGCCACTACTGGGCAACAACAGCGCCACCACCATCGTTGCACCACCGCTGCCCAATCGGGGTTTGCGGTGGTTGTTCGATCGACGCAGATCAATCGCCGCCGCCGCCCTGGCGTGGCCGTGAGGCAGCCGGCGGCTAGGCGGGCGATCCGCGGTGTTCTCCGGCGGCGACAACAGCCATAAGCCGCTGCCACCACCACTTTGCTGCTGCCTTCGATCATCATCACCACCGACGCCACCGTGGGGCGCGGTGGTTGTCCGTACCGACGCCGTCGCTACCATTCGTGGTGGCCGGCGAACGGTTGGTGGTTTTTCGATCGGCAAACGGCCGTGATACCACCACTGATGATCGTGATTTCGTGTGATAACGATAAAAAATCCAATTTTAAAACAAACAGATAAAATCGAATTTTTAACAAAGCATAATCCAAAAACGATAAACAGTTTATCACAAGTAAACAATCCTGATCTAAACGTTTAGGAAGTGGCTCTGATACCACTGTTGGGAACCGGAAGCATAAACATGCGCAGCGGATAACAAAAACTGATTCCCAAACAAGGATCCAATCCTAAACCATTCAGATACAATTAAGGATGTTTAGAGGATTACCTTTTGAACAATGACTCTGAAACGCGAGTAGGGGATACACCGCTACTGACACCGGTTGAGATAGTTGCTAGACCACCACTGAGGATTACCCGAAAAACGAACGCGAACCTTTCTGTTACTTGGATTTGGCGCCGGTTTTCAAGGGAGAGAGAGAGAGAGAGTTTTTCTGGGTTTTGGGACTGAATGAATCAAATAAACTGACACCCTTAACCCCTTATTTATATGGATAAAACTTAATAAGAGTTTTATTCCATATAAACTCTTTGGTAATTATCTCCATAATAATTTCCATAATTATCTATTAATTAATCTATCTGATTAATTAATTATAAATAATTTAACTAATTATTTATTTCTCTCTTAAATAATTAATAATCAATTAATTATTTTTCTCACGTAATCCAAACGTTCTCATTTTGGCGTGCAGCGGTGTGACCTACTAGTGTCTTATAACATTGGACACGGTGGCCCTGTTACTGTCTCGCACATAATCCTAACAATCTTTTCGCTACGCAAGATGTTATCGGAATCAAAAGACAAGCATGGGTGGTCTTCGACATTGCGAGAAGATGCAGCTCTCTACACAGATAAAACCATATACATTAATCACCACAAAGCTTATAACCTTTCTTCCCCACACTTGAGTTGAAACATATCACAACATTTATAAAACTAAACTCAAGTGTGTACATCTAAACAGATCAAAGCAAGAAACATCCCCCCTCCTAACATTAAAGACATCCTTATCCAAGAAATCCCCGTTTTAAGGAACATTCACAAGTTTAAACAACTAGGGCTTATAAGGATCTTCAAATTAAAGCAAATAGAGGAGAAATACATACCTTTGACGCCATGGAATTGCAAAATGGGAAGAGGTTTGCAGAGAAAAACAAAAGGGGAGGAGAGGAATACTGAAAATAGGGTTTTAGAAATCAATTTTAAATCCTTCGTTACGAATTTCGCGTCGTGAAATGAGGACCTTCGCGTCGCGAAATTGTGACTGTCGCAGTATTTTCAAAATTTCCCTCCTTCGCGATCGCGAAACACAAAAAGTGGCGATCGCTAAACTAGAACAGAATGGATACTTACCTTGCCCACCTACTTCGCGTCGCGAAAATTAAGATTTCGCGGACGTGTAGAGGCTTCTGTTTGGCCTTTGTTGAAATTTGATCGGGTCGCGATTTCCTTTGACTGACGCTGCAAAATTGATTAGAAACCAAAGAAAAACAAAAATAATTAATAAAAACACGGGTTGCCTCCCGAGAAGCGCTTGTTTTTGTAACGAGTCTCGAGCCTGACTCGGAGGATCAACTAAGTAATTGGCTCTTCAGAAAGAAGACTGACCTCGCCATTTCTGATAGGGTCGTTTTCATTGTAAAGCTTTAGTCTATGGCCATTTACCTTGAATTCTCCTCTTTCGGTCATTAGGTCCACATATCCCGAGGGATATGCTTTTAAGACGACATACAGACCTATCCATCGTAACTTTAACTTACATGGGGAGAATTTAAAGCGAGTTTGATACATCAGTACCTTATCGCCTTCCTTGAACACCTTTACTTCCCTTAGATGCGCATCGTGCCATTTCTTTCGCTGTTCCTTGTAGATCTTTGAGTTCTCATAAGCAAGAGATCTAAGCTCCTCCAATTCGTGCAAGCTTATCAATCTTTCCCTTCCACTTGCAATGTCATCCAAGTGGATTTTCTTTAGTACCCACAATGCTTTGTACTCAAACTCGAATGGGAGGTGACATGCTTTCCCGTAAAGCATTCGATAAGGGGTGCTCCCAATCGGTGTTTTGTAGGTTGTACGATATGCCCATAGTGCATCTTCAAGCTTTTGCGACCATATCTTAGGGTTGTTATCGACTGTCTTTTCCAAGATTCGTTTTAACGCCCTGTTGGTGTTTTCCGCTTGTCCATTGGCTTGTGGATGGTAGGCAGTCGAAAACCGATGATGTACTCCATACCTTTTCAGGGTTTTTTCCAAGAGATAGTTTGCAAAATGAGTTCCTCTATCGCTTATGATCGCCTTCGGACATCCATACCTACACACAAGAGATTTCACAAAGTCAACAACTACCTTAGCATCATTTGTGGGTGAAGCCTTAACTTCGGCCCATTTGGAGACATAATCAACCGCCACATGCCTTTGGAGTCGGGAAAGGGTCCCATGAAATCGATTCCCCAAACATCAAATACTTCACTAACGGAGATGCTCTGTTGAGGCATCTCATCTTTCTTTGTGATATTGCCTGCCCTTTGACAGGCATCACAAGATTTTATTAAAGTATAAGCATCCTTAAAAATCGTGGGCCAATAAAATCCGGATTCGAGGACTTTTCTGGCAGTCAGGTTGGCTCCAAAATGGCCTCCCGTGGGGCCTTTATGACAGTTAGTGAGAATGTCCCAAGCAGTAGGGCCAGAGACACATCGCCGGTGGATCCTATCAGGTCCTATTATAAACAAATGAGGGCTTAACCAAAAATAGTGCTTTAGGTCCGAGAAAAACTTACCTTTTTGTTGATGAGGCATACCTTTAACGAGAACACCAGCGGCCAGATAGTTTGCAAAATCTGCATACCAAGGTATAGGGTCTTCTCCTATGGTCTTAATCATATTGAGGTCCTCATCGGGGAATTTATCCCTGATGACTTCTATGCCCCCGGAGTCCATGTATGGATTCTCCAGGCGAGACAGATGATCAACAGCTAAATTTTCAGCGCCTCTCTTATCTCTTACCTCTATATCAAACTCTTGCAACAGAAGTATCCATCGTATGAGTCTGGGCTTAGCATCAGGCTTAGCAAAGAGGTATTTAAGGGTGGACTGATCCGTGTACACTATGATTTTGGACAACACAAGATAAGACCAAAACTTTTCAATGGCAAAAACGACCGCTAGAAGCTCCTTTTCAGTCGTGGTGTAGTTTTCTTGGGCGTCGTTAAGAGTTCGACTCGCATAGCAAATCGGTTAAAAATGATTATTTTTACGCTGCCCAAGAACTGCACCAACGGCGTAATCGCTCGCATCACACATAATCTCAAAAGGTTGATCCCAATCAGGTGGAACCATAGTAGGGGCGTTGGTCAAATGCTGTTTCAAAGTTTCAAACGCAGAAATGAACTTCTCATAAAAAATGAAAGGTGCATCTTTTTCAAGAAGTTTAGTTAGAGGTCGGGATATTTTCGAAAATCCTGTATAAATCTCCTATAAAACCCGGCATGACCTAAGAAACTTCTCACCCCTTTTATGTTTGTAGGTGGAGGAAGCTTCGATATGGTGTCTATCTTAGCTTTATCCACTTCCAAACCATCTTTTGAGATTTTGTGTCCAAGAACTATACCTTCTTTTACCATAAAGTGGCACTTTTCCCAGTTGAAAACCAAATGAGATTCCTCGCATTGAGCTAAGACCCTGTCTAAACTGCTTAAACAATCTTCGAAAGAGTTACCGAAAACAGAGAAATCATCCATAAAGACCTCCATACAATCCTCTATCATGTCCTGAAAAATGGCCGTCATGCATCGCTGAAATGTAGCGGGTGCATTGCATAACCCAAAAGGCATACGCCTATAGGCGAATGTTCCAAAGGGACAGGTAAAGGTTGTTTTCTCTTGGTCCTCAGGATCAATGGGGATTTGGAAGTATCCTGAAAATCCATCCAGGAAGCAATAGTACTCATTTCCCGCCAATCGTTCAAGCATTTGATCAATAAAGGGTAAGGGGAAATGGTCTTTTCTAGTGGCATCGTTAAGCTTCCTATAGTCTATGCAAACTCTCCACCCGGTGACAGTACGGGTGGGAACTAACTCATTGTTGTCATTTGTGACAACTGTGAGTCCTCCCTTTTTGGGAACTACTTGAACAGGGCTTCCCAGGGACTATCAGAAATGGGGTAGATGATCCTGGTATCAAGCAGTTTGATAACCTCCTTTTTCACAACTTCTTGCATTTTCGGATTAAGCCTCCTTTGTTTTTGCACACAAGGTTTAAAATTGTCTTCCATTAAAATTTTGTGTGTACAAAACGAAGGGCTTATTCCGAGAATGTCCGAAAATTTCCAAGCTAAAGCCTTTTTGTGTTTTTTTAAAACCTCAATTAGTCTATCTTTTTCATTGGCTGTTAGCAAGGAAGAAATAATTACCGGGAGAGAATTGTTACCTCCTAGAAACTGGTACTCGAGGTGTTCAGGCAAATTTTTTAACTCCAACTTTGGTGGTTCCTCCAGAGAGGTTTTTACCCTAACTTTATCTTCTTGCTTTAACTCCTCGAATTCCTCTTCTTCTTTCTCCACGGTTTCATCCCATCTTTTTTCAATGGAGAGGCTTTCTTCCAATTCACCTGATTCAAAAACATGATCATTAGGCTCTGATTCAAATGGTTCAGTGAAGTCGTCTAAGCTGTCTAGAGTATTTATAGATTCATTATAGTCTAGAATCCCATCAATGGAGAGTGTGATTCGGTCTTCACCGATTCCTAGACTAAGTTCTCTTTTGGCCACATGAATAACGGCACTAGCCGTGTTGAGAAACGGACGACCAAGGATTAGAGGCACTTTAACCTCGTCCTTTATGTCCAAGATCACAAAGTCGGCGGGGAAATCAATCATGTCTACCCGCACCATGACATCCTCAGCTATTCCTACAGGGTATTTTATGGATCTATCAGCTAGTTGTATAGTCATCCGCGTGCTTTTCAGACCCTTTAATCCCAGTTTTTGATAAAAGGATAATGGCATTAGCTTTATACTGGCTCCTAGGTCTGCTAGGGCTTTACATGAAACACTTTTACCAAAATAACAAGGGATAATGAAACTCCCTGGATCACCCTTTTTGAGGGTGTCTGAAAGTGTGGCTGAGCATTCGGCATTTAGAAAGGCTATTTCTTCTGTTCCCATCCTTGCGTTATTAGCCACCAACTCCTTGAGAAATCCCGCGTAACTCGGCACACCTGCAATTAAGTCCACAAGAGGCACATTAATATCCACTCGTTTAATCAAGTCAATAAACTTACGATACTGGGCCTCTTTCTTTTCTTTCCGCAGTCGTGCAGGATATGGTACTCGTGTAGGCACATGTGGTGTTGCAGATTCCTTTGGTCTGACTGCTTCTTCCCTAACTTCTTTTGATGGGCGTGATGGTAATTCGGCCTCCGGTTCAACAACCTGCAAATTAGGAATTTGGTTAGTTTGAGGCATAGGTGGTCCTACAACTACCTTACCTCCTCTCGTGGTTGTGAACACTTCAGCCTGTGCTTTTGTCTCCATATGAGGAAATGTTTCCTTGATGTCTCGGAGGAACTGATCTGTGCTTCTATGTAATCCTGCAACAAAATTTACAAACCCCTGCATTTTCTGTTCGACATCCGCACCCATCTTTCCTTGTTCTTGGGAGAATTGATGGAACAATTGTTCGATTACCCCGCCATATGGCTCCGAAAGAGGGGTTGGCTTCCAAGTGGACTCCTGGGTTGGATGAGCGTGCTCATCGGATGATGACACTTCATTTAGATGTGATGGATGGTTTTCCTCTTGTTCCTCGTCGGTGGACCAATCCAGATAGTGTGCTTCCATGTCGTCCAAGAGTTTACGCGCTTTTTTCACTGACTTATACGGAAAAATACCTCCACAAGATGAGTCTAACCTTAATCGAGAATCGTTAGTCAACCCTGCATAAAAAACATTTATCATTTCCCTATCATCAATACCATGGTTTGGAAATATTAAGAATAAATCCTTATACCTTCCCCAGGCTTTCACAAGGCTATCTTTTCCTTGTTTAAAGTTTCGTATTTCAGCTCTTATTTTGTTAGCCCTGGAAATGGGAAAGTACCTTGACAAAAAGGCAGATTTCAAATCTTCCCAGGTTGTGATGGATCCTGGGGGTAGTTTTTTAACCCAATCTTTTGCCTTATTTGTCAAAGTAAAGGAAAACACTCGAAGTTTTACCTCATCCTCCTTGGTGTTGACTAGATCACAGATATCCTCGAATGCTTCAAGGCGTTGGTAAGGATTTCCGCTTGGTTCTCCGTCAAACGAAATGGTGTTGATCATTTTGATCAGTCCTTTGTTGATTTCCACCATTTTACCGTCTGTCTTCTTGATTGCGGATCTTGGGGTGGACTGTATTTCAGATCGCTTATCCCACATGGGTTGATCGTCTGCCATCCTGACAACTCAACAAACCATTACGGGCAACTTGCGGGAAACAAAGAGATAAGATAAAATATAAATACTAATTAAACTAGAAAGCAAAAAACTTGCAAGGGAAAGAGTCCCTCACAAGGATCGATTAACAAAACTAATAAAGACTAAAATCTAACAACTACCGTTCCCCGGCAACGGCGCCAAAAACTTGATGCGGTAATTATTATATATAAAAAGCGAAACAAGTTTTAACCTCTAAAAGCCTAGCCACTGTCTCACCACATATACAGGCAAGCGTACCTGATCGTGAGTAATATAGTGTAGGAAAGTCCAGCTATCGTATCTACCACTGGGAACGGTCAAGTTATCGTAGATTGTTAATCTAGATTAGTTTAATTAACCTAAAGCTTTGGGGGGTTTTTATGAAAAAGGTTTTAATAACTAAAAAGACAACTAAATTAACTAAGACTAAGAAAGCAGTTAAAAGATTGATTAAAAACTATATAAGAGAAAACAGTGGTACTTATCATGGTATAGTGAATCCCCAAGTGGATGATTAAAACAGGCCAAAGGTTTGGTTGTTTTGGTTATTGTAGGAATTTAAGTCTAGGACACCCTAACTTGTAATGACTATGGTTGTTAACTAGGTCTTGGTCCTCCTAGTCCCAATACTTAGGTCCTTTGTCAGACAATCTAGTACCGGTCATCCGATCCTACTTCTATTGCATGGTTTTCTACTACCCGGTCGCTCTCGGTTCGAGTAACCACTTAACACAACTCTCCGGGACGAAGGGTAAGTCAAGGTAGGTTGATTATCCTATCGGAGTCTATCTATTTAGGTCAAAACAGATACACCCAACCAACGAGTTCAAATAACCAAACAATATATATAAATCAGAACGGAACCATAACACACATTCAATTAACCACAAACCAATAAACATTAATTATAAAATCATCATCCACAATGGTTCATCGACCACAATAAGTACCACTATAAAGAGACTACTCACCAGACATAATCAAAACAGAAAACACGATAGTAGACATGATACCGATAGTACAACGACAGATAATCGAAGATCGAACTCCGCAGCGTATCGGCACCACTCTCCACCTCGATGTTTCTCTCTCAGGCTCCCTATCTAACTCTATACGTGTGTGTGTGCCTGTGCATCTCCATCTCAACTGAAGGAGGAGGCTGGTATTTAAAAGAAACGTCTAGAGCCTGTTTCGCGATCGCCAGACAGCTGCTTCGCGGCGTCAGACACTTAGGTCAAACCCTGGTCTTCATCTTTGTCGAACTTGGCGGCGCCAGATCTGGTGTTTCGCGATCGCTAAGAAGCCACTGGATTGAGATTGTGCATTTTTCACGTTTTTTTGTCTTTTTTCGTACTTTTCCGTTCCACGGCCTCCAAATCCTACAAAAGCAATAATAAGCTCAATTGGTGAGTGAAATGATCAGAAACGGGTGAGAAATGGGGTAAAGTCATACAATTAAGCTCAACCAAAACATGTATAATTTTGGTGTTATCAAAATCCCCACACTTAAGCTTTGATTGTCCTCAATCAAAAGACTGAAAGATAAGAAAGATAACTCCAAAATTATCTCCACCCAAGATCATCCAAGAGAACGAAGTATACTCACATAATCGAACACACAAACAAGACACGTCAAGCAATCGGATACCGAGATCAACCTTCTACCCTCACATAGTATGAATAGTCATATAAAGTGTATCTCTCGGGGTAAAAGTGTATATATAAGTGATCACACCAATACTCGACTAATTCCCGCATGCATAAGCTTGTCACCAATTCTAATCTCCACCACTGAGAAGTTGTCAACCGTCAAGAGGACTTTAGGGTTGTAACGTTGGGCTAATGGTTAAGGGTAGGATAAAGGATATATAAGTGACTAAGGGTTGCAGCAAAAACCTGAAAACCAATCAGTTCAAGACCCAAATTAATCATCTGACTTTTGAGATTTTTAGAGCTCGGGATTTCTATCACTCTCACTTTTATATCTGCCTAAGCATATTGCTTATTTGTGGCTTCAATATTTTTCTTTTCTTTTAAGCACATCGACTCTTTTGATTTTTCTTTTGAATGAGTCGTTCTTTGTTTTCTTTTCTTTTCTTTCTTTTCTTTTCAAGCTCTCTATTTTTCTTTTCTTGAGTAGCAACTATGTTGCTTTTTACTCTTTTTCTCTCTTTCTTTTTCATAATCCCTTTCTCTATTTGTCAGATTCATAAAACGGACCAAAAACATGAAAAGCTTCCAACTTTGAGCTACGGCCAAAAGATAGATAAAACGAATAGGCTAAAGGATAAAGTGTATAGTGGGTAAAAAAAATGAAAAGGCTAAGGCTCAAAATGGTTATAAGGGATGAAGTACTAATGATGAGTACTTTTCAATTAAATGCTAGGCAAATCAAATAACCTTATAATGGGGTTATCTGACGAAGGCTAAAAGGGTTAGAAACGAAGGCCTCTATCAGTGCAACGGTGATAAATACTTCTCTTATGTGGTCACGACAAACATTCAAATGACAAGTTCTACCTTGGGTCAAAGTCGGTATTCCTCACAGAATAAATAATAATTAAGGCTCAAACTCTCAAAGGAATTGGGTGAGGCACTCATGGTAATTAGTATTCCAAGGCATCCTTTTACTCAACTAATCCTATTCAGTGTTCTCCTATGCAAGCAACTCAGTCGCAAAAACAATCTCAGATTTCAAAAAAATTGGGGTCAAATCTCAAAGCTTTCAAAAATTTGAAAAACGACAATCCACAAAGCAAAAAGTGAACCCATTTAAACAGATAAGTCTACATAACCCCCTCCCCACACATAAAATTTGTAGTGTCCTCAATGCAACAATCAAAACAATTATGGAGTAATTGGGAAAAAGAGAAACTTCCCGGGTTATGTGACGAAATATGTTATGATCTGAGAGAGTGTTCCAAATATCGTGCTCGATTCAAGATCATAAGTCACTGCATCTACTACCAAAAGAAAAAAGAAAAAAGTAAAAACGAACAAACAAGATAAACCAAACTAAAGCAATTAAGGAGTACTTAAAATCCTAAACAAACCAACAAAAATAAAAATTGTTCAACCAAACCAAACACAACCACGCAGTTTAAAGTTCAAAGTAGAGTACAACCCAATCGAATCAAATAAAACCGATTAGTTACGGTTTTCAAAGGCCCATTCATCGTAGGTTGAGTAGCCAGCGGGACCGTCATCACTATCGCGCAAAACAGGATGAGGTTGGAGAGGAGCCGAGGGAGCATGTCCGACGCTTTCAAAGTATTCGCTCATCGACGCGGTGACCCAAGACAATTCCCGACGAACACCATACATGTCATATGAAATCCGATCCAGTCTCTCCATCATCTCGTGATGCTCGACTCCCATTTGTTCCGATAAACCTTGAATGGCTTCATGAATGGATCCCGATCCTTGTTGATTTTCCGGTGGAGGGTTGCTCGATTGCCCCGGGAAGGTTGGTTGAGGCGGTGAAGTAGCCATGCCAATCGGCCCTTCATTGGGTGTAGCATCCCCAATCCAAACAAAAGTGCCCCTTCGAGGTCCCGGTGCAAGTAACTTCATAGAACGAAAAAGAACTTTATCGAGAAATCGCATAGGAGCCTGTTTCGCGATCGCCAGACGGCTGCTTCGCGGTTCCAGACACTTAGGTCAAACCCTGGTCTTCATCTTTGTCGAACTTGGGCGCCAGATCTGGTGTTTCGCGATCGCTAAGAAGCCACTGGATTGAGATTGTGCATTTTTCACGTTTTTTCGCCTTTTTTCGTACTTTTCCGTTCCACGGCCTCCAAATCCTACAAAAGCAATAATAAGCTCAATTGGTGAGTGAAATGATCAGAAACGGGTGAGAAATGGGGTAAAGTCATACAATTAAGCTCAACCAAAACATGTATAATTTTGGTGTTATCACCATCATTGAAGAATCCGAGCCTGCTCTCATGGCACAGCTCGAAGACATCCCTGAGGAAGAAGTCCCGGTTATACCTTCTTCAACTTCTGCTCTTCCACTGGCTCAAGTACATACTCCTTCTCCTTCTGATACCATGACAGCGATGGATGCTTTGACCATCGATCTGTACAATGCCTTAAATGGCAAGTCCTCTGCTGAAAAGGTCAATCTTGACCTTAGGACTGAGCTTAAAGAGTGTCATGAGAAACTCAAGGAGCTCGTTGTCTTTGAGGCAAATTATAAAGACCAAGTACATGCAAACCAAGTTCTTTGCATAGAAAGGGAACAGGCCATCGCTGAAAGAGAAAAAGCTCTCGCTAAGCTAAATTCTGAGAAAGTCACTGTTAAGAGTTGGGCTGATGCCTCAGAAAAGGTTGATGAAATCATCTCCTCTCAGCGAAACCCTAAAAATAGAACATGCTTAGGTTTTCTTAAAGGTAAACAACATGATATTGCCAAACCTGATAAATCAAAGTTAATATATGGCATATTTGTTTCCTCTGATCCTGACTCTCAAAGTTCTTCTTCTATCTCTAAAGATGAGGCTTCTACCTCTGTTCAGCCTCCAAAGAACACTAAAGGCAAGAACCTTCCAAATCATCCTCCCAAACCTACCAAACCACACCACAAGACTCCTAAAGTCCTAGGTGGTGGTCCTTCTGGATCAGGGACTAAGAAATCTGTTCAAAGCCCTGCTCCTAGAATAAAGATTGACTTGAAGACTAAACCAAGGGAGAAGATTCAAATTCCTCCTCAGACCAGAGATATAGGTATTCTTGGATCTGGACCTGCTCATCTTAAGTTCAAAACTCTTACGGGTCCCTCTAAGACCAAGACGTATAGAAACTGCTATCACTGTGGCCAAAATGACCATATTGCTAGTAAATGTTCTCATGCTACCAAAGCTGAAAAAGCAGCTAAGGTAAAGAAAGGTCCTAAGGGAAATAAAACTATCAAAAGAAAGAAACCTTTAGTCACTGAGTCTGCCATCATCCCTGATCCTGTCAACACTGAATCTTCAGATTAAATAAATGATGTGGCCTCCTCTTCTACTGCTATAGTAGTTTACGAGGCCGCTGAATCCTCAGTCACCTATATATCCCTGATGTGTCTTCCTTCAGTGACCCTGATGGACCCAACTTCATGTGGGTTCCAAAGACAACTTAACTCTTCTTTCTATTTCAGGAAAAGGGCATCTGGTATCTTGATAGTAGATGCTCTAAACACATGAGTGGAAACAAACATGTTCTAGTTGACTATAAAGAAGAAGCTGGCCCTTCAGTCAAATTTGGTGGTGAAGGAAGAGGTATCACTAATGGTTATGGTACCTTAACCAACGACAAGACTACCTTTAAAAGGGTATCTTACGTTGAAGGACTAACTCATAATCTGTTGAGTATTAGTCAGCTCTGTGATAAAGATCACAAGGTCTGTTTCTCCAAGAAAAGCTGCAAGGTGAAGAACAGGCACAAGAAATTCATTCTCAGAGGACAAAGATCACGTGACGTCTACATCATCAACATGGATACGTCCATTGAAATTGTATGCTTCATGTCCAGGGCTTCCTTAGACATCAACTGGCTCTGGCACAAACGTCTCTCCCACCTGAACTTCAAGACCATCAACCAACTCTCCATCAGCAAGCTGGTGGAAGGACTCCCTGGAAACAGCTTTGCTAAAGAATCTCTTTGTGCTGCTTGTGAAAAGGGAAAGCAGACAAGGGCTACATTCAAATCCAAGCAAGTCTTTACCATCAACTCTCCGTTCCAATTATTGCACATTGACCTCTTTGGACTTGTCAATATCCAATCTATAGGTGGAAAGCGATACACGCTGGTGATAGTGGATGAATACTCAAGATACACCTGGGTTTTGTTCCTTAGAGCTAAGAGTGACACTCCTCAAGAGATTATTACCTTCAATCTTCGAATGGAGAAGTTCAATCAGATCACTGTCCCTTCCCTGAGAAGTGATCATGGCACTGAGTTCAAAAATAGTGTCCTAGATCAATTCCTCATCAGCAAGGGAATCTCTCAAAATTTCTCTTTCGTTCGAACTCGTCAGCAAAATGGAGTCGCTGAACGAAGATATCGCACGCTGATAGAAGCTGCAAGATCCATGCTGATTGAAGCCCGTCTCTCTATGCAATTTTGGGCTGAGGCTGTCAATACTTGTTGGTCCTCTTTCGATGGCCAACTATGTAAATTGTATTATAGAAGGGGGGGGTTGAATACAATCAACACAGTTTCTTCTACTTAATTTAATTCACAACCCCTATGGAGTTTTTGTGTGAACTAAAGTAGATTGTTTGTTGAAGCGGATCTAGACTATGTCATGATCCAAACAATCCATAAGTATTTCACGAACAATTTCCTTATGCACAAAGCAAGAATAGAGATAGATAGAATGAACCTTGATAGAGAGAGAAAAGATTGGGGTATAGAATCATGAACCAAGGTTGGTTTGAAGAACAAACCTAATACTCATGTTTATACCCCATGCATTAAATGCATCGCAGAACCACTTTTGCACGTGGAAAACTAAGAGTGGTTCTATTGTATTATATACTACAAACGACGACCCATACTTGGTAGGGTTATGGTCTATAGTGTACAGTTGCCTTATAAAGAGGGAACAGTGAAGAGACATCCCCTTTTGTACTTTTGTCAGAAAGGCAAATCAAATCCTTTGCGTGCATATAGGAGGGAAAGACAAATCTTGAATTCGTGAAGAGCAAGTCACTGATCGGGCCTTAGAATCGCTGATCTCTAGGAAAGATCAGGGAGGCACTGTGACTTGTCTTCAGCAGAACGTCATGCTGAGTAGTCAGCTCGCTATCACTGATTTCAACTTCAGATCACAAGCACGCTGACTCTTTCATTCAGCTTACATCAATAGATGGTGCTGATGGTTTTCTTATGGCATGACTATTTGTCTTTCAGGGGATACTTAGCTGATGTCAACTCTTGCTGATACTGAACGGAGTCAGTGATCAGCAATCGCTGATTGTCTAAACTATCAGCGATAAAGAATCGCTGAAGTAGTGAATTTCATCTTTCAGCAGTGCTAAGTATTTTACAGAAAATAGATAAAGGATCATTGGTATCTCACAAAGTCTTAGGAAGACTGGATCAACAATCTCCCCCTAAATATTAATGATAACACAACAAGGAGGTTGTCTTGATTCTAGAACTTATAATAATTTGAATTCTAAGTCCAGAAGTAACAGTTAGGAAACAACACATGTGAAAGGTACTTGTATTATTTAACTGTTAAGTAAAGTCTTTTTCAGTAGGTGATATCAGCAATAAAGAAACAGATATCAGAGATTAGAAGATACTTGTATTCATTTCATCATAAATTGAAGATTACAATACAGAAGGAAACAAATTACAAGTCACTGAAAGAAATACATAGAGACAGTGAAAGAAATACATAGACAGCAAACTGGTCTAGAGGTCTTTTCTTTCTTCTCCGTTTTCGTCTTCTCTTCCTCGGCGAGGCTTCACAAGAAGCAGTCCGGACTAGGAAAAGGGATATCATAGAGCCAGAAGCATCCAACCAGGAGACATTTATCCCCTATGTTGAATACAGATCTTGTCTCCATGATGCATGAAACCTTAGCAAACATAACCCCGGAACAGGGTTTATTTCTGTTTGCTGAAGTTTCTCCCCTTCAAATAGTGCTTGCATGGGTATAAAGCCTTAATATCAAAAGGACTCTATACCCATTCTCCCCCTCAGGAAAGAAATCCTTCTTAACCCTAGACATGGGTTGATGAGGGAGAAGAAAAGATCCTCATTCATAACAAGGGAGTAGTCCCTTGTTAGAGGATGGTATCCCGCAAGTGAAGGGGAAGGGTAAAAGGGGAAACCCTCTTAGAGGAAGGTGTCCTGCAAGACTTTCTCCCCCTCAGATACAGCAGCAGGTACTGTAGCTGAGATGCAGAACCTGGTAAATTGCATCAGTGACTGATAAAGATTTATACCCATGCAATTTCTTTGATAAATTGCATTTATTTCTGTCCTTATGATGTTTCTTATCGCTGATCAGAAATAAGTGTCCTACTGATCTTTATCAGTCACTGATGATGTTTCTCTCTGATAAATTGCATTTATTTTTGTCCTTATGATCAATTATCAGTGATAAACCTACCTTAAAGCATTTATTGTGTTAAGAAGATTTTCTGACTACATTGTCAAAATCTTTTGAATATGTAACTAGATAAGTTATCTTTTTACTTATCTTTTACCAACTCTATCTAGTAGAGTTGACATTTTGGCACCATACGTTACATCTTAACGTGTGTCCGCACGTGGCAGTAAATGATAAGACGGTTTTAAGCGCGTAATATGAACTGATTCGGCGCATTTAATAACCGTCATAATCACATCTTGAAACTTGCTCCACGTCCCATCTTCTTTGGGCGCCAAAATCGCACATTTTGGTATCCCTCCTATCTATATAAATCCACTCTTGGATTACGTCTTTTCTTCACAACTTACCACATCTTCTCTCTAAAGATTTGCTTCACAATGTGTTCAACTCTTTCTTCCTCCTTTGAAGATCTTCTTCCTCGTTTGGTAAGTTCATCCTTGTTACAAGGATCTTTTCTTTTCTCTTCTCTCAAAGATAATAACTCACTTTGAGTTCATCTTTAAGAACATAAGTTCTCTAACAATAAATCTTTCTTAATATCTTATTGTGCTCTAACTTATGTTTCTTTTTCCCTCCTATGCAGATTCTCTTCTACTCTACTGTTTCTGCAGCACAAATCTCAGCTCTAATCAAGGAAGGTCCTGCATCTCAGCTACAGCACCTGGTGTTGTATCTGAGGGGGAGAAAGTCTTGCAGGACACCTTCCTCTAAAAGGGTTTCCCCTGTTACCGTTCCCCTTCACTTGCGGGATACCCTCCTCTAACAAGGGACTGCTCCCTTGTTATGAATGAGGATCTTTTCTCCTCCCTCATCAACCCATGTCTAGGGTTAAGAAGGATTTCCTTCCTGAGGGGGAGAATGGGTATAGAGTCCTTTTGATATTAAGGCTTTATACCCATGCAAGCACTATCTGTGGGGGAGAAACTTCAGCAAACAGAAATAAACCCTGTTCCGGGGTTATGTTTGCTAAGGTTTCATGCATCACGGAGACAGGATCTGTATTCAACATAGGGGATAAATGTCTCCTGGTTGGATGCTTCTCGCTCTATGATATGCCTTTTCCTAGTCCAGACTGCTTCTTCTGAAGCCTCGCCGAGGAAGAGAAGACGAAAATGGAAAAGAAAGAAAAGACCTCTAGACCAGTTCGCTGTCTATGTATTTCTTTCACTGTCTCTATGTATTTCTTTCAGTGACTTGTAATTTGTTTCCTTCTGTATTGTAATCTTCAATTTATGTTGAAATGAATACAAGTATCTTCTTATCTCTGATATCTGTTTCTTTATTGCTGATATCACCTCACTGAAAAAGACTTTACTTAACAGTTAAATAATACAAGTACCTTTCACATGTGTTGTTTCCTAACTGTTACTTCTGGACTTAGAATTCAAATTATTTTAAGTTCTAGAATCAAGACAACCTCCCTGTTGTCTTATCATTGATATTTAGGGGGAGATTGTTGATCCAGTCTTCCTAAGACTTTGTGAAATACCAATGATCCTTTATCTATTTTCTGTAAAATTGTAACACCCCGCTAAAGCGGAAACACGAGGTGTGACAACTAAGATTTCAACGCGATAGAAGATAAATAACATCATTCATTCATATCAAAATATTCAAAGTTTTAAAATTTAAAAATGTATTACAACCAACGGAAGTTTGAAATTACAGACATAGCAAAATAAATAATGTCTTGAATGATGCCAACAAACGCGCAACTAAGCTTTATCATTTACCTTCTGATTTCCTGAAAAGCATGTTAAAAAAAGCGTCAACTACGAGAGTTGGTGAGTTCACAGGTTTTCATATGAACAAAACATTTTAAATGCGATAATCTTTTTAGTGAATCTTTTATTCACTCACGTTTTTCAAAACATTTACAGTGAACCTTTTTGCTCACACAATTTATCATAAACATTTTGTAGTGTGCCTTTTTGCCCAATACCATCACAAGGCTTATCTTTAGTGAACGTTTTTGCTCACTCCATTTCAAAGCTTTGTAACAAATATGAGAAAATTTCCCGGGTTAACGTTAATCACATGATATTTATTCTTTGAGTCACTACTAAGCCCGAAAAATACGACATGCTACGCCCTGCTCTACCTCAGCGGTGGGACTAAATCCCACATGTGTAGAACTTTTATTCAATACAGTGCACCTATTCCTCGTCAGTATAAGGTGGGTATGTCAACCAAATAGCGCTATCCACTAGTATTATAGGCCCATTGTTATGAGTTAATAGTAGATACCGGGGACTTAAACTTTTAAACTCAATATATCATGTCTCATAACAGTGCAAATTTTACTCATATCAAGATTTATATTTCAAAATAAATCTACAATTCATTTCATTGAACATGCTCTTCACCCCAAATACGTAAAAACGGTAAAAGAGAGGCTGTGAATACTCACCTTGAGTAGCTTAGCGTTTGGTGCGAAAATCCGAACTTTTAGTCCCGAGACTACGAGTGTCCTAGATAATCCATAGGTAACGTATGTCTCAAAGTATCGGTTCATTACCCTAATTAAGTCCAATTCCGACATTCTTATATAATTCCCATACTTAGTTTAGGTAGCCAACCATAGTATAATAATAATTTTAATATAAGTTTTATAACACTTTAATGGATGCAAGGCCTTGAAACTAAAAGTTTAACTTTCTGAAAATATCCAGATGCTGACAGATTCGTAGTGTTGTAAAAATGTCACTTTTAAGCTTGGGTCCAAAAGGGGAAAAGTTCCCAAATTTTTTTCCACTGATTTTGGGTGTGTTAACAACATTCCCACCAAATTTCATAATTTTTAGAGGTGTTTAGCTCATATAAACAATTTTTACAAAATCAGTGTGCACAACTCACTTTTGAAAATACATGCTTGTAGTGTTTGACTCATAGAGGGTTTGTTACCACTCCAAATCATAAATTTCAAAAGGGATTTTCAAGACAACATGCATACCTAACTAATGAAACAAGTTTCACTCAAATTTGATGATTTATGAGTGAGTTATGACCTCTTAAATCCATGCATGTGAATCTGCCATCTCTGGACAGAATGCACCACGAATTTATTTTCATTGGCTGAGCACTCAAAAATCCACCAAATCAAGTGATTTCAGGTTCTTTGGAAAGGTAACACATTGAACTTGAACTTAGAATCAAAAATCATGCATTTTGGATAAGTTATCAAGGAGATATTCATGCAACAAGTCAACTCAAAATCTGACCCGTAGCTATTTGCACACTAAAAAGTTTTGTAATGGTTGAAGGTCCGAAACTTAGAATTTTTGAATGATTCCAGTTGGGTTCGAACCCTAACCCATAAAATATTAAACCATAAAATTTTTAGACAAAAATGAGTCCATTTACATTCTTTTTGGGTCGTCCAAACACACATGCAACATTCTGTCAGCATCAAATCAGAATCAATGCTCAATATTTTCTCCAAAAACACTTAGAATCCTTAAGATTTGGGGTTTATTTGATAAGAAACTAAAATCCCCCAACATATATCAAGTAAATACACAAAATACACATGAATATCATCAAGATACATGCATGCAATAACAAGAATTTCCAGCCCCTTAGGAGCATCAAAAACACCCAAAAAATGTGTGATTTTCGTTCAAATCTTGTGTTCATAAGGGAAAATCATAGAATTTCACCATCCTTTGAATGTTCTTGAACATTCCCATGGTTCATTCTCATCTCCAACATCAAGAACATCATTCAACCAAAAAGGAGGGTTTAAACCTCAAGAAATGTAAGAAAAAGCACTAAAACTGATAGAAATCGAAGTTACAAAGCATACATTATCCTTACCTTGATGATGCAAACTTTTAAAGCTCTTGAACTTGCTTGAATCTTCAAATGTTTTCAAGAATGGGGCTGATTTTCTTAGAGAGAAATGGGAGAAAAGAAGTAGTGAGAGAGAGTGTTTGATGGAGAATTTGAAATTGAAATGATGAAATGAATGGGGAAATGGGTAGAATGATTAAGTTTATTGGGAAAAGAAGAGAGAGAGAGAGAGGAATTAGGGGGGGGGGGGTGGTCGCCGGCCATGGTGGGGCCCACCCACCTCTTTATCCTTTCTTTTTTAAAGAATGGCCCAAAACTGTTAAAAACCGACGCAGTGTCATCCCGCGATGAATTTTCGGTAAACCGACCTTTTCAAGGATGATTTAAAAAGAATTAAATTATTGTACTTCCATTACCCCTAAAATATTAAATTTTACACAGTTGGCTTTAATTAATACAGTTTGGCATTATATAAAGTTTCCGGGCGATTTTGGACCGATACGGGCTTTTTTTTTCGGGCTGTTTTCGGGACTTCTAGGTTCTCTTTCTAAATTTTTCGCAAACCAAACCTAATTCTTCCTAAATAGTTATATGACTAAATGCTTTACGAGAGTGTTCTACAAGTCGCTAACCTGAGGGCCGGAAATGGTCGGTTGTCACATTTACCCCCCGCTGAAAGAAATTTCGTCCCGAAATTTACTATTTGCCACTTGTCGGGGACTCATCCGTAAATAAGTGAGGGTACTTGCTCTTCATAAAGGCTTCCCGCTCCCAGGTAAACTCTGGTCCATGTTTTGAGTTCCAACGGACCTTGACAATTGGTATTTTACTCCACCTTAACTGTTGATTTCTCAATCAAGAATTTCGATCGGCTCTTCCACGATGTGTAGCAGTTCATTGATTTGGACTCCCTCCAAGGGTAGGACCACTGCTTCTTCAGATAGGCATTTCTTTAGATTAGACACGTGGAAGGTATCATGAATCGCGCTGAGCTCCTGAGGTAGGTCTATCCTATAAGCAATTAGTCCGATTCTCTCCAGAATCTCGAACGGTCCAATAAATCGAGGGCCCAGTTTTCCAGCTTTCCCAAAGCGGAACAATCCTTTCCATGGCGATAATTTCAGTAGTACCCTATCACCAATTTGAAGCTCGAGTGGCTTTCCACGGTTATTAGCATAACTCTTCTGACGATCTCTGGCCTTCTTAAGCTTTTCTTGGATCATCTTAATCTTATCAATTGTTTCCTGAACGATATCTGGTCTGATTAGTTGGCTTTCTCCCACTTCCAACCAATTAAGAGGTGATCTGCACTTGCGTCCGTACAAGGCTTCATAAGGCGCGCACTGGATGCTAGTGTGATAGCTATTATTGTAGGATAATTCGACTAAGGGTAGGTGATCATCCCAACTTCCTCCGAATTCCAACACGCAGGCACACAACATATCCTCCAGCGTTTGTATGGTTCTCTCTGTCTGTCCATCCGTTTGAGGGTGATATGAGGTGCTTAGATCTAACCTTGTGCCCATCGCTTTGTTTAATGATTGCCAGAAGCGTGAAGTAAAGCGACTATCTCTGTCGGAAATAATTGAGACGGGTACTCCATGGTGCATAACTATTTCGTTGATATATAACTGCGCAAGCTTGTCAATGCTGAAATTTTCTCGAATCGGTAAAAAGTGTGCGGATTTCATGAGTCGGTCCACAATTACCCACATTGAGTGATGACCTTCTTGGTCTTGGGTAATTTGGTAACAAAATCCATTGATATCTGCTCCCATTTCCATTCTTGGATTTCTGGTCGTTCTAACAAGCCATAAGGTATCTTGTGTTTTGGCTTGACTCTTGCTCAAGTCAAATATTTATTCACATATAGAGCCATATCTTTCTTCATTCCTGGCTACCAGTAGTCCTGTCTTAATCGTTTATACATCTTATCAGTTCATGGGCGAACTGAGTACTTCGTTTGATGAGCTTCGTCCATGGTTGTTGATCGCAGATGGTCATCCTTTGGTATCCATACTTTGTCCTTGAAGTAACGTATTCCATCTTATCTTACTTCGAAATCTTTTTCCAGCTGATGCAGAGTCTCATTCTTTAGATTTTCTGCCTTTAAAGCTTCTCCTTGAGCTTTGAGCATTTGACTTCTCAAACTTGTTTGCACTAACATTCCCATAGCTCGTGCCCTTGACGGCTTCACCCTTTCTTTCCGGCTCAATGCATTTGCTACTACATTTGTCTTTCTTGGGTGATACTTTATCTCACAATCATAGTCATTGAGCAACTCGACCCATCTTCTTTGCCTCATGTTCAACATTTTCTGGTCGAGAATGTGCTGGAGGCTCTTGTGATCCGTAAAGATTGTGCATTTCGTACCGTAGAGGTAATATCTCCAAATCTTGACTTGTGTAGTTCTTTTCATGAATTTTCAGTTTCCTTGACGCATAAGCGATAACTTTATTCTTTTGCATTAATACGCACCCCAAGCCTTGGTGTGAAACATCACAGTACACTACGAAATTATTCGTTTCTCTCGGGTAATGCCAAGATTGGTGCGTTACACAACTTATGTTTAAGTAGCTAGAACGCTTCCTCTTGTTTTTCTCCCCAAATAAACTTCTTATCTTTCTGCGTTAGCGTTGTCAAAGGTTGCGCGATCTTGGAGAAATAAGCAATGAATCGCCGATAATAGCCTGCCAGACCAAGAAATTGTCGAATTTCTGTTGGTGTCTTCGGAACTTCTCATTTCTTTATGGTCTCAATCTTTGCTGGGTCAACATGGATTCTTTCCTTGTTCACTACATGGCCAAGAAAATGTACTTCTCGAATCCAAAACTCATATTTGGAGAATTTTGCGTAGAGTTTCTCGATTTTGAGCAACTCTAGTATCAATCTCAAATGTTGCTCATGCTCCTCCTTGCTTCGTGAGTAAATCAAGATGTCGTCTATGAAAACAATCACGAATTTATCCAGGTATGGGCGACATACCCTGTTTATCAGATCCATGAATACTGCTTGAGCGTTTGTTAAACCAAACGGCATGACCAAGAACTCGTAATGACCATGCCGAGTTCTGAATGCTGTCTTGGCGACATCTTCTTCTCGCACTCTCATCTGATGGTATCCGGATCGAAGGTCAATCTTGGAAAAGTAAGTAGCTCCTTGCAATTGGTCGAACAAATCATCAATGCGTGGAAGAAGGTAACGATTCTTGATAGTAATCTTCTTCAGCTCCCTATAGTCTATACACATCCTAAAGGACCCGTCCTTTTTGACGAACATGACTGGGGCTCCCCAGGGTGATGAGCTGGGCCGCTCCTGGGACTAGATCAATATGGAACTCCACCTGCCTATGCGGGGGTAATCCGGGTAACTCCTCCGGAAATACTTCGGGAAGTTCTCGCACAACTGGGAGATCTTGAATTCGCTTTTCTTTTATGTCCTTATCAACAACATGTGTCATAAATGCCATACATTCCTTTCGCAAATGGCTTCGCATCTTCATGCATATCACTATACTAGATATTGGTGAACCTTTTTAGTTCCAATTACGAATGCCCTTCCATGAGCCTCGCATCCATAACTTTTCCTTGATTGGCTTACATTTCTTTGTTCCACCTCTTGGTGTTGATCGAGCCTCTAATTAACATGGGACACCTATCTTTAAAGTGGTTTGGGGTTCCATACTCTTAGCACCCTATCCGGTCCTTCTGACATTCCTTTCCTTTCTATAGTATCGAGTAGTGTAACCCACTAGGTTGTCCTTGGTACCCAGAATACAAGCTCCTAGGTGATTGCAGTTGTAGCTAGTACATTTTGGATGAGAGTCCATATACTGTCTTGACTCATGGGTCTTTACTCCAAAATTTCTGACTACTTTTCGACTTTGAGTTGTCTCTTCTGACCTTGAGTTGTCTCTTCTGACTGGTGCTCTACTTTCTTTTATTACCATCTTTCCATTCGATGGACACTATGACTCTCTTATTTCTTCTATTTGCGACAAGGTCGGTAGTAATCTTGAGTGACTATGGTAGGTACGACTTCCTAGACTTGTTGGGCTATCAGTTGAGCAATGTTGATCGATTAATTCTTACGGTTCACTGTCTAGCTACGTGTGTTTCTTCTGGAAAATACGATTCTAAATCATTTGTAAAATGTATGTTTGATTAAAAGCTGTCTTTAATAAATGTTCGAAAATATTTGTATTTTATTTATGAGAATTTCTTTAAAATAAAATCGATAAGAACGTCTTTGTGATTAAATAAAGATTAGTTTCATAAAAACTTAATACATATCTGAAAGGGTAAAAATTTGATGCTAATGCATCCTTAAAATATTCTACTCACCCAGGCTAAGGTTTAAATGGGATAACCAAAAGTACACTTTGAAATTCTTTCAAATTCACGAGAGTTACAATCGAAAGGATCAACTTTGCCAACAGTATTACCACAACTTGTCAGCACAAGTCAACTCTCCTAGCCGTCCTTCTCGCCGTCATAGCATTCTCTACAACATTGGTGGTACATTCCTCCAAGAGATGAGCCATATTCGTCAACTTAATTATGGCCAGATTCTATCTTGATGCCCTGCTTCGACTGTTTTGCAGTCCGCTAGCGAGTGTTCGCATAGTTTGAGCCTCTCCTTGTGTCATACTAGTCATATGGCCGATCAATATCCCCGAAAGGATACGAAATGATATTGCATTACCCTGATGAGTTATCGCCAGTCCACTCCAAATGGTTGCTGCAACTCTCTTCTGAGTTGTCTCATATGAGGTGTTGGGAGGTTCGGGTTAGGCGTAGGAAAAACTAGAGTAGGTTGAGGCAAGATAGTTGTTGGGGTAATTGGAGGTGGATCGCTTAAATATCCTCACTTGTTACTCTAGTTTTTGGAATCATAATGCTTAGACGGGTCTTTCTCCGAAGTCTAAGTAATAGTGTTCAACATAGTGATTGTAGTGTCCGCACATCTTATTAACGCGCATTCAAAATACAAGTGACATCCTAGGTGCTAACGCATGAGTGTTTCAACAATGGCGTTACTTTTCTTAAACGCGTAAGTGTTATAGTAAATATCAACATCATGATATGCTTATGTGAACTCACACAGTTTATGTTTTTCAGGAGCTTTTTGGAAGGTTCCAATTCTACTAGCCGTATGATTTGTTGGGAATCGTAGGCTACAAAACATGCACAGCGGAATAAAATTGCCCGATTCCCAATCGAGGATCCAATCCTAAACTCATACAGACACAAAAAGAGGGTTACGAAAATCTACCTCGTTGTTGGTTTATACGAACGGAACTGGACTGCTGGCGGGGAATACACCACTACTGCACCACCGTGAGATTGGCTGCTAGACCGCCGTGGGTTCCTCTAGAAAATCGATGGAGAGAGAATGGGAGGGTTTTTGGTTTTTCTCTGGGGTTTCTTTTCAGTTAAGATTGATTGAATGAATAAACTGACCAGGGTTTGCCATATTTATAAAATTAAATATGGCAGTACCTAATAAAGAAAGCCCGTTTGATTAAAAGGTCCGTTAAGGTTATTTAATCAAACTCAAACTCTTTATTTAATTAATTAACTATTAATTAAATAACTTAACCCTTTAATTAATTAATTAACTATTAGTTAATCCAATAAAATATTCTAACTGATATTTTACATATAATAAATAACTATTTATTATTTATCTCTCACTCAATAATTAATTTGTACTAATTAATTATTCCATCAAAACCATTTGATCTCTAATTGGGTGTGTAGCAGTGTGACCCACTAGTGTCTTATAACATTGGACATGGTAAACCCTGTTACTATCTTGCACATAATCCTAACAGACTCCCACTTGTGCCAGACTAGTAACTGTACTGTTACCATTAGCCTAAGGAGGTCCCTAGCCAGACACTTAGGTTAACCAGGTTATAAGATCTCTTATATCCAGAGATACAATTCTTGAAATTGTACACAGGTTCATTCCTTTCGCACACGATACTTCTAAAATGATTTTAAGACATGGAGTGGAGGATTCATTTCTTAAATATCAAGTATTTCTTGACTCTGATTTCGATTGCCTGCAGTAACGGATATTACTAAATAACTCCTGTTATTCTATCCGGGCGTGGCCACGCGATTTCTGCCAATCTTAATCGTCAAGGGGCCCGGAAATATCTCTCTTTTGAAAGAGGTGCAAATCCCTTCTTGACTACTTGCATTTGGATCCACGGCTTCCGCTGCATCTAGTCACGTCCCGTATGGCCGCCCTGTTACGGTGCAGCGTTAGTACGAGCTAAGAGTACAACGGTCCTCGTGTTTCCAAACCAAATATCTCAGGTCTAAGGACAACCTATCAAGTCAGTGCTTATGACTGAGGCTCCATGAAGCAGACTTGATTACTGGTCACTTCCAATACTCAAACACTCCGATGAGTATCTATAAATACTTGGTCACATCACTTGTGCTTTTATTCTCTACTTTGAATAAATCATCAAGTATTTATAATAGCGTTAAACTTCCTATTGAAATTCCCATTTCAATAAGTGGCTACGGAAATTTAGATTTCATACAAAACTTTGTAAAATCATGGATACGTTAAATATGCAAAAATAGTTAATGTAGAACAATCATGAAAATAAAACCTCCATTTATTTCCAACACACTGTGAAATAAAACTTTACATGATTACATTGTTTCAAAATTAAACTATAGTAATAATTAATAAACTAAAAACTAGCTACTGGCTTCCAGGTACTGCATCCCAATGGAATTCGCATGTGCCTCATGCTTCACCCTTGCTAGTGGTTTTGTCAGCGGATCTGCGACATTATCTTCTGTTGGAATCTTGCATATTCTCACATCTCCTCTTCCAATAATCTCTCGGATGAGGTGATACTTCCTGAGCACGTGTCTTGACTTGTGATGCTCTCTAGGTTCCTTTGCTTGCGCCACGGCTCCCGAGTTATCACAGAATATATCGATCGGTCTCGAGATACTGGCAACCACTCTGAGATCCGATAGAAAATTCCTTAGCCAGACAGCTTCCTTTGCCGCATCAGATGCTGCAATGTACTCTGCTTCTGTAGTTGAATCTGCAATCGTGTCCTGCTTCGAGCTCTTCCATGAGATCGTACCTCCGTTGAGGGTAAAGACGTACCCTGACTGTGACCTGAAGTCATCTCTGTCGGTCTGGAAACTAGCGTCAGAGTATCCGGTGACACTAATTTCATCCTCAGATCCTCCAAAGACCAAGAACATTTCTTTCGTTCTTCTCAGATATTTAAGAATGTTCTTGACAGCCACCCAATGAGGTTCACCTGGATTCTGTTGATATCTGCTCGTAACACTTACTGAGTAAGCAACATCGGGCCTAGTACATATCATGGCATACATGATTGATCCAATTGCAGAAGCATATGGAACCGATTTCATTTTGTCCTGATCTTGACTAGAAACAGGACATTGTGTTTTACTTAACACTATGCCATGCTGCATCGGGATAAATCCTTTCTTGGATTCATCCATCCTGAATTTCTTCAGAATTTTATCGATATACGTACTCTGACTAAGTCCGATAAGCCGCTTGGATCTATTTCTGTAGATCTTTATATCAAGTATATAAGCGGCTTCTCCAAGGTCTTTCATCTGGAAACATTTGCTTAACCAGCTCTTCACACTCTGTAAAGTTGGTACATCGTTTCCTATGAGTAGAATATCATCTACGTATAAGACCAAGAAGGTTACTATGCTCCCACTGAACTTAGTGTAGACACACGGCTCGAACTCACTTTTGGTAAAACCAAACTCTTTGATTCGCTCATCAAAGTGTAAGTTCCAGCTTCTAGATGCTTGCTTTAATCCATAAATGGATTTTAGCAGTTTACACACCTTATTAGGATTCTTAGGATCTTCAAACCCCTCTGGTTGTTCCATATAGACGTCTTCTGTTAACTTTCCATTCAGAAAGGCTGTCTTGACGTCCATTTGCCAAATCTCGTAGTTAAAATACGCTGAGATGGCCATAAGAATCCTAATTGACTTTAACATGGCCACTGGTGAAAAGGTTTCATCATAGTCGATACCATGAGTTTGCGTGAATCCTTTTGCGACCAGTCTGGCCTTGAAGGTGTGTACATTTCCATCCATGTCGGTTTTCTTCTTGAAAACCCATTTGCGCCCAACAGCCCTACAGTGTTGTGGCAAATCAGTCAACTCCCAAACTTGGTTGTCGTACATGGATTGCATCTCGGCCTTCATGGCTTCCTGCCATTGTTCAGACTCACTGCCTGACATAGCTTCTCCATAGGATGTTGGTTCATTCAAGTCTCCACTGTCCTGAGAGACGAGAAATCCAAGATACCTATCTGGTTCTTGTCTTACCCTACTGGATTTGCGAAGGCCCTGTGTTTGCACTTCCTCAATCGGCTCTGATTGAGGTTCAACATTGCTATGTTGAATTTCTGGCTCAACAGTTGGTGCAGTGTTTTCTTCGTCTACTACCTGTAGATCTACATCCTTTCTGGTGTTCTCTAGACTGAGAAACTTTTCTTCCAGAAATTTTCCATTTCGAGCAACAAAAACTTTGTTCTCTTCAGGGTTGTAGAAATAATATCCCACGGTGGTCTTGGGATATCCAACGATGAAACACTTGTCGGATTTGGGCTTGAGTTTTTCTGAGGTGGGTCGTTTGACGTAAACCTCACAACCCCAAATTTTTAGAAAAGATATGTTGGGTTTCTTACCCTTCCATAGTTCATATGGAGTCTTTTCTACCGACTTTGTTGGCGCTCTGTTCAGTATGTGTGCTGCTGTTTCGAGCGCATGTCCCCAGAATGACATTGGCAGCGTAGAGTGACACATCATTGTTCGTACCATATCAAGTAAAGTACGATTTCTCCTTTCTGATACACCATTCATCTGAGGTGTATACGGAGGTGTGAGTTGGGATACAATCCCACACTCCATTAGATGATTGTCAAACTCGTCACTAAGATATTCGCCACCACGATCCGACCGTAAGAACTTGATCCTCTTGTCAAGTAGATTCTGTACTTCATTCTGCAATTCCTTGAATTTTTCAAAGCTTTCAGATTTATGTCTCATAAGGTAGACATAACCATACCTGCTGAAATCGTCAGTAAAGGTAATGAAGTACCGGTATCCTCCTCTTGCCACATGACTGAAAGGTCCACATACATCTGTGTGGATTATTTCAAGCAAGTCAGTAGCCCTTTCATTTTCATTGTTGAAAGGTTGCTTTGTCATTTTGCCAGATAAACAAGATTCGCAGTTATCAAAAGGTTTGTAATCGAAATTACCAAGAAAACCTCCTTTTAGGAGTAGTTCAACGCGTTTCTTGCTTATGTGGCCCAAACGACAATGCCAGAGGTAAGTCTGATCCTCAATATCCTTGGATCGTTTACTTATATGATAGATTTCACTACTGTTGTCTTCTAGATTTACTGTGTATAGACCATTCACGGGTGTAGCTTTAAAATAGAAAATATTATCTTTGAAGACTGAAATCATTTTATAATCATATTTATAATAAAATCCTTGGTCTACTAATATATCAAAAGACAAAACATTCTTAATCATATTTGGAATATAATAACAATTATCCAGTTCCAAAACTAGACCCGAGGGTAAACTAAGACTATAGGATCCTACAGCTTCAGCTATCAGCGGTGTGCCTTCGCCAACTCGTAGGTTCGAACGGTCCTTCCTCAGAGTCTTTCTTCTAGTGAATCCCTGTAAATGATTACAAATGTGGTTACCACTGCCTGTATCAATTACCCATGATTCATAAGAAGTGATTAAGCAATCCATCATAAAGATACCTGGAGCATCGGGTAAACCGATCTCTATCTGGTCGATATTCATCGAGTGCTCGCAAATATCCTCGCTGCCACACTCTGGGCAACTCAGATCTCCCAGCTCATCAATTATATCAGTGTCTATGAGATTTGCAGGTTCGGGTACTGGCTCTAGACTGGCCAGAATATCTTCATGAACTTTATCCACATCGTTCTTTGGTTCCTTCATGTAGGCACTAGCTGTGTCCTGAACTTCTTTTGTGAGGGAAAACCACATGAGATACACTAACTCTTCCTGAGTCATCTTGTACCCCAGACGTGATAAACATTTAAAAAGCCTTCTTATTTCAATAAGATGGTTTTTAACTGACTAACCCTTTTGCAGCTTCGGGGAGAGAATCTCTTGCATGATCAAAAGCTTACCCGTATGCTTGTAGAGACCTAACTGGTTCTCCACATTTTTCACAACCTCATGGCAGAATTTTACTCTTAAATCTCCCGTGAACTCGGGTGACATAGAGAAAAGTAGAATGGACATTACATCCGATTCATCTGCCATGAATCTAAAATACTCAGCAAATTCCTCTTCAGGGGCATTGCTTTTAGGTCGTGACATGGGCTTATTGATCACATAAAGCTTACCCTGGGCACTTAAAACATTATGTAAATGTAACTTCCAGACTGGAAAGTTCTGGCCCGTAAGCTTCCACTTGCCCATAATAAGGCGAAGTGATTCCTCAGGTAAATAAAACAGAATGCTAATTGGAGACATCTACAGAAGAATATAAATTCCAATTTAGTTTATAATTATAAAATTCTAATAAATTATGTCACACCCCGCTAAAGCGGAAACACGGAGTGTAACAGCGCAAAGTAGCACAACACAAGTATAGACAATAAACACCATAGCATATCAAAATAGTTAAGTCTACGCTATTACATCACGTTAAAGTCTTAGAATTATTACAAAGAGAATTAAACTACAACGGAAAGGAAATTTAGTCTTGATATGCATGAAGGTGTAACACACGTGCATTTCGTTCCTCTTACTTTGGTTCGCCTGAAAAGCATGAGAGTTAAAAAGTCAACTATCGTCATAGTTGGTGAGTTCACGGGTTTAACAACACACATATATAGTTCGCGTTCCAAAAATAATACCGGAGATAATAAGTTCAAGCAAAAAGCTTAATAGTTGGATCATGTGCGTACCCCGCGAGATCCCGGCATATGGTACTTATCATGCAATACTTACTCAGAATAGATTAACGAGCCACTACTAATCTCCTAAAAGCATAGTTTTTGCCCCGCAATGCCATGCTTATCGCAACATGACACAACAATCGTTCCACAAAAAGTAATTAAACACCAATCGTTATCGTTACCAACCCCGTTGCAAGCGGGGTACGAAAGGTGGGGTTGCCAACCCGATAGCGCTACCATTGATTACTCGGTCCACCGCAGTGAATTAGACTTAGTAGTGTGTACGAGGACTTGCGATAAGAAAAATACCCAATTAATCTAGATAAGTATGCATACCATAGCCACAAAAATCGTTCCAAAAACATATCGTTCCACAAAATCGTTCCACAAAATCGTTCCACAAATCGTTTCACAAATTGTTTTAAAAGTTTAATCAACCGGTAGTTTTATCATGCTTTTCACCCCAAAAATGTAAAAACGTAAAAAGGGGCCGTGAATAACTCACCGAGTTACTAGTTCGAGAGTCCCAAGTTAGCGAGGTTCCACCGAATTCCGACCTAGTGATAATAAGTATTTTAGTAAGTTCCTTGACCCAATTTAAGTTCCTTTAGTTAAGGTAAAATTATACGCGCGAACGAAATGTTAGTTTTTATAACGATTGTCGAAAAATACGTGTTCTTACGATTATAACCGAAATGTGATAGTTGGTGTATGGTCATGCATGTGTGTTTTATATTAATTCTACCTCAACTTATTCCTTATATAGTCTTTTTATGTCCAACAATTTATTCTTCTCAAGGGTGTTTTTAGAAAAATACTAGTTTACATAAAATAACACTTTTCAGTTTTTAACAATTCTTGACAGATTCGGAGGCTGTTTGGGGCAAGCATTTGGGTATGATCCACAACTCCAAAAATCACGAAATTTTAATATGTTTTAGCCATATGAGTTTACTATTTACTGACCAAATTTCATAATTTTTGAAAAATATTAAGATCCTCAAATAGAAGGTTTATTAAAATAGTGACAGCAACTAGAGCTGTTGCGCAACCTTTTTGTACGGACTGTTTGAGGGTCCGAAACTTGGAATTTTTGCAAACGGCCAGTGGGGTTTGAAAGATAACTCAATGAACTTGATTTTAAAAAAAAAAGAATCATGTCATTTGAACATTTTATGAAGGAGTTATGGCCTCTCAAAGTCGGGTCCGAATCTGTCCAGAATCTGTTGGACAAAATTTTAGACTAGTTTTTGTATAACACAAGATTTCTTTTGTTTAACAACTCTTATGATGATTTCTCTTTACCAAAGCTCAAGTCCAGATGTGTTTGAAGGAATATCTGTTGTTCCAGATTCAAGTTCTAATCAACATGCAATCAAGTAGAGAATGATTTGAAAGCCATATGTCATTGATTCTTGATGAATTGATTACACACACTATCCACACCAAGAACACACACACTTAAGAACTATAACTCTCAATTCACTCTCAATTTACACAATGATACGTATGCATGTTCTTATCACCAAACTAACTCACTTTGGGTATTTATACCCAAACATTAACAACCCTCAAGGTTTACAAGAATTACACAAACTACCCTAATAAAGGAAAACTATTACAGGTAAAGTAATAAAGGACTTAAAACAATAAACCAAGCTTTGACTTTGAAGACCACTTTGACTTTGCCTTTGACTTCAACTTTAGCACCATCTTGTGATCTCGGATACAATCCGATTTTGCACCCAACAATCTCCCCCTTTGGATTCGAGATCACAAAAAGAATTAGGCAAACGTCTTCAAGAAAGCATCAACACTTTAAACATCAACAATAAGCTTTCTTGAACAATAAGCTTCCGTAATAATCTTCACGAATCATCCAAATCTTCATGAAGCTTTAACAAACTTTGAACACGAAGCTTTAGCCAATCAAGATATCTTCAAATAATCACCAAACTTCAAACATCTCTCGCAAACATCTCTTGTCATATCTCGTAATCTTCTCTTTGATTTGACATTTCGGAACCATCTCCCCAAAATATCTTCAAAACATTTCTAAACTTTACATTTCTAAACCATCTCCCCCTTTTTTATGAAATATGAAATAATCATCAAAATCTATAGAAATGTAAGATCAGAACAACTCGTCACGTAAAGTTACAAACATGTTAACAAACCACCATAGATAGCAAAAACCATCTCACATAACCATCTCCGCCTTGTTACTTCAGAATTCCCCTTTTCACTCCAAATAAATCCGTCAATTCCAAATAAATCTATGAACGTTCCGACAAAGAAACAAATTCCTTGTGTGTATTTGTGATGAAAGAAAATAAGCATCAAGTGCTTTCATAAGGCTCAAAATGTGAAAACATTTCACGACTCGATGTGTAGAAATGAAGTTCGAAGGTAGGGCAGCTTCCTTCTGTTTCAATATCGATTTTCCAAATGAAAACCTGATAGATTATGTGCTGCGTCCCCGTGATAAATGAAACATCTCCTTGTTAAGAAGGAAATGAGTAGCTAGTGGGGTAAAAACGAGAGTCGGCATAGGGCTTTGCCTTGTTTCAATATCGGTCACCAAAGAATGTGAACCAATAGATTGTGTGGTTGCCCGGCTTAGAAAAGGTTGGTGCAGAGTTTTATTGTTCTTTTAACTCTGTTCTCACACCCTCCAATTCTTTTAAGCATCCTCACTTCTAACCAATCTCTCATTTTCTCGCTCAATCACTATGAGAATAACTCGACCACCTGAGTTATCTCCCCCACTCTTTGATGTAGACCCCTCACTCATTTCTCAAGGATAACTTCTTGGGTAGGATTGCCGGTTCTGGAAATCCATAGAAGTTCTATTAAGCTCACACATCCCATGAAATAAGTTTCCTAAACAGGAAAATACAATGATTCATCGGGTGAATCAATGAGCCAATATGAAACATGCTCGAACAAATATATATAAACAATATAGGAGCATACGAATGTCGTCAAACAAGTATATGAAAGGAAGAACATGAATGATATAAACTTGTTTGAGAAAACTGATTCATCATATGATATGAGATATACTCTTGAAAAGCTTTGGTTCACAAAGAATGGAAAGATATAGATATAACATTGAAGAACGTATCTGATCAAATAAACGATGAAGTACAAATAGGAAGATATCAAGCGAGCGTATTACCACCGAAAATATAGAGACGTGGTAATAACTAAGTCAAAAGAAGCTAAACCGGTGTGTATGAATACTTGAAAAGTATATGAAAAGATAATACGCAAGTATTAACCTTTGGAAACACACGGTTAGAAAATATCCGTCAACTCATCATGATATGAAAACATGTAAAATCACACTTCTAATTCGAAAAATCATTTGAGAATCGAGAAGTGAGTTTGAACATTTAAAAACAATTTGCATATCTGAAAGTTGTTCGTCTTTCAAATATGTAAGCATGAAAGCTTATTTGAACTCTCCCCCTAAAACGAATATCTCTTTCAAGTGAAGACAAGGTATGAAAAATGTTTTTAACTGTTCATTCCCTTAAAAAATTATATCGCATTTAAGTACTCCCCCTCAAATGGATAATCAATGATTTCTATTTAAAGCTCTTCCTCAAAGTTAGAAGAATACCTTGAAGACCATTTAAGCCCGGGTCTTGAACTTATTTATTCAAGAACCACTTGCACATTGAAGATCGGGTCCTAAACTGGTTTGATTAGGAGCCACTTGTCATTGAGGGACGGGTCCTAAACTGATATATTTAGGAACCACTTGTCATTGAGGGACGGGTCCTAAACTGATATATTTAGGAACCACTTGCTTGCAGAAACTCTCCCTTGAATAATGCATTAAAGATATGGGGACCTGCAAAAACAAAATCATACAGATTTTGGTATCCACTTGAAAGTGGATCCTCTTTTGTTAAAAGAAGTTGGTTTATAATTTGGAATACTATAAGTACCATACCAACTTTCTGACTTTTCTTTTCGAACAAACTTATTTGTTCCACAGTAAGAACAACATATTTTCTTTTGAGATAATCTGATCATATGATTTACAGAGTAAATTGGATCAGATTTGACAAAAGATTTAGCTTTAAAAACCTTGTTCTTTTGAACATTTTGTTTAGGAACAAATAACTTTGGTTTATCTACATTTGGTGTAGACCCTTTAACTTTCCAAACAAACTTACCTTTCTTTGAATGATTCTTACCTAAACCATCAATCTGATGATCATAGAAAAGATTAGAAGGACGAATCTGATTCTTTGGTGTAAAACTTTTTGTTGAAGAAACATCTGCATGAATAGAACTTGGAGCAGTTTTGAATGAACACTCAGAATCAGCATAATCAACATATGGTGATTGCACTATAACATCAGGACTCTTTGGTTCATTCAAATTGACTTTAAAAACAATATCTTCAAGATCTTTTACCATTGCAGATAAAAGATTCTTTTCTTCAACTGTTTCATCAAGTTTCTTTTTCAGATTAGAACTCATAATCTGTTCTTTCATGATATCAGAAGACAATTCAGATAATCTTAATGTAAGCTTCCTTACTTCTGTTTCAAAAACCTTCTTCTCCTCTTCAAAATCACTTTTCTCAAAGGTTTGTTTCTTTAGTTCAACAACCAGTTGTTCAAAACCTTTTATCTCACACTTTAAAAGGTGTTCTTTTCTTTTAAAAGCACTTCTTTCATCCGAAAGTTGCACTTCTAAATTAGCAATCTTCTTCCTAAATAGAACACTCTTTTCTTCAAAAGATTTTCTTTCTTTTTCAAAACCTTTACTCTCTTCCTCAAACTCAAACTCAACACATCTATCTTTTTCAACACGAACATTCTTTTTCTTCAAACCTTTCTTCTTACTTTCAAAAACATTCTTCTTTTTCTCAAAATCTTTTCTTTCATTCACAATCTGTCTCTCTAAATCAGAAATCTTCTTCGAAAGTTTATCACTTTTCAACTCAAAAGATTTTCTCTCTTTCTCAAAAACCTTTCTTTCTTCTTCAAAAACCTTTCTTTCATCTTGTAACATCTTTTCAATCTTAACCAACTCACTATCCACAACATTCTTCTTGTTGGTACAAGAATCGGTACAGGACTCAAGAGAATCAAAAACATTCATTCCATCATAAGAATTGGAATCATCATCATCATAACAACAATTAACATAACATGTTGATTCAGAAAACTCTTTGAAAATCTTGTTTTCTTTTTGCTCATCAAAAACTGATATCTTTAAAGAAAGTTCGTTAATCTTTGCTTCAAAAGCTCGTCTTTCTTTCTCAAAGTTACTTCTTTCGATGATCACGATTTTCTCAAAATCATTTACTTGGTTTGAAAGCTCTATCACTCTCGAATGAGAAGATATAAGTTTGTTTTCAACAACTTTCTTATCTTCATCTAATTCATGAACTTTCGTTTGCAAACATTCATTTTCTTTCCTCAAAGAAGTTACAAGTTTTAAGTTTTGAGCATTTCCAAAAGAATGTTTTAACATTTCATCATGCTCATTTTGCAAATCAGTTTTCAAACTTGTAATTAAACTTCTTTCATTAGAAAGTGACTCTTCAAGATTAGTAACTTTAATAAGAAGATCAGCCTTTTCAGCATTTGATATAGATAAACTTTGCTGAAGCTCAGTTATCTGTTTTGACAATTCTGAATTCTCCGATTCTTGCCCTTTTTCACTCTGTAATAACTTCTCTAAATCCACAATCTTCATTTCTAACAAAGATTTGTCAGAACTCAACTTTAGATTTTCCTGGTTTAGCTCAAAGACACGATGACTGTATGTCATATAATTCTTCCATAATGTATGATAGTCAACAGGCTCTGTCATCTCGACTAATCAACACTAGAACTTGAAAGTGATCGATAATTCACTGAAACTGATAGATTTCTTCTGAACTGTTGGAGGTATGCAAATCGGAACACTTCCTTTGATCAAATATAAGGTTAGTGACAAAAGTCAAAAAGTCAACTGAAAAGTCAACCGTGAATAGTGAAATCCCGAGAAAAAATATTTTTCAAAAATTTGAAAGTTGATTTTGACCGCGAAATTGAAATCTTAGTCCAAAAATGCAACCTCTCGGAAATCACCAAAATCTCGGAAAAACCGGCATTTTTCGGGAAAAAAATGACCTTCTTAAAAATGACTGAACTTTTTCACTGTAGAATCAGATAAGAAGTCTAAAAAAGTTTACGTGAAAAAACGCCCGAAAAACGCTCCCAGACTCTTAAAATAACCCGATTCGGAAAACACTAAATCCGAATCGGATTTTTTTTCAATTTTCCGAATCGGAAAATGATGTTTTCCGAATCGGAAAAGAAATTATGAACAGAGTTCCTAGATAAAATTCGAGTTGGTATTTGGTCAAATTCCGAATCGGAAAATGATGTTTTCCGAATCGGAGTTTGATTAATACCAAGTCGGAAAACGAGTAAAACTACCTTCGAACACAATTTCCGAATCCAAAAAATTTTCCGATTCGGAAAACTTCAAAAATTCCGATTCGGAAAACTTGAATATCCCAATTCGGAATTTATGAATATTCCGATTCGGAATATATGAACACCAATTCGGAAAACGAGAGAAAAACCGAGCAGAAGGTAAAAAACTCAAAAATTACAGCTCTAAACACCAAATTTTGACTCTAAATCACTTCCTAACACAGTAAAAACATCATATTAACCACAAACAATCAAATTCAGATCCAAATCATGATCAAATGAAGAACATCAAAACTCAAACCTCCATTTTCAAAAAAAACATAAAAAAGTCAAGAAATCATACCAAATTCAATGAATTTCCAGCTCTGATACCACTTGTTGTTCCAGATTCAAGTTCTAATCAACATGCAATCAAGTAGAGAATGATTTGAAAGCCATATGTCATTGATTCTTGATGAATTGATTACACACACTATCCACACCAAGAACACACACACTTAAGAACTATAACTCTCAATTCACTCTCAATTTACACAATGATACGTATGCATGTTCTTATCACCAAACTAACTCACTTTGGGTATTTATACCCAAACATTAACAACCCTCAAGGTTTACAAGAATTACACAAACTACCCTAATAAAGGAAAACTATTACAGGTAAAGTAATAAAGGACTTAAAACAATAAACCAAGCTTTGACTTTGAAGACCACTTTGACTTTGCCTTTGACTTCAACTTTAGCACCATCTTGTGATCTCGGATACAATCCGATTTTGCACCCAACAATATCAACTTCTTAAAACACATTTACACATGCATTTACATATATACCAAATTAAAAATCTAGATTATAATCATAAGCCATCAACTCACTTATTGCTTGAATTTTTGATGATCCAAGCAAAGAAAAGGGTATTTGGCTATATGAAATCATCCATACCTCATGCAAGGTGGTAGATGATCATGAGAAGATAGGAATCACTAGTCATCAACTCACTTATTGCTTAGCAAAGAAAGGGTATTTGACTAGTGATTTCATCTACACCAAGTATGGTGGATTGTTTGTATAAAAGAAAAGAAGTACTTGAATTAAAAGGTACTAGATTATATATAGTAATATATGAACAAGAATTTAAAGGATGAACAAGAATTATAAACAATAATTAAGAGTTTTGAAGATCATTCAAACTACCCAACTTATTTGGTTGATCATAGATGTTTTCCTTGCTTAAATGCAAGTTACTTCCATCTCACAACATTGGGAGATGATGATTTAGAGAAGAAGATTGATGAAGATCATCATATTTACCTTGAATGTGTTCTTGAAGATTGATGAATATCTTCAAGAATAGGAGAAGTGTATGAAGAAAGCTAGAGAGAAAGTTTCTAGTGAGAAGTTAGAGAGAGAGAGGTATAGGTGAAAATGGTGAGGATTGAATGAGGGAGTGGGGTATTTATACCCAAAAATCAAAGGGTGAGGGTGGTGTGGGTGGTGGCATGTGGCCGGCCAAGGGGAGGAAAAAGGGGGGGTTTGATGGTGGTGTGATGTATTGAGTTGAAGTGTAGAGTGTGTAAGTGAGATAAGTGTGTATTGGTTTGTTTTGGAATCTTTGTCTCTCATTAAATCAAACCATGTGCACTCGAGGATGGTTTTTCTTTTTGAAATTAAAATGGCTGGACTTTTAACACAATTAGGTTGATTTGTTGGATTTTTATAGTATTGGGTGTAAAAAGCTGCTAAAATTGGAAACCGTTACCGAAAACGCGCGTTTTTGCGATTTTTGCGTAACGAAAGCAGTTTTTCGTATTTTTATTAAGGAACTTATTAGAAATTAATATTTTTGATATTTTGGGTCAATTAGAAATTAATTCGACAGTCTAGTGGTCGGAATCGGGACCTGCTGATAACAGTCAGTCGGTTTTGCATACCGACTATAGTGGCGACTCAATAATCGTAAAAGGCACTTTTCTAGCCTTTTCACAATAAATATTGTCATATAATATTGTTTTTGTCAAAATGACAGTATTAAGATACTGTTCCGCCCCGGTAAATCAGTTAAAGTTTTACTGACCTGAGGTGGGAAGTGGAGGGTTGTCACAAATTATTACCCTTAAAATAAATTTATTAGACTAGAATCCATATTTCACATGTGTCGGGAAGCATGTGATCATGTCAAACCGACTCATGCGATTTATGGTAGGTAAAACTATATCAATCGTATTTTAACTCGAAAATACGACTTCTAGATCGTCGGGACATCGGATATTTATAATCCGTGCATATTTAGTCCCTCTAGTGCATTTTGGCCTGGTACCACCCAGTGAATAAATAATTACCAAAATAGATTGCACCACCCGGGACTTGGACAAACTCTGGCCGGTACCACCCGGAGATAATTCGCAGAGTTTTATCACCCTCCAGTTTCGGTTTGAACACGGGCGTTCATAGTGTGTGCACTTACAACGCCCTATGTACCTTACACCGGAGGTGCCCCAAAAGTGGGTTGCACTAACTAATCTATGATTTGAACAAGGGTCAAAATTGCCAGTTTCCTTTTTCAAAACCTTTGAAAAAACTGGATCCAAATACTAACTGTATTTGTATCCTTTTATTTTTAAACAATTTGTTCAAAAAGAGCAATTTATATTTAATAGCAATTACGTAAATTAAACAACCACGCAATTTAAATATAAAAAGCACAGTCATAGCTTAAACCCTTAAACTAATGTTGTTCTGTGAGCCAACACAAAACAACGGTCTCAACCCTAAGTGACAAAAGTCTTCAACTTCTGGCACTCCCACTGGCTCCGAGATCCATGGCCGTCGTCTTGTCTCCGTCTCGATGTAATTAAAATAATTATTACAAAAGGGTTGTAAATGGCACGCAGGCCTCCAACTAGTCTAACAAAAATAGTTAAAATTACAAAAGGGTTGTAAACGGCACGCAGGCCTCCCTTATAAAACAGATAAAATTAAAAACACAACCACGGGTCTAAAAGGGTTCAGCTATGACTCATCATAATTAAATAATTAAACGCAATTGGATAATTATAAAATTAACAATTTAATTTTGGAAACTTAAAATTAATTCAATCTTGAACTGTTTTAACCTATCTGGTAAAAACGATTCTCAATTCCAGACCTATCCGAAAACGAATCTCGCACGGGACCCGTTTACGAAAAACTTACCGAAAAACATATTGGTTACGATCTCATTAATCAATTGATCAACTAATCGTGACCACTGGTTTGTTTCCGCTAACGACGATGACGACGAACGCCACCATCGCCGCCCGTTCGAGAACAACCGGCAACGGCCGACGCCACCCAACGGCAGCCATCGACCGCCGCCGTGGCTGTCGATCTCGATCGCGACGACGACAGCAGCAATTGCCGCCATCGCCGCCGCTGTTCCGGCGAAAACAAAACCACGCCACCGCCATCGTTAGACCACCAACGACGGCAGCAGCTTAGCGCCACCACCGTCACCGTGGATGCGACGACAGCGGCAGCCACAGCCACCACCATCGCCGCGGATGCGACGACAGTAGCAGCCACAGCCACCACCATCGCCGCTCGATCGGCTCACGTAAAACAACCACCATCGACCGCCACCACCACAATCGGTGGTGTGGCTATGTCGATTTCAATTAACCACCATCGCCACCATCGACCGACAGCAGCTACGGCTGCCGCCATCGACCGGTGGTCCCGATTCGAGAATCGCCACCACCACCACAATCGGTGGTGCGGTGGTGGCCATCGACTGCAGCCGACGCCGCAACCACCAATCGGGTGGTGCGGCCGGCGATCATGACAGCCGACGCCGCAACCACAGTCAGTGGTGCAGCCGGCGTTGTTTTTCCGGTGGTCGGTGGTTCGATCGGCTAACTGCCGTTGTTCCACCACGGCTTTTCGATTCGATAGGCTTACGATAAAAACATAATTTTTATAAAACCTATTCATCCAACAATTATATAAACCTGATCTGTAGGTTTAGGAAGTGGCTCTGATACCACTGTTGGGAATCGTAGGCTACAAAACATGCACAGCGGAATAAAATTGCCCGATTCCCAGTCGAGGATCCAATCCTAAACTCATACAGACACAAAAAGAGGGTTACGAAAAATTACCTCGTTGTTGGTTTATACGAACGGAACTGGACTGCTGGCGGGGAATACACCACTACTGCACCACCGTGAGATTGGCTGCTAGACCGCCGTGGGTTCCTCTAGAAAATCGATGGAGAGAGAGAGATGGGAGGGTTTTTGGTTTTTCTCTGGGGTTTCTTTTCAGTTAAGATTGATTGAATGAATAAACTTACCAGGGTTTGCCATATTTATAAAATTAAATATGGCAGTACCCAATAAAGAAAGCGCGTTTGATTAAAAGGTCCGTTAAGGTTATTTAATCAAACTCAAACTCTTTATTTAATTAATTAACTATTAATTAAATAACTTAACCCTTTTATTAATTAATTAACTATTAATTAATCCAATAAAATATTCTAACTGATATTTTACATATAATAAATAACTATTTATTATTTATCTCTCACTCAATAATTAATTTGTACTAATTAATTATTCCATCAAAACCATTTGATCTCTAATTGGGTGTGTAGCAGTGTGACCCACTAGTGTCTTATAACATTGGACATGGTAAACCCTGTTACTATCTTGCACATAATCCTAACATGATTAATTTATAAGTCTTATTCTACTTATACCATGGCTAGGCATAGGTGATCAGGCTCTGCCTATCTATGATATATCAAAATAATACCTATCCTAATCATCTTAGTAGTAAAATTTGAAAGGATTATGTGCAAGACAGTAACTAGGTTTACCGTGTCCAATCTTATAAGGCACTAGTGGGTCACACTGCTACACACCCGAATAGATATCAGTTGGATTTACCAGTTGTGTGGAATTAATTAGTTCGTATAATTAATTAATTAAGAGAGAAAATAAATAATAGATAAGTCTATTTATTATTTATGGGATATATATTAATAGTTAATTAATATATGGAAAGGTTTAATTAAAGCCTATCGGGCTTGATAATTAAACGGGCTTTTCTATTGGGTAGTTACCATATTTACTAATATAAATATATGGTAAACCTAAGACTTTCTCATAATTCCATCTCATTAGTAACTTAGAGAAAAAGAAAAGCCTAAACCTCTCTCTCTCTCTCCCAAAATCGTCCCACACACACACACTCAACCAGTTTTCGGGTTTTGAGTTATTGGGTAATCCTAAGGCGGTCTAGCAGCGGTTCTCGTGGTGGTGCAGTAGCGGTGTATTCCCCGTTAGCTTTCCGGAAACCGTTTGAATTTAATCCTATAAGGTATTGTTCTAAACCCTCTTGTGATTGCATCTAAATCTGTTTAGGTTGGATCTTCTGGTTTGGGAATGCAGTTTTTATTCCGCTGTGCATGTTTGGTTTTTACCTGCAATTCCCAACAGTGGTATCAGAGCCACTTCCTAAACGTTTAGATCAGGATTGTTTGTTTCTGATAAACTGTTTATCATTGTTTAGATTGTGTTTGTTAAAAAAATTCGATTTTTATCTGTTTCTTTAAAAATTGGATTTTTATCGTTATCGCACGAAACCGCGATCATCGGTGGTGGTATCACGGCCGTTTGCCGAACAAACCACAAACCGATCGCCGGCCACCACGATCGGTGGCAACGGCGTCGGTCCGACTGCCCGCCGCGCCCCGCGGTGGCATCGGGGCTGATGGTCGAGAAACCAGGCAGCGGTTGCGGTGGCTTTGGCCATCGCGGCTGTTGCGAGGCCAACAACGATGGTGGCGGTACCGCTGCTGTCGTCGTGCGGCTGTAAGCGGTGGTGGCGGCGGCTATTGCCGTTGCTGCCGTGTAAACCGCGGGCCACCAAGCCAAGCCGCCGGCTGCCTTGCAGCCTCGCCGGGCGGCGGCGGTGATTGATTTTGTTCCTCGCCAAACCACCGAGAATGGTGGTGGTGGCGATGCTGTTGCCTAGCGACGGCGGCAGGAGGATGGTGGTGGTGGCGGCGGCCTTGGCCGTTGTCATCGGTTGAACTGCAAACCACCAGGCCACCCGTCGGCTGCCCTAAGGCCGAGCCAAGGCGGTGGTGGTGGCTGTTTGTCTTTCGCGAACGCAAGCCGCACCACCGTGCGGTGGTAGCGGCGTTTGTTGTTGATGATACCGCCGGCCACGGCGGCGATGGCGGCTGCGGCTGCTGTTGTCGCCGATTGGCCTAGCGGCGGCGGCGGTGGTGACTTTGGTTGCCGCTGCTGTCGCCGGTGGTGATTTCGGGTAGATCGCCAACGATCGGTGGCGACGGTGGCTCCGGCTTCGTTGTCATCGATGACCGATAGCAACGATAAGCGACTGTTCGTTGCTATTGTTGCTATCGGTGGAGGAAACGGATAGGTTTTCGTGTGGATAGGGTTGTTTTAACCAGATAGGCTAAAACTCCGGATAAGATTAATTTTACGTTCTTAAAATTAATTTTAGATAATTATAAAACCAGTTTAGTTTTGTAATTTGGTTGAATCATATTTATCGTAACGGCTTTATTTCAAATTTGTTTTATTTGAACTGTTAGTTGCGAGTGTCATAGCCAAGCCCCAGACCTATGGTTGTGTTTTATTTTATTTTATCTTTGTTTTAGTAAGGGAGGCCTGCGTGCCATTTACAACCCTTTTATTGTAATTTTTATTTTATGAATTTTTAAATTACGCCGAAGACGGAGAAAAACCATAGAGACGGACTTTGGAGACACAACCGAGGATGTCGGAGCCAGTGGGAGCGTTCTACCTTCATGCCTTGTGCGTTGCTTGTCACTTAGGATAAAGACCGTCAGTTTAGTGTTGGCTCACTTTACTGACAATAGTTTAGGGGCAAAAGCTATGACACAGTATTTTTACGTTTTTGTATAATTGCGTGGTTTGATTTAATTGCGTGGTTGTGATAAAACGTAGTTTCTAAAATCTAATGAGATGTTTTATAAAAACCTAGAGGTTCGATTACAGAGTGTTTTTCGAATCAGTTTTAAAATTAAGGTTTTTGAAAAACTGGCTAAAAACCCCTTAGGTTTAAAAATCTTAGATCACGTGAGTGCGACCCACTTTGAGACCCTTTTGGCGTAAGGTACGCGGGTGTTGGAAGTGAGCAAGCCTTGGACATCCGCGTTCAAACCCCAAGTTGAAAGGGGTGTGACAAGTACACCCAGTCTCAAGTGGTGCGATCTATTTTGGTTTTTGTAACAATTTACCGTGTCGTATCGGGCCAAAGCGCACTAGAGGGACTAAATATGCACGAATGTAATATTCGATGTCCCGACGTTTTAGAAGTCGTATTTTCGTTTAAAATGTGATTGGTATAAGTGGTTACCTACCAGAAATAGCATGGGTCGGTTTGTGTGATCAAGCCGCTTACCGACACATGTGAAATATGGATTCTAGTCTAATAAACTTATTTTTCTAAGGGTAATAAATTTATTAGAACTTTTATAATCAATAAACTAAATCGGAATTTATTCTTTATGTAGATGTCTTATACTACCGTTCCGTTTTATTCACCTGAGGAATCACTTCGCCTAATTATGGGCAAGTGGAAGCTTACAGGCCAAAACTATCCAGTTTGGAAGTTGCATTTTGATAATGTCTTGCGGGGCCAGGATAAGCTTTATGTGATCAATAAACCACTGTCACGACCTAAGAGCAATGCCCCTGAAGAGGAATTTGCTGAATATTTTAGATTTATGGCTGATGAATCTGACGTGATGTCTATTCTATCTTTCTCTGCTTCGCCCGAGTTCACGGTCGATCTCAGAGTTAAGTTCTGCCATGAGGTCGTGAAGAGTATAGAAAACCAGATTGGCTTCTATAAGAATTGTGGTAAATATTTGATCATGAAAGAAATCTTTTCACTGAAGCTGAAAAGAGGCCAATCTGTTAAAGATCACCTCCTAGAGATAAGGAGACTCTTTAAGTGTTTGTCACGACTTGGATACAAGATTACTCAGGAGGAGCTTGTGTATCTGATGTGGTTCTCACTCCTGAAGGAGATTCGTGCCACAGCTAGTGGATACATGGGAGAACCCAGAATGGACGTGGCAAAGGTTCATGAGGATATTTTGGACAGTCTGGAGCCAAAAGAAGCAAGTGCTGATTTCATGGACACTACTGATTGGATTGATGAGCTGGGAGATCTAAGTTGCCCAGAATGTGGTAGCCAAGATATCTGTGTCCACTCATTCAACGTTGACCAGATGGACATCGGTCTATCCGATGCGCCAGGTATCTTTATGATAGATTGTTTGATCACTTCTTATGAATCATGGGTACTTGATACAGGAAGTGGTAACCACATTTGTAATCATTTACAGGGATTCAAAAGAAGGGAGACCTTGAGGAAGGATCGTTCGAAACTACGAGTCGGTGAAGGCACGATGCTTGTAGCTGAAGCCGTAGGATTTTACAGTCTTAGTTTACCCTCGGGTCTAGTTTTGGAACTCGATACTTGTTATTATGTTCCTAAGATGATAAAAAATATTCTTTCTTTTGATTTGTTGGTAGACCAAGGATTTTATTATAAATATGATTATAAAATGATTTCTTGCTTTAAAAATGACATGTTTTATTTCAAAGCAACTCCTTCGAATCGTCGAATGGTCTATACATATTAAATCTCCAAGAAAGTAATAACGAAATCTATCATATAAGTAAAAGATCCAAGGACATCGAGGATCAAACTTACCTCTGGCATTGCCGGCTTGGACATATAAACAAGAAACACGTAGAACTACTCCAGAAAGGAGGACTTCTAGGGACTTTCGATTTTAAGCCCTTTAGTAATTGCGAATCTTGTTTGTCGGGTAAGATGACAAAGCATCCTTTCAACAAAGACAATGAATGGGCCAATGACTTGTTGGAGATCATACACACTGATGTGTGTGGACCTTTCAGTCATGAGGTAAGAGGAGGATACTGGTACTTCATTACCTTTACTGACGATTTCAGTAGGTATGGATATGTCTACCTGATACGACATAAGTCTAAAACTTTCGAGAAATTCAAAGAGTTTCAGAGTGAAGTACAGAATCAACTTGACAGGAAGATCAAGTTCTTGAGGTCAGACCATGGTGGAGAATATCTTAGCCTGGAATTTGACAGTCATTTGAGAGAGTGTGGGATTGTTTCACAACTCACCCTTCCGTATACACCACAGATGAATGGTGTGTCAGAAAGGAGGAATCGTTCCCTGCTTGACATGGTACGATCAATGATGTGTCGTTCCACGTTACCAGTATCATTCTGGGGACACACGCTCGAAACAGCAGCAAACATACTGAACAAAGTGCCAACTAAATCGGTAGAAAAGACTCCATATGAACTATGGACAGGCAAGAAGCCTAAGTTGTCTTTTCTGAAGATTTGGGGTTGCGAGGTATACGTTAAGCGTACAACCTCGGAGAAACTCAAACCCAAATCAGATAAGTGTTTCTTCGTAGGCTATCCCAAGAACTCACTGGGGTGTTGGAATTATTCTTGCTTTTGATGAACAAATCACATGTAAATAAGAATACACTTTTAATCTATTGATACTTGCAAATTTTGTTCATACAATTTACACATACATCGACCCTATTTATAGACAACGAAACGGTGGTTGGGATGTCAACCGCCAACCATCAACCGCCATAACCAACTATAACTACCAACCGCTATAACTAACTTTAACTAACTTAACTAACTAACTACCCTAACTACCATTCGGTTGGTAACTAACTAACTAACCAACGTAACCGCCATGCCTAACTAACATAACTTCCATAATACATACATACTTTCTTGATATAATTAACCCAAAAGTTTAGGTTAACTATCAACACTCCCCCTTAAACTAAACTTTTGTTTAAGGTAGGTCTTCAACTTGCTTTTATCTTGCTCTTCACAACAGTGTTGGTCCTTCGTCATCATCAATGAGATAAGACTCTTCTTTCTTGTCTTTCTTGTGTTTCCATTTCGAACATTCCCTCGCAAAATGGCCGAAATCGCCACATTCATAACATCTGAAAGTGCTCTTGTCTTTAGTTCCTTGATTTGTACTTCTTCCACGTGCATTTGAACTATTCTTCCATTTCATGTTTTCCTTGGCTTCGTTGTTGGAATTTTTACCTCGCCATTTACCACGGCTTTGGTTGATTGAACTTGCCATTAGAAGTTTGTCTTGATCATTTGCCTCTGGTATGTCTTGACTTTTGATACGTTCTTCAAAGGCTGTTAATCTTCCAACGGCTTCTTCAAACGACATTGTGTCTAGATCTTGATATTGTTCAATGGTTGCCACGATTGGTAAAAACTTCTTTGGAACCGAATTAAGTAATTTTCTCACAATTATCTTGCTTTCGAGTGTAGTTCCAAGATTTGTAAATATTGCCTTCATGTTGCTCAATTTGCTTGCAAAACTACTTACGGTTTCGCTTTCTTTCATCTTTAAAGACTCTAGTTCGCTTCTCAAAGTTTGCGAGCGTGCCTTTTGAACTAAGTCTACTCCAATGAAACGAACTTTGATTGAGTCCCAAACTTCCTTTGTAGTCGAGCACTGTGCTACTTGCATTAGGACATCTTCGGGCAATGTTTGAAAGATCATTGCCTTTGATGTATATGCTTTCTTCTCATCCACCGCATCTTTAACATCAATTGTTTCCCACAAACCATGGGCCTTCAATATTGTTTCCATCAACAATGCCCACGTAGTATAGTTTGTTTCAGTCAATTTTGGACATTGTAGTAAAACATTTCCTTGTTCTCGAACTGATGTACTGCTTGATGCGTTATCATGTTTGTTGCCGTCTTTTCCTGTCATGCTTGCTTGTTTTTAACTTGCTTACTTCTTACAAATCAGAACCAAAAATGGTTTCTGGTTTTCTTGCTCTTGAGTTTAATCGAAAGATCAAAACTCTTCCTTATTACTGGCCAACTTGCTAACCAGGTTTTCTTGCTAAACTTGCTCAATATTGACCAACTTGCTAATCAATATTGTTTTTTCCAGACCCACTTGCTAATCTGGCTCTTGCTGCACGTATCTGACCCACTTGCTAATCAGTTCGTGCCTCCTGACTCACTTGCTAATCAGGTTCTTGCTTGCTTTGATCAAATAATTGATCCTTTCTTGCTAATATTAAACCGATGATTCTAATATCTTGCTGGTTTGAATCAAGGGTTCCACTTGCTATTTGAATCTTAAGGTTCGAAACTTGCTATGAACCAAAGGATTCGGTTTTGACTTGCTATGAATCACTAGGATTCGGTTTACCTTGCTATGAACCACAAAGGGTTCATATTGCCTTGCTATGAACCAAAAAATGGTTCGGTTTGTAACTTGGGCTTGATGAAGGGTTGTGTCGCTTCTTCACAAAGATATCGATTTCTTTACAAATTCGATGGGACTTTCTGATTTTTTTCAAGAAATCGCAACCTTTTTTTTTGTTTCTTGCAATCAGCGGTTTTGATTAATCGAAATCGCAGCCTCTTTGTTTCTATTTCACTTGAACAAACGATTTTCTATCAGATGTTCTTGGGGCTTCGCTTGCTACGTTCTTGCCTGAAATCGATGGTCTTCTTGACCGATTGATTTCCCCGGTTGTTCTTCTCCGGTTCTGTTTCTTCTCCACTCTATGATTCTCAGGTTTCCTTCTCTCTTCTTTCTTACTTGATTGATTCCCGGAATCGTTCTTGCTCTGATACCAATTGTTGGAATTATTCTTGCTTTTGATGAACAAATCACATGTAAATAAGAATACACTTTTAATCTATTGATACTTGCAAATTTTGTTCATACAATTTACACATACATCGACCCTATTTATAGACAACGAAACGGTGGTTGGGATGTCAACCGCCAACCATCAACCGCCATAACCAACTATAACTACCAACCGCTATAACTAACTTTAACTAACTTAACTAACTAACTACCCTAACTACCATTCGGTTGGTAACTAACTAACTAACCAACGTAACCGCCATGCCTAACTAACATAACTTCCATAATACATACATACTTTCTTGATATAATTAACCCAAAAGTTTAGGTTAACTATCAACATGGGGTACTACTTCTATAATCCTAGCGAGAACAAAGTATTTGTGGCTCGCAATGGAGAATTTCTGGAGGAGAAGTTTCTCAATCAAGAGAATACCAGAAATGATATAGACCTACAGATAGTAGAGGAAGATACACTTGTACCGATTGTTGAGCCAGTCACTCAACAAGATAATGTTGAGACTCAACCGGAAACGGTTGAGGAGGTGCAAACACAGGACCTTCGCAGATCCACTAGGATAAGGCAAGAACCAGATAGGTATCTTGGATTTCTAGTATCCGAGGACGGTGGAGACCTGAATGAGCCTACATCCTATGGAGAAGCTGTATCAGGCAATGAGTCTGAACAATGGCAGGAAGCCATGAAGGCAGAGATGCAGTCCATGTACGACAACCAAGTTTGGGAGTTGACAGATTTACCCCAGCACTGTAGGGCTGTTGGGCGTAAATGGGTTTTCAAGTAGAAAACAGATATGGACGGAAATGTGCACACTTTTAAGGCTAGACTGGTCGCAAAAGGTTTCACGCAAACTCATGGTATCGACTATGATGAAACTTGTGAGGTCCAAACAATCAAACAACGAGATGATTAAACAAGAAATAAAGAAGATGAAGATGAAAAGTTTCTTGTATTTTATTGTGAGAGCTCTCAAGCTACAAGAAAAACACACACACTTCACCTACTAGACTCTCATTGAAATGATTTCCACAATGATTTTTCACACCTTTCTCTCAACCCTAAACCCCTTTATATATGGGGCCTAAATACAAAAGCCCAAGCCCAAGCCCATTAACTAATTAACTAGCTAAACTAATTAATTCTTCTCAAAGCTTCCTTTATAAAACTTTCTAATTAGGACAATTTGGTCCTAACAATCTCCCCCTAAAGTTTTGTAAAGGAAGCATCTCTGATCTTCTCCCCTAGCTTTCGTGAGAAAACTCTAGTGGCGTTCGGCTACATTTTGATCTCCAAGCTCCCCTTACTCTTCATCTTCAGTTTCAACTGAAAGACCAGATCCAATTTGCAATAACCGCGACTGATTGCACAAACTACAACTCAACCTGTAAATAACTCGACACGTTTGATAACCGCAGAATACAACAGCTTGAACTAGAGCATGTTGATTCATCCAACTATGTTGATCTCCCGCCAAGAAAAACAAAGGGATAGATGCATGTGTGAGTTACCGTGCAGATCAGCAAGAAAAGTAAAGGTTCTGTCTTTGACCCCTTGTTGAATAAGAATTCAGCATAAGAGCATTAAATCTGATAAGCTCACCACTGGGAACACTGAAGCTTGGATCACCGAAACACCGTATGGAATTAGAAACTGGGAGTAGATGTTGAACGAGATACTCTGCTTTGATCTCTCTACTACTCAGGAAATAGTCGATTTCCTGGAATCTTCCAAAATGTCAAGCAATCAGATCCAGATCTAGTCTTCTTAGTCAGATGGATGACGACCGTCACTCAAAATTCTAAATCGCAACTGAACCTCCACAACGGTGAAATGGTTAGGAATTAATCACGTTACAACAGTACCATTCACCGAAGCTGGCATCCAAGGAAAAACTCAACTCCACCGGACAGGAGGAATAATTCCATCGAGGAAAAACTCTAGAATAATGGTTGCAGAGAGTCAGGCTTCTGAGTAATCTAACCAAATGCAGAATCCGTTCACCGTCGTTCTGAAATCGTTACAAATCTGACATGTCTTCAAAGAATCTGGAGCAGTTGGGGAAATGAGAGAAATTCAATTTTCACGATTGAAAACTGAATTTGGGCTAAAAACCGGGCTGATGTGATCTTTACGAATTAATTGGGAAAAAAAGGTGGCTATTTAAGCACAGGGGTTTTGAAACATCAAATGTATCTGATTTTGGGTTGGTCTAGATCGCAGCGGAATATGATCTTGAAAGCTTATCTGAAGATGATACTCGAGTTGGGAAATGCAGTCACCCGAGTCGGAAATGGAGTTGGGAAAGTTTAACAAAAAATGAACATAACCTTGACTCAAAAGCGAGTCGAGAAACCTCGAAAACCCGAAAGGGGTATTTCATGTTTCCCGAGTCGGAAGATAGGAACAGCAAGGTAGTTCAAGAGTCTAACAAAATTTGAACATACCCTCGTCTCAAGAGCGAGTCGGAAAACCTAGAAAACCCGAAGGGGTATTTCATGTTTTCCGAGTCGGAAAATGAGAACAATAAGGTACTCCAAATTTTTTTTTTACTATTCATCCGGTTCGGAAAACACTATTCACCGGTTCGGAATTTTTTTTTTTTTTGGATTCGGAGAATATGAGTTTTCCAACTCGGAAAACTTGAAGATTCGAGTTTTCCAACTCGGAAAACATGAATTTTCAGCCCAAAACTTCAATCCAGATCCAAAAAATGAAGCAACTTGAAAAATAGAAGAGATCAAGCTCAAAGTTGCTTCAAAACATAACCCAAACACCCATTTTCATCATCTTCATCAAGATCCAAACCCCAAAAACCCCAAAAACTCAAAATGAAACTTTTTCAAAAAAAAGTTTCAAAAACCCAATAACAACATCTCTAGTTGTTTGATTTAATAGGAACAAACAAATCTAATGATTTGTTTGACTCTGATACCATTTGTGAGGTCCAAACAATCAAACAACGAGATGATTCAACAAGAAATAAAGAAGTTGAAGATGAAAAGTTTCTTGTATTTTATTATGAGAGCTCTCAAGCTACAAGAAAAACACACACACTTCACCTACTGACTCTCATTGAAATGATTTCCACAATGATTTTTCACACCTTTCTCTCAACCCTAAACCCCTTTATATATGGGGTCTAAATACAAAAGCCCAAGCCCAAGCCCAAGCCCATTAACTAATTAACTAGCTAAACTAATTAATTCTTCTCAAAGCTTCCTTTATAAAACTTTCTAATTAGGACAATTTTGTCCTAATTAGTGAAAGTTTTATAAAGTAAGCTTTGAGTAGGTTTATTTTGTAATTAGCTAGTATTTGTAGCTAATGGGCTTGGGTTTGGGCTTTTGTAAATGGACCTTATATAAAGGGTTTAGGGTTTGGGAAGAGAGGTGTGAGAATCCATTTTTTCAATGAGAGTCTAGTAAGGTGTTTGTGTGTGTTCTTGTTCTTGAGAGTTCTCTCTACTAAATGCAAGATCTTTCCATTTTCTCTACTTGCTTTCTTGTTGAATCCTCTTATTGTTTGATTATTTGGGACCAACAAATGGTATCAGAGCACAATTGAAAATGATCAATCATTTGGGCCAAATAACATCAAAGCCCATTAAGAAATTGTGGCCCGAAAAGAATAAAACTCCAAAGCTCGATTGATCGGATAATCTTGAAGAACTTGAGAGCGCGTCTGAAGATAATTCCCGAACTGAATTAGAACAATTTAACATCATTGGGAAGAAATTCGGTCAAAAAGTCCCAAACCCTGGAAGTCCCAAATCAGAAAAAATAAAATTTACTGAAAAAGATGTGAAAATCTTAAACTCTAGGGGCTGAATATGTAAAAATCCAGAACTTTTAACGCTAGGGGTTAATCTTGTAAACATTCAGAACTTGAACTTGAGGGACCAAATCTGAATATTTCTCCAAAGTTGACAAATAAATAGTCTTAAAACTTGAAAATTTAAAATGTCAATCAAATCAAACTATAAGGGCCAAATGTGTCATAGTCTTTTAACTTTGAAATTAGTCCTCATCGCCATCACGTGATTCGGAAACCATATTAACCTTTTCCGAATTGAAAAAAAAATCCGATTCCATTCCATTTTCCCGATTCTAGCTTTTTCTTGCCACAAATAATTTTCATATTAATTTCCAAATCGAAATCCAAACTTGAGATCGGGAAACCAATTCTAGAGTTGGGAAATTTCTTAAGTCGGGAAACACAGATCTGGAGTAGGGAAACTTGAAAAATCAAAGTTTCCACTCAAGAACGAGTCGGAAAACTCGAATACCCGAGTCGGGTTATTCATGTTTCCCTAGTCGGGATATTTGAAAGATCAAAGGTTCCACTTAAGAACGAGTCGGGAAACCTAGAATACCCGAATCGGGTTATTCATATTTCCCGAATCGGGTTATTCAGTGTTTCCCAGTTGTGAGCTTATCAGATTTAGAGCTCTTTTGCTGAATTCCTATTCAACACGGGGTCAAAGACAGATCCTTTATATTTCTTGCTGATCTGCACAGTAACTCACACATGCATCTATCCCTTTGTTTCTCTTGGCTGGAGATCAACATAGTTGGATGAATCAACATGCTCTGGTGCAAGCTGTTGTATTCTGCGGTTATCAGACGTGTCGAGTTATTTACAGGTTGAGCTGTAGTTTGTGCAATCAGTCGCGGTTATTGCAAATCGGATCTGGTCTTTCGGTTGAAACTGAAGATGAAGAGCTATGATCGAGGGGGAGCTTGGAGATCAAAATGTAGCCGAACGCCACTAAGGTTTTCTCACGAAAGCAAGGGGGAGAAGATCAGAGATACTTCCTTTACAAAACTTTAGGGGGAGATTGTTAGGACGAAATTGTCCTAATTAGAAAGTTTTATAAAGGAAGCTTTGAGAAGAATTAATTAGTGTAGTGTTTAGCTAGTTAATTATAGAATGGGTTTGGGCTTGGGCTTGGTGTAATGGGCCCTATATATATAAAGGGTGAATAGAGAGAAAGGAAGTGTGAAGAATTATTCTAGTAAGAGAAACAATTCAATGAGAGTCTAAGAGAGAGAGAAAGTGTGTCTTCTTGTAGTTTTATGAGATCTCATTAATAATATCAAGAACTTTTGCTTTCAATCTCTTGATTTTCTTCTCTAAATCCTCTATTGTTTGATTGTTTGGGTCCTAACAAATGGTATCAGAGCCAAACAAATCATTAGATTTGTTTGTTCCTATTGAATCAAACAACTAGAGATGTTTTTATTGGATTTTTGAAACTTTTTTTTGAAAAAGTTTCATTTTGAGTTTTTGGGGTTTTTGGGGTTTGGATCTTGATGAAGATGATGAAAATGGGTGTTTGGGTTATGTTTTGAAGCAACTTTGAGCTTGATCTCTTCTATTTTTCAAGTTGCTTCATTTTTTGGATCTGGAATGAATTTTTGGGCTGAATATTCATGTTTTCCGAGTTGGAAAACTCGAATCTTCAAGTTTTCCGAGTTGGAAAACTCATATTTTCCGAATCCAAAAAATAAAAAAATAAAAAATAAAAAAAATTCCGAACCAGTGAATAGTGTTTTCCGAACCGGAAAACCACATTTTCCGAACCGGAAAACCACATTTTCCGAATCGGAATAGTAAAAAAAAAATCTGAACCGGTGAATAGTGTTTTCCGAACTGGAAAACCACATTTTCCGAATCGGAATAGTAAAAAAAAACCGAACCGGATGAATAGTAAAAAAAAAAATTTGAGTGCCTTTTTGTTCTCATTTTCCGACTTGGGAAACATGAAATACCCTTTCGGGTTTTCTAGGTTTCCCGACTCGCTCTTGAGACGAGGGTATGCTCAAATTTTGTTAAACTCTTGAACTACCTTGCTGTTCCTATTTTCCGACTCGGGAAACATGAAATACCCCTTTCGGGTTTTCAAGGTTTCTCGACTCGCTTTTGAGTCAAGGTTATGTTCAATTTTTGTTAACATTTCCGACTCGGGAAACTGCATTTCCCGACTCGAGTATCATCTTCAGATAAGCCTTCAAGATCATATTCCGCTGCGATCTAGACCCACCCAAATTCAAATACTTGTGATGCTTCAAAACCCATGCGCTTAATTAGCCACCTTTCTTTCCCAATTGATTCGTAAAGAGCTCATCAGCCCGGTTTTTAGCCCAATTCAGTTTTCAATCGCGAAAATTGAATTTCTCTCATTTCCCCAACTGCTCCAGATTCTTTGAAGACATGTCAGATTTGTAACAATTTCAGAACGACGATGATCGGATTCTGCATTTGGTTAGACTACTCAGAAGCCTGAAGCTCTGCAACCATTATTCTAGAGTTTTTATTAGATGGAATTATTCCTCGACGGAGTGCGAGTTGAGTTTTTCCTTTGGATGCCACCTTCGGTGAATGGTACTATTGTTACGTGCTCAATTCCTAGCCATTTCACCGTTGTGGAGGTTCAGTTGCGATCTAGGATTTTGAGTGATGGTCGTCATCCATCTGACTAAGAAGACTCGATCTGGATCTGATTACTTGACACTTTGGAAGATTTCAGGAAATCGACTACCTTCTGAGCAGCAGAGAGATCAAAGCAGAGTATCTCGTTCAGTATCTACTCCCAGTTTTTTCTCCATACGGTGTTTCGGTGATCCAAGCTTCAGTGTTTCCCAGTTGTGAGCTTATCAGATTTAGAGCTCTTTTGCTGAATTCCTATTCAACACGGGGTCAAAGGCAGATCCTTTATATTTCTTGCTGATTTGCACAGTAACTCACACATGCATCTATCCCTTTGTTTCTCTTGGCTGGAGATCAACATAGTTGGATGAATCAACATGCTCTGGTGCAAGCTGTTGTATTCTGCGGTTATCAGACGTGTCGAGTTATTTACAAGTTTAGCTGTAGTTTGTGCAATCAGTCGCGGTTATTGCAAATCGGATCTGGTCTTTCAGTTGAAACTGAAGATGAAGAGCTACAATCGAGGGGGAGCTTGGAGATCAAAATGTAGCCGAACGCCACTAAAGTTTTCTCACGAAAGCAAGGGGGAGAGGATCAGAGATACTTCCTTTACAAAACTTTAGGGGGAGATTTTTAAGTCCAAATTGTCCTAATTAGAAAGTTTTATAAAGGAAGCTTTGAGAAGAATTAATTAGTGTAGTGTTTAGCTAGTTAATTATAGAATGGGCTTGGGCTTGGGCTTGGTGTAATGGGCCCTATATATATAAAGGGTGAATAGAGAGAAAGGAAGTGTGAAGAATTATTCTAGTGAGAGAAACAATTCAATGACAGTCTAAGAGAGAGAGAAAGTGTGTGTTCTTGTAGTTTTATGAGATCTCATTAATAATATCAAGAACTTTTGCTTTCAATCTCTTGATTTTCTTCTCTAAATCCTCTATTGTTTGATTGTTTGGGTCCTAACAGATATTCACGATGTCCCAGAACCTTCAAGCGTAAATGATTCCGGACCATCGGAGAATATTTGTTCTACTTCCAACTCTGATCAGGCTATACCTATTCCAAGTGTTGAGCAATCAGAGTTAACCCCCGATGATCAATCAGAGATTCCTGCAATCATTGATGAAAAAGATAGTCAGAACAATTTAGATGATCTTGCAATTCTTCATGCTCAGTTGAAATGGACAAGAGCACAGCCACTCTACAATGTGATTGGTGATGTCAATGATGGTGTTAAAACGCGATCTGCATCTGCAAATTACTGCCTATACAAAAGTTTCTTGAGTATAATTGAACGAAAGAATGTCTCTCAAGCATTAGAAGATTCTGATTGGCTATTAGCAATGCAAGAAGAGCTTCTACAATTCAAAAGAAACAAAGTGTATCGCTTGGTTCCGAGACCGCAAGATAAATCAATCATTAAAACCAAGTGGATCTTTAGAAATATAAAAGATGAATCCGGATTGATTGTCAGAAACAAAGCGCGATTGGTTGCTAAAGGTTACTCTCAACAAGAAGGTATTGACTACGATGAGACTTTTGCACGGTAGCGCGGATCGAGGCAATTCAAATCTTTCTGGCCTATGCGGCTCACAAGAACATCAAGGTATTTCAAATGGATGTCAAATCTGCGTTCTTGAATGGAGTCTTGCATGAAGAGGTCTATATAGAGCAACCTGAAGGGTTCGTCGATCCAGATTTTCCCGATCATGTATGCATCTTGGACAAAGCATTGTATGGTCTAAAACAAGCTCCAAGCGCATGGTATGAAACTCTGACTAATCATCTCTTATCCAAAGGATTCAAACGAGGTACGATCGATACAACTCTTTTTCTGAAGAAAGAAGGTGATGACTTGCTTTTAGTTCAAATTTATGTTGACGACATTATTTTCGGTTCTACTAATCCAGAGTTGTGTACAAAGTTTTCTAAAATCATGGAGACCGAGTTTGAAATGAGCATGATGGGTGAATTGAATTTCTTTTTAGGAATTCAAGTCAAGCAAAACCCCTGATGGCATCTTTATAAATCAGTCAAAGTATATTAAAGATATGTTGAAAAAGTTTAATATGACTGATTGTTCTCCAATTAAAACACCAATGCCAACTGGAAATCTTTTGGATCCTGATTTAGCCGGTAAATCTGTTGATCAAAAGATTTACAGAAGCATGATTGGTTATCTTTTGTACCTCACTGCGACTAGACCGGATATTATGTTCTCAACATGTTTTCGTGCTAGGTTTCAAGCTAATCCTAAAGAGTCACACCTTGCGACAGTTAAAAGGATTTTACGGTATCTCAAAGGCACTCCAGAAATGGGTCTTTGGTATCCGAAAGATTCTAGTTTTCAGCTAATATCTTTTACAGATTCAAATTATGGTGGTTGTAAACTGGATAGGAAAAGCACTTCTGGATCATGTCAGTTTTTAGGTGATAAACTTGTTAGTTGGACTTCGAAAAAGCAAATTTGCGTCTCAACTTCCACGGCCGAAGCAGAATATGTTGCCGCCGCAAGTTGTTGTTCGCAAGTGCTTTGGATGAAGACACAACTACTAGACTATGGTTACAAGTTGAAGAGAGTCCCTGTCTACTGTGATTCGGAAAGCGCCAATGCGATAACGTCAAATCCGGTTCAACATTCTAAGACCAAACACATTGACATTCGTTATCATTTTATCAAAGATAATGTGGAGAAAGGTAATATCGAAATGTTTTTTGTTCAAACAGATTACCAACTTGCTGACCTTTTCACTAAATCGTTAGATGAAAAGTGTTTTAACTTTTTGGTTACCAAGCTTGGCATGCTTAGTCCAACTTAAATCTGTTTCGCATCTTAATTTAAGGGGGAGTTGCTTAATTATTCTGGATTGGATACTATCTGACTAACATCTAATGATTCATTTTCAATGAATACCAATTTCTACTTTGTTTTGCAGATTATCCATTTGAGGGGGAGTTCTTAAAAGTGATATTCATTTTAGGGGGAGAGTTCAAATAAGCTTTAATGCTTACATATTTGAAAGATGAACAACTTTCAGGTATGAAAAATGTTTTTAAATGTTCAAACTCACTTCTCGATTCTCAAACGATTTTCCGAATTCGAAGTGTGATTTTCCATGTTTTCATATCATGATGAGTTGACGGATATTTTCTAACCGTGTGTTTCCAAAGATTAATACTTGCGTATTATCTTTTCATATACTTTTCAAGTATTCATACACACCGGTTTAGCTTCTTTTGTCTTGTTATTACCACATCTCTATATGCTCATATTATTCGGTGGTAATACGCTCGCTTGATATTTCCTATTTGTACTTCATCGTTTAATTGATCAGATACGTTCTTCATTGCTATATCTATATCTTGATCGTATAGATAACATTCATTCATTTTGTGTACACCAAAGCTTTTCAAGAACATATCTCACATCATATGATGAACCAGTTTTCTCAAACAAGTTTACATCATTCATGTTATTCATGTCATATACTTGTTTGAAGAAATTCTTATGCTCCTATATTGTTCATATATATGTTTGTTCGAGCATGCTTCATATTGGCTCATTGATTCACCCGATGAATCATTGTACTTTCATGTTTAGGAAACTTATTTCATGGGATGTGTGAGATTAACAGAACTTCTATGGATTTCCAGAACCGGCAATCCTACCCAAGAGGTTATCCTTGAGAAATGAGTGAGGGGTCTCCATCAAAGAGTGGGGGAGATAACTCAGGTGGTCGAGTTATTCTCATAGTGATTGAGTGAAAAATGTTGTATGAGAGCTTGGTTAGATGTGAGGATGCTTAAAAGAATTGGAGGGTGTGAGAACAGAGTTAAAAGAAAAATAAAACTCTGCACCAACCTTTTCTAAGCCGGGCAACCACATAATCTATTGGTTCACGCTCTTTGGTGACCGATATTGAAATAAGGCAAAGCCCAATGCCGACTCTCGTTTTACCCCACTAGCTACTCATTTCCTTCTCAACAAGGAGATGTTTCATTCATCACGGGGACGCAACACATAATCTATCAGGTTTTCATTTGGAAAATCGATATTGAAACAGAAGGAAGTTGCCCTGCCTTCGAACTTCATTTCTACACATTGAGTCGTGATATGTTTTCACATTTTGAGCCTTATGAAAGCACATCATGCTATTTTTCTTTCATCACAAATACACACAAGGAATTTGTTTCTTTGTCGGAACGTTCATAGGAAAACTTTTTGTATTTGCGATGATTGAACGGAAGCCCTGGGGAGTGATCATCACTAAAGCTCTTTATATAGTGCATTTGTTGTACTGAGTTGCTTTGTGCTTCTCACAGGCATTCCAACTGATTCATGTGTTGTTTCAGGATTTTCCAACTTAAATATGAATTTGAAAAGATTCGGATTACTTTTTGGAATTGACGGTATTTCATTGGAGTAAAAAGGGGAATTCTGGAGTAACAAGGAGGAGATGGTTATGTGAGATGGTTTTTGATTTCCTTGGTGGTTTGTTCACATGTTTGTATCTTTATGCGACGAGTTATCTGATCATACATTTCTATAGTTTTGATGATTATTTCATATTTCATCAAAAAGGGGGAGATGGTTTAGAAATGTTTTTGAAGATACTTTGGGGAGATGGATCTGAAATGTAAAGTTGAGAAATGATTCTTGAAGATACTTTGAGGAAGTCGAGAGATAATTACGAGATACTTCAAGATGATCAGAATATTCCAAGTGTTGAAGTTTGAAGATTGTTTGAAGATTTTTCGTGTATTAGAGCTTCTTGTTCAAAGTTTGTTAAAGCTTCATGAAGATTTGGATGATTCTTGAAGATTATTATCGAAGCTTTTTGTTCAAAGAAAGCTTATTGTTGGTGTTTAAAGTGTTGATGCTTTCTTGAAGACGTTTCCTAATTCTTTTTGTGATCTCGAATCCAAAGGGGGAGATCGTTGGATGCAAAATCGGATTGTATCCGAGATCACAAGTTGGTGCTCAAAGTGAAGACAAAGGCAAAGTCAAAGTGGTCAAAGAAGTCAAAGTTTGCTTTATTGTTTTAATGCTTTAATAGTTACTTTGTAATAGTTTGTAATAGTTAGGGTAGAAAGTGTAAATGTTCAATAGTGTGAGGGTTGTAAGTGTTTGGGTATAAATACCTAAAGTGTAAGTGTGACATATATAAACGTACTTATTTGTAAGGAGAGTGAATTGAGAGAGTTGTTGTGCTTAAGTGTGTGTGTTCTTGGTGTATTAGTGTGTGTAATCAATTCATCCAAGAATCAATGACATATGGCTTTCTAAATCATTCTCTACTTGTTGCATGTTGATTAGAACTTGAATCTGGAACTACAATCTATTTATAGAACTTGCACTGAAATATCAAGTGATGATGCTTCTGAACATGAAATTCTTGATGAACCTGAAAGCATCTCTAGACAAGTCATAGAATCTGACATTGTTGCACATAGATCTGTTGGTGATGAAATGGTAAATTTACCTTTAACCACCATTGCACTTACAAATAGGAGAACTGGTGTAATGATATGTCCAGACTTCATGGAGTTATGCATTAATGTCAAAACATCTCTTGAACTTGAAAGAAGAGAAAAGGAAAAAATCTTGAAAGAAAACATATCTTCAAGTTCAACTTCTAAAGTTCAAAAACCTAAGTACACTTGGCAACAAAAGGAGAAATGACCTAAATTTAACAAACCTTCAGTGATAATGAATGCAGGAAAGCCAAAGAGAGATGGCCCCAAAAGTACAAAAAGACTTTTACAAAGGAGCCTAGATTAGTTAGGGAATCTTGTACAAAGAAGCCCAAGTCTAGGAAGGGCTCCAAAAATAATACTTTTGTATCTCTCTTTGATGATTTTAATGGAAAATTTAAAAGTCCTTTTTGTAACACTGCTCATTGCAAATGTCTAAATCTCATGCATTCTTTATCTCAACATTTGCACACATCTTCTTGTCTGGTCATGAATCCCAAGAACAAAGGTTCTAGGAAAAAAGATAGACATTTTGGCAATTCAACTTCATAGAAGCATAAGACAAAACCAAAGGATGTTATGGCATACCTTAAACAAGCTAATAAAAAAGGACCTAACTGGAAGTGGGTACCTAAAGCATATGTTCCCTTATTACGGAAAGGACAACATGTGCCTACTTAGTATGTTGACTCAGGTTGCTCAAGGCATATGACTGGAAGCAAAGAACTTTTAAGTTCTTTAACTGAGCAAGAAGGATGCTCTGTCATATTTGGTGGAAATCAGAAAAGAAGAGTGAAAGGCTATGGAATGGTTGTAAAAGGATAAGTCAGAGTGAATCAAGTATCATATGTTGATGGACTCCAACATATTTTGATTAGTGTAAGTCAACTCTATGACAATGGTCTGGATGTTCTTTTCAAAATCAAGTTCTGTATCATGTACAAGGAATGGTCTGGATGCTCTTTTCAAAATCAAGTTTTGTATCATGTACAAGGTAGATACTCTGATAGAAGTCATGAGAGCCAACAGAAGAGGTGAATTGTATCTTCTGTGCTTTGAAACAATGAAACAAAAAGAGGAAATATGTTTGGTTTCTTACAAGAATGAAGAAGTTTGGCTCTGACACACAAGGTTCTGTCACTTAAACTTTCATACTCTGGATAAACTTGTAATATTAAAATTGGTAAGAGGACTACCCAACATAAAGTTTGAAAAAGATCATCTATGCTCAGCTTGTGAAATGGGTAAACTCAAAAGGTTTGCCCATAAAACCAAGTCTGACTTATCCTTTGACAAGCCTGTGCAAAAGCTACATGTGGACCTCTGTGGCCCAATCTCTGTGCAAAGTCTTGGAGGAAAGAAGTACGTTCTTGTACTTGTTGAAGAATTTTTAAGATTTACTTGGGTGGAATTTGTAAGAAAGAAATATTATGTTCCTTTTGTAGTAATCAATCTTTTAAAAAGATTACAAGTCTTTCATGAGTGCAAAATTAAGGTCCTAAGAAGGGATAATGGGACAGAATTCAATCTGTGATTGATGCATATTTTTCCTCAGAAGGCATTACTCACAACTTCTTAGCTCCAAAACCCCTCAACAGAATGGTGTGGTTGAAAGAAAGAATAGGACACTTGTTTAGGCTGCCAGAACCATGCTAAATGCCTTTAGACTACCACTCACATTTTGGGTAGAAGCAGCATCAACTGCCTATTATACACAGAATAGATCTTTAATTGTCAAAAGAATTGAAAAAACACCATACCATCTTCTTCATGGCAAAAGGCCAAATATCAAATATCTCCATGTTTTTGGTCGCAAGTTCTATATTCTAAATGACAGAGAGCCTATAGGAAAATTCCAAGCCAAATCTGATAAGGCTATTTTTGTGGGATATCCTTGGGACACTATTGCCTATAAAGCATATTTACTTAAAACCAAAACTATTGTAGTCAGTACTAATGTCTCCTTTGAAGATACCTTTCAGGAAATCTCAGATAAAATTACCCAAGAATTGAAAGCTTAAGCAAAACAATCAGAGGATGCATCAATATCAAAAGAGTTGGAACAATTGTCCACAGAGTGGTATGATGATGATGAGATACCAGAAGTCACAAGAGTCTTTGTGACTGTCAGCAGAGCCTCTTTGGAACCACAAGCTAAAGTTGTTCAAATAGAAACTTCTATATCTAGACCATCAACCTCTTCCCCATCTCAATCACCATCCATAGAAGCATCACCAATTGTTGCAAGTGTCACACAAAGTGAACATGTTTCAATTCATCAAGATGAATCAAGTTCAAATGACACAAATCCAGCTTCAAAAGCTGTTCTTGCACCAATTTGAACAAAAGTTGTTTCTTCACCATCTCAAGAAGAACCTGATCTTTTAGTAGAAGCCACTTGTTTACTTCAAGAGCTACACTCCACCTTTAATCTTCCAAAAGCTATCAAATGGACCAAGGATCATCCTCAATCATAGATCATTGGTGATCCTTCTAATGGTGTCAAAAGTAGAGCCACTGCAACTTTTGCCTATTTTCTTGTTTTGTAAGTGAAACAGAACCTAAAAAGGTTGCAGAAGCTTTGGTAGATCCCATATGGGTAAAAGCTATGCAAGACGAGCTTCTTCAGGTTGAGAGAAACCATGTGTGGACACATACTGTTATTCTAAGTGGTAAAATTGCCATTGGAACAAAATGGGTTTTTAGGAATAAGAAAGATGAGAATGGAGTGGTGGTTAGAAACAGGGCAAGACCGGTTGCCAAAGGCTACTACAATGAGGAAGGCATAGAATATGAAGAGACATTTGCACCAGTTGCAAGACTTAGGGCTATAAGAATTTTTCTTTCCAATGCTGCCCACAGAGGATTCATAGTCTACCAAATGGATGTCAAGTCTGCCTTTCTTAACGGTAACCTCAAAGAGGAGGTATATATTCAACAACCACCAGGTTTTGAAAGTGAGAAGTATCCAAATCATGTCTACTTCTTAGACAAAGCCCTCTATGGTCTTAAACAAGCTCCATGAGCCTGGTATGAACATCTCTCCACTTTTCTCATAGAACATGATTTTCACAGAGGTACAACAGACATCACCTTATTCTATAAGAAAAAGGTTGATGATATTATACTTGTTCAAATCTATGTTGATGACATCTTTTTTGGTTCTACTGATGACTCTCTTTGTAAGAAATTTAAAGTTTTATTTGCAGAGTGAATTCGAGATGAGCATGATGGGAGAACTAACCTTCTTCTTAGGATTGCACGTCAAACAATCCACAAAAGGCATCTTCATAAATCAGTCCAAATATGTTCATGATTTACTCACCAAGTATAAACTTGCAGATGCCTCTCCCATGAGAACTCCAATGGCAACAGGCACCCGACTTCATGCAGATTTAAATGGTCTTCCTATAGAGTGTAAACTCTACAGAGGTATGATTGGGTCTGTATTTTATCTCACTGCAAGTAGACCTGATATCATGTTTTCCACTTGTACTTGTGCCAGATATCAGGCTAACCCAAAAGCATCTCACATGTCTGCAGCAGTTAAGCGTATTCTTAGATATCTTAAGAAGACTCCTAGTCTTGGTTTTGGTACTAAAGGAATTCAGGATTTGATCTCATTACTTATACTGATTCAGACTATGGTGGCTGCCAGCTTGACAGAAAGAGCACTTCTAGCAGCTATCAGTTTCTAGGAGGCAAGTTGGTAAGTTGGTCCTCAAAGAAGCAAAAATGTGTCTCCACATCTACTACATAAGCTGAATATGTGGTTGCAACAAGTTGTTGCTCACAGGCTCTATGGATGCAAACTCAAGCTGTAATAGAAGCAAAGATTCTACTCACTAAGTAAAGTTACAGGATCATTTTTATTTCATCAGCTCTTAGGAGAGCTGGATCAACAAAATTTCTTGTCGGTAAATGATTATCCACTTAAAAATTGGTAAATAGCTCCTAATAAGAGCATCTCCAACAACTTTGCTAATTTCTTTTTCTCTAAAATAGAGAATAGAAAGTAAAAAATCTGTAAAAAAAATTTCAACAGTTATTCTATTATAAAAAATGCATCGTTACTTATATTATTAGTATGTAAAGTGACCAAAAAAATATCTTGTAGTATAATAATTAATATTAATAAGGTTATAATTGGAAAAAAAATTACAAAAAACTCGTGAAACATTACTCCAACTAGCGTCTCAATAAGCCTACTTTTAAGCTAGCTTATGGTCCATCCAAACATGTTAGCTTATAAGCGAGCTTATTTTTACTAAGCGCAACTTAGAGTCTTCAAAAACTTTTGTTTTAATAAATGATTTTACAAAGCTATTGAAACAATTTAACAAACAAAAATCCAATTTCTTTCTAAAAAACTGCATTTGTGGACAAGAAATGAAACCTAACCATGCATGGTTAATGAGAGTCATGTGTCGTTTGGTAGTTGGTGCCTCCTGTTTCACAAGCTATGTCCGCTACCTATAACACGGTGTAGACTTAGAATTAAAAAGAGAGAATATTCTTTTGATTTTTCTCTCCATAACACAGAACAATTTAATTGGTTTAGTTTTGCCAGAAAAATGCAATTGAATTTTGTAAAAGTTACGATTTTCTTCGGAACTCAAACAGGAACCGCTAAAGGGTTCGCCAAGGTGAACCACAATGCATAATTTAGGGTGTTTTTAGTAAATAAATTACAAAGCTATTGAAACACTTTAGCAAACAAAAATCGATTTTTTTTCCCAAAAAATGCATTTGTTAGTAAGAAATAAATCCTAACCATGGTTAATGAGAGTTAGGTGTGGTTTAGTAGTTGGTGTTCCTCATTCTTATTTATTATAGATAGATACTGCCACTATAAATTTATAGTTTATTAATGCACATTTCGAAAAAGATCTAAATTAATTTATTACTTTAAATAACCATTATTAAATAATATAAATATGAATATAAATGATCATCTTCCAAAATCTATGATTTGAAAGAAAATAATTAGTAATTAGATTAAATATTTTACTAAAATATTTAGCATATTTTAACTATTTATAAAAAAATATGATCACATAAACATTTTAAATTCTTTTATTTTCTTTTTAATAAATAAGTTTATTAAAATAATAATTATAAATCAATTAATATAATTAATCACCTTTATAGATAACTTAAAATTATTAGTGTTAATTACTATAAAATAAGTATTATTGATAATAAATAAATAATACTTATTTTTACTTAATAGTTAATATTAATCATGGTTATAACTCAATTAATTATAAATTTATTAACTTATAAACTACTCCAAATTACTTATCAATTTACTAACTTATATAAGAAAACTTATGCTCATCCAAACATAAGAATAAATAATAAGCTAGCTTATAGCTTATATTTGTTAAATAGTGCCCCAATACAAGTTTCGTAACTGGTAACCCTGTCATAGGCAACATTATTGGTACTTGACCAATTCATTGATAATGTTTCTAAGCTTGCTCAACTTACAAATCCCTGCTAAAAAGTAAGGCTATTACAAACGACAAAAACAAACTGTAAACTTGTTAGAAATATTGTTTGTTGTGTCTATTTTGTAATTCTTTACAGTTGCTTTTCTTAGTTGTAATTTGTGGATTAGGCTCGTTGTTTAGGGACCATCCATTTAAAGCCTTTTAGGCCTTTTAGGAGTAGTATAAATAGGAGCTTTTCATTTCATTTGTAGTTCCCACTACTTCTTCCACTTCCCATTATATACATTTGAGAGCTAATAAATCATGTGGTGACTTTTATACTTAGTATATTATTTCATCATGATCATTACTCCATCACTTTTAGATCTTGTACTCAATGTTTACACCATAAAAATCTAAGTGTTCATGGTGGTTGATTTGGAAACTACAATTGGTATCAGAGCCTACCACTTGCTCTTGATCATTCGAGTGTTGGTTCCGGTGAAAAAAGTTAGTTTCAGCATTGAGGTTTTGGATTTTCAGCTTCAACATTCTCGAATTTTTCTAAGTATTTTCAGCTTCAACATTCCCGAATTTTTCTCAGTATACCAAAGCCACCTCCGGTATTACCTAATACCGGACTCCGGAATTCATACTAAGAGAATTTTTCACCAATCCAACCACTGGATCAAAGTAAGTGGTTTAAGATCCGTAATCAACCATGAACCCAAGAGAAGCCTTAGCAATCGGTTCCGATACCCGACCACCGGTTCTCCATGTACATGAAGAGGAATCTGATGAAGAGATGAATGACATAAAGAAGGCTCTGGCATTGATCACCAAGTCTATGTCCCAGGGAAATGCAAGAAAACTTATGTCTTCTAACAACCATCGGAGAAGAGTTGAACATGGTGGTAGAGCTGGCTACCAGAAACCTGAGGAGAAAGCCAAGTCTGAAGACAAGGAAAAGGAAGTAAAGAAAGATAATGCTTGGCTCAGAATGTCAAGTGACGATGAGGAAGGAGGTCCCATATGTGTGCTTGACCAAGATGAGGCATGGGACCTAACAAGTGATGAAGGAAGAGAAGATCAACTATGTCTGATGGCTAACAATGTTGAGGAAGAGTTGTACTCAGAAGATGGGGGATGTGATTACAACGACCTTGATTCAGATCATTTAGAGTCACCTTCTGAGGTACTTCCAGACCCTTACATTGAACTTGAGAATCAAGTAAAGGATCTTGCTCTTAAAGTTTCTAAGTATGACAAGAAAATTAAAAAGGGAAATAGCATGACCACCATAGCAGAATCCAAATTAGCTAGTGAGCATGCCTTAGTTGTGAAGTTCTCCATTGAACTAGCTCATTACAAAGAAAAGGTAACCACTCTTACTCTTGCAAACAAAACCTTAGAAGATAAAGTTGCTAGTCTGAATGACAACATCACAGACTTGCAAAAGAAACTTCATGAGGCTGAAGTCTTGAGTAGAGTAAGTGTTCAAAAGTATGAAGCCATTTTTGCCCAACGAACAACGAACAAATCTCTTTGCAAAAATAAAAGATATGGAGGACAGTTTCTAAAGAGAGGCCAAACCGATCAAACCATTCATATGAATCAGCCTAAAGAGTTCAATTATTATAACCCTAAAAAAGGTATTCGATACAAAAGTTCTTGCTATCTTAAGCGTGCCATATCCAGGACTCCTACCATGTATGACCTTCGGTACATGAGTCTTGGATACGAAATCGTTTTCATGAAAGAGTCTGATAATCCTGAACAATTGAAGGAAATTGAGAAGAAAGAAAAATATAGAAAAAACAAACACTCCATTCTCTTCAACTACACATCTCTCAATGCCAGTTATGCAACGCGTGAGATTCCTTTGTCTAAGGACTACACGCCTAGCTATACTGAGGCTGAGATGAATCAGGAAGTTCCAATCCTTTCCAAAATATTCAATGATAACAGAACTTTCTTTGAAAAGAGGATTGCTAAACTTGAGGCTGAGCTTGAGGATGAGAGGCGCATGAGCCTTAGGGAAAAGGACCTGTTCTTAAGTAAAATCAATGAATTGGAGAACACCCTCAAATCCAAAAGCACACCAAAACCAAGTCAATCCACCTTTGGAACTTGTGATAATTCACGTCATCATCACCATACATTGAATGTTGATGCACCGGATTTCGGACCTTCAAGTACCTATACTCAAAACTCTCAATCAATAGTACTAAGGTCTCCAATCTGCACAACTATTTCATGCATGGATGACTTAACATATACGTCACCTAAATCAACGATACAAATTTCTGAAATTGTATCGGATGATTGTACAAATAAGGTTGGTGAGAATGGTAGATCATCAGGCACATCTAAACCAGGAAACATGGTTCCTCCTAAACTATCCCGAAAAGACAAAGGGATGGATAAAATGGTCACTCCTAAGTCTGAAGTTGCGAGTTCGTCCCGTTCTAATGTGAATGTTCCTAAGAAAATCAAACGTTTTCGGAAACCAAAGAATGCTACCAAACCAAAGGAACATTCACACAACTTCACTCCGAAGAAAAACACTCCTCATACCCATTCTCAAAATGTCAAGAGTAATAGTCATACTTCTCAAAATGTAAGAGATGATCATTTGAGAAATTATAGGCACAGAGCAAAGGAGAATGGAACAAAAGAAGGCACTTATCCGAAGCCATTTGCACATAAGCATATATTTACAAATAACAGATTTCATAGTCATGTACCACATACTCCATTTAATTTTCATGTTTGTGAACATATTGCTTATGGGTATCGTAGTGACTTTTGTTGTCAAAATTGTTTTCACTTTGGTTATTGTGCAAATGCCTTTGTGAATGAGTACTAGGCTCCTAATTACTTTGGATTCTATAATCACTATAACCATTTTCCTCATGCAAAGAAAAGAAAATCCAAGCCCAAGAAAAAGACTCCTAAAGAAAGCAAAGACGAACCCAAACCTGCTGGTACTAACCTAAAAGGACCCATTCCCGAATGGGTACCTAAAAATGTTTGCACTTGATTTTGCAGACCAGTCATGTGTAATTCATGGACTCAGATCATTCCAAACACATGACCTAGCGAAAGGAACATCTCACTAATATTGTGGGATCATTCTTGTATATCTTGATTTTTACTAACTTTTTGATATGAGGGGGAACGATGTCGTCCCTACTCGTTTCGAGGGGGAACGGAGACAAAATAGTTAGTGTTCCGAGGGGAAACAGGTAAGTATGTTATTCCTACATGCATGTGTTGTTGATCATATGTCTGTGTTACTAACTATTTGGTATGAGTGTGCATCTGTCAAGGGGGAACGTTGTCTGCCTCTGCATGTTCCAAGGGGAACGTTGTCTGCCTCTGCATGTTCCAAGGGGGAACGCTGACCGGTATGACACCCAACACTCAATTACCAAGGTAAGTTTTCTATCTTCTATGTGATATATATCTCAAGGAAAGACCTCCGGCCCTTTCCTGACCTCCGGCCCTCCGGACCTTCCGGACCTCCGAACCTCCGGACCTCCGGCCATCGGTCTTGTCGTTACATTACTGATCTCCGGAGGACCAGGTAAGTTTTCTATTTTATTTTATGTTGTTTATATTTAAAAAAAATCGAAAAAAAAACCGAAAAAAACCAGAAAAAAAATCTTTTAACTTAGTTTTTTTAACCCAAAACCGAGTTCCAAAGAAGTTAACCTTCGAGTTTTTTACTTAGTTTTTTTAACCCAAAACCGAGTTCCAAAGAACTTATCCTTCGAGTTTTTTACTTAGTTTATTTTAACCCAAAACCGAGTTCCAAAGAACTTATCCTTCAGAGTTTTTTTACTTAGTGTTTTTTACCAAAAACCAAGTTCCAAAGAACTTCTCTCCTTCGGGTTTTTATACTTAGTTTTTTTAACCCAAAACCAAGTTCCAAAGAACTTCTCTCCTTTGGGTTTTTATACATATTTTTTTTTAACCCCAAACCAAGTTCCAAAGTTTTTTTCGTTAACCCCAAAACCCAGAGCCATGAGTGTGTGTGAAAGTTCAATTCCGACGCTAGCAAGTATAGTTCATTGTGTGTGCACAAGTGTTGTTTCACGGAACTAGCAAATCCCGGAACCCCACCCTTAGTTTTTTTGTGTGTTTTTTTTTAAATTCCGGAACTTCATTAAATTTTGGAGTCTCTCCCTTAGTTTTTTTTGTGTTTTTAAAAATTCCGGAACTTCATTAAATTCCGGAGTCTCTCCCTTAGTTTTTTGTGTGCGTTCTTTTTTAAGAGTTCCGGAACTTCATTAAATTCCGGAGTCTCCCCCTTAGTTTTTTTTTGTGTTTTTAAGAATTCCGGAACTTCATTAAATTCTGGAGTCTCTCCCTTAGTTTTTTTTGTGTGTGTTTTTTAAGAATTCCGGAACTTCATTAAATTCCGGAGTCTCTCCCTTAGTTTTTTTGTGTGTTTTTTTAGAGTTCCGGAACTTTATTAAATTCCGGAGTCTCTCCCTTAGTTTTTTTTTTGTGTGTTTTTTTAAGAATTCCGGAACTTCATTAAACCCCGGAGTCTCTCCCTTGGTTTTTTTTTTGTTTTGTGTTTTTTTAAGAATTCCGGAACTTCATTAAATCCCGGAGTTTCTCCTTAGTTTTCTTTTGTGTGTGTTTTTTTAAGAATTCCGGAACTTCATTAAACCCTGGAGTCTCTCCCTTAGTTATTTTTTTGTGTGTGTTTTTTTAAGGATTCTGGAACTTCACTAAATCCCGGAGTTTCTCCCTTAGTTTTTTGTGTGTGTGTTTTTTTAAGAATTCCGGTACTTCATTAAATCCCGAACCTTTGCGCACCATAATGGTTTCAGGATTGCTTTTTGTTGTTTAAGCTACAAATCCCGGACTGCAGATCTCAAACTTGATTGTGATGTGGTTGCTTGACTAAGTGTTTAATGTTTTTTTAATTGTGTTTCAGCACTGTGTTTTATTTGAATTGCATGAGTGGTGGATGAACTTATACTTGTGTGCGTGTGGATGCATTGGAATTGATATAGCATCATCATATGCTCGGTTGGTAAGATTATTGATGGATTTTGGATTTTCACTACTTGAGAAAAAATTGACACTCAATGTGTTGTGCTATTCTTTACCAAATCTCATGACTTAGTAAACAATAGCACATATCAATGCCGTATGTCTTATTCTCGCATCACTCACTTTTGCCTTTACCTCATTACTAACTTTTTAATTTTCAGGTATAATGGCAAACCCTCATCATTCTGATGATGATCTCACCACCACTTCCTCCCGATCACAACCGGAGGACATAGCAGACGCAAAAAAAATCAAAAAAAATCAAAAAAAAATCAAAAATTTTTTTTTTAAAAAATAAAAAAAAATGAATTTTTTCTTCAGTATTTGGGTTTGGAATAAGATTTGGAATGGTATCCAAGCCTTTCTTAATGGCATCCAGGCCTTTTCTTTGGTATCCAACACTCCTATGTCATATCCAACACTTCTCATGGATACCATCATCACACCTCTTTTGGATACCAACACTCCTCATGCCATATCCAACACTCCTATGTCATACCCATCACTCCTTATGCCTTACCCTAAACTCCTTATGCATTACCCAAACTCCTTATAGCAATCCCCAAAGATTCATGATATACCGATGGCGATGCCACTTGCATTACTTGATGCTATCGATCATCATTCACCGACTGTGAGAGCATACTTAGGTTTATCACCTCTACCAGCATCTCTAGAGCTGGAGACTGGCACTCCGGAGGTATCCTCTAAGAGAGTGAGTGAGGGTCTCGAGCATGGTCATTCATCTGGGGTGATGACCAAGGGAGTGAGTATGAGGTGTCAGGGGGATGTGACGGGGGTAGACTAGGCGGTGATGATGATCGTTCTGGAGCTAGTACCTTGAATGCTTATGACAGTCACCAAAGCCCTTCACTTTACCCTTTGGTGGACTATGTTTTTGATGACTCCGGTGATAACCACCCATCTAAGGGTGAGGACGACAAAAGGTTTGAGGGAGACCTAACAGTCGACGAAAGTGAGTAGAGTGAGGGAAGTAAAAGAAATGATGAGTGAGAGATAGGACCAAAGGTTTTAACCGGTCCTTCCTTATCCATAGGTAGACGTCGGGCAGCCACATCTGCTACCGTATACATGTGTTGAGTACGGGTATTGAAATAGACACCTCCCACCCAGAGGTGCAATTGCACGGCCCACCTAGCCACTCCTTCATCTCTCAACAGATGGATGTTTCATTTCACGGGGACTTAGCTCATCGGCTATCAAGCCCTCACTTGGAGGGTGATGATATTGAATCAGGAGGATCCCTGCACCGATCCCCATACTTCCTTCATGTGCACCAGAGTCTAGAGCCTACTTGTTGGGTGCAAAATCAGATTGTATCCGAGATCACAAGTTGGTGCTCAAAGTGAAGACAAAGGCAAAGTCAAAGTAGTCCACAAAGTCAAAGTTTGCTTTTAATGTTTTAGTGCTTTAATGTTCCTTTGTAATAGTTTTGTATTCTTAGGGTCGATTGTGTAATTCTTGTAAAGTGTGAGGGTTTAGATGGTTGGGTATAAATACCCATGTGATGTCATTTAGAAAGAGTGACATGTGTGTGTGCTTCAAACGTGTAAAGTGAGTGAATTGAGAGAGTTGTTCTTAAGTGTGTGTGTGTTCTTGGTGTATTGAGTGTGTGTAATCATTTCATCCAATAATCAATGACATATGGCTTCTCAATTCATTCTCTAGTTGTTGCATGTTGATTAGAACTTGAATCTGGAACAACAAGTGGTATCAGAGCTGGAAATTCACTTGAATTTGGTATGATTTCTTGACTTTTTTATGGTTTTTCGAAAATGAGGTTTTGAGGTTTGATTTTCTTCTTTTGATCATTGTTTGCATGTAAATGTGATTGTGTATGGTTAAAATGATGTTTTTACTGTGTTTGTGAGTGATTTTGAGTCAAAATTTGATGATTTGAGCAGTAATTTTTGAGTTTTTTTACCTTCTGCTCGGTTTTTGTTCGGTTTTCCGAACTGGTATTCATATTTTCCGAATCGGAATATTCATAAATTCCGAATCGGAAAATACAAATTTTCCGAATCAGAATTTTGAAGTTTTCCGAATCGGAAAATACAAATTTTCCGAATCGGAATTTTGAAGTTTTCCGAATCGGAAAATTTTTTGGACTCGTATTGTTGTTTAGATCTGATCTTACTCGTTTTCCGACTTGGTATTAATCAAACTACGATTCGGAAAACATCATTTTCCGATTCGAAATTTGCCCAAATACCAACTCGAAATTTTTCTCGGAACTCTATCAAGTTTATTTTTCCGATTCGGAAAACCACATTTTCCGATTCGGAAAATTGAAAAATCCGAATCGGAATATAGTGTTTTCCGAGTCTGGGAGCGTTTTTCGGGCGTTTTTTCAAGTTAACTTTCTTAGACTTCTTATCTGATTTTACGGTGGAAAACTTCAGTCATTTTTAAGGTCATTTTTTCCCGAAAAATGCCGGTTTTTCCGAGATTTTGGTGATTTCCGAGAGGTTGTATTTTTGGACTAAGATTTTAATTTCGCGGTCAAAATCAACTTTCAAATTTTTGAAAAATATTTTTTCTCGGGATTTCACTATTCACCGGTTGACTTTACGGTTGACTTTTTGACTTTTGTCACTAACCTTTTCCTTGTTCAAAAGAAGTGTTCAGATTAGTTACAGATCATCAGATTTGCATACCTCAAGAAACTCGGAAGAAATCTACCAGTTTCAGTGAATTTTCGATCATTTTCAAGTTCTGTGAAGATGTCTAGAGATCTATTGAGTATGGGTTCAAAGTCGAAACCTCCGGTACTTCAGATTGGCGAATATCCTCAATGGCGAGTGAGGATGATTCAGTTTCTCAACAACATCGATAAGACACTTATGGTGAGCATCCAAGAAGGTCCAATAAAGCCGTACATTGATATTCCGGGTACACCCGAGACTGCCACTACTCCCGCAATTGAACCAAGACGTGTGTTCAAACTATTCCGGCATTACAATGAGCTCGAAAAGATTAGAGCTGAACTTGATGATAAAGCTCTTACTTTACTCACGATGGCGATTCCGAACGATTTGTTTAATCGTGTTGATAGTAGAAATACGGCAAAAGAGTTGTGGGATGAGTTGGAAAAACAGTTTCAAGGGACGGAAAGATCAATCCAAGCTAAGCTAAACCAAGCAATTGGAGCTTATGAAGGGTTTAAGGCTTTAGAGGGAGAAACACTTGCTGATTCTTACAGTCGGTTCAACATCATTCTGACTGATTTGAGGAGAAATGGAATGCAAAAGTCTACTTCTGAGATCAACTTCAAGTTCTTAAAAAATCTCAATCCAGAATGGGATCAGTACTTCGTTTATCTTCAAATGAACAAGAACTTGGCAGAAGAAGACTTGCATGACTTGTATTCCATTCTTAGTCAACATGAAGTGAAAGTCAAAGATATTGTGATGAAGCAGAAGAGTATTTCTGATTCTTTGGCCCTGTTGACTGAAAAGAAGAAGAGTGTGCTCCCTAGTGCTAGTTCAAAGAAGAAAAGCCATTCAAAGGCCTTAGTCACCGAGTTGTCTGATTCTGATTCGGAAACCATTGAGGATGATAGTTCTGAATCTGATGTTGATTTGAAGAGAGTTGCGGATAAACTTGCTCTTTTGTCTAGTTCCATCCACAAGAGGTATGGGAAGAAGAAGTTCTATTCTAAACCCAAGTTTGAGAACTACAAAAGAGACAAGTACAAGCCAAAGGAATACGAGAAAAGGCCGGAGAGGAAGACTTATGAGAAAGATAACCCGGATGAGAAAGGAAATGTATGTTTCAACTGTGGCAAACCAGACCATTTTGTCAAAGATTGTAGAGCATCGAAAGTCAGGGATTTTGACTACTACTCTAAGAAGGCTCAACTTGCGAAACGCAAGAGTGAAGGTAAAGTCTTGATGGCGGAAGAAGAATGTTGGTATGATGATACTTCTGATGATGAGGATTCTGCTCATTTCACACAAGTTCATTACAATCTCATGGCTAGTGGAAGAAACCATCAACCTTCACAAACAGACCGAAGAAACAACTGTGGTAAGTCAAACTCCTTCTGACTCAGATATGTCTGATAATGATGAATGCTCTTTAGAAGAACAGTTTTTAATTTTAAAAACTGAATTTGATGACTTGAAGGAAAATATTAAGTTCGAAAGAGCTCGAGTCATTGAATTCAGTAATGAATGTGAGTTATATAAATGTTTAGCTGATGATCGTGAGCTTGAAAAGAATGAGATTAGGAAAGAGAAAGCCAAACTAGAATCTCAAATTTCTGAGATGAAGAGTGCTTTAGTAAATTTGGAGTCTGAAAAAGCTGAATATATGATCAAATATGAAGTGTGTTTTCAAGATAGATCTGAGGCTTTTGCCAAGATAAAACAATTGGAGGATCTTAATATCAAAAGAGGTCAGACTCAACAGACGCTTAAGCTTTTGACAAATAATCTAAAAGATACTAGATTTTACAATCCGAAAATGGGGTTAGGTTTACCTGAAGTTGATGTTTTAAAGAAAGCCCCTAAAGGTCTTTATCAGTTTGATAACTTAAGTTTTCCAAAATTAAATGAGACCTTTGTAAAATCTGGTAGTTCATTATCTGATTCTTCGGATAAAGGTAAAGAAAAAGTTGTTGATGACTCAAGTGATAGTCTTTCAGATTCAAAGCCAAAGAGAAAGAATAACTTTGATTTCACATGTGATTTTCAATATGATGATTTAAATCAAAGTTATAAAACATGAAAACCCGAGTTTTCTCATACTCAGTGTGTTTCTTTGTATTCTCAAGATGTAAAGTCTGTTTCAACTGAATCTGAAAAGCTTAGTAAAGATATTGAAAATGAGTCAATGACTACTGAATCTACTCCTAAATCTGAAGATAAGACAAGTGAACTTGAAAAAGAAATGGATTGTGAAAATCTTTCTGAGTTTATTCAAGTTAATAATCTTTCAGAAAATAAAAGCGTTTCTGATTATGAGTCTGATTCTGATTCTGATGAGACCAAACCATGTTTTGATTCTGATAATGATGATGATATTGAAGAGGGTTTTGAAGAGCAAAAGATAAATTTTATTTCAAACCCCATGTTTGAGTCTCAAGATACTCCACCTTGTTTTGATCAAAGTATTAAGCCTGAAGTCACTGATTTAATTACATATGTTGTTATTGACAAAGATGGTTATCTTGTGTACAAAAGTTTAGATAGTATGGTTGAAGGTGATATCCTTAAATCAGAACTCAAACTACCAGATGTGGAATTTGGTGCTGTTTTTGAAAAACCAAAGTCTGGTACACAAGATAAATCAAATGTTGTAAACGTTTCAAGTGATAGTGGAATTTCAAAAGATGAGAAATCCTCGTGTACTTTGTCAAAGTCTGAAACTTGTTCAATTAATTTTGATGCAAGTACTTTTGAGGTAGGAAGTACATCTTGTGCTACACTTGAAACATCTTCAAAAGATTCATCTGATGTATGTTCAGTTCCTAAGACACCTATTAACTCTAGTTCTTCTGATTCTACAGATTTAAAAAGTTTTAAACGACATGGCCTAGGGTGGAAGAAGAAAGATTCAAAGAAGAAAAAGCGTTTTGTTAAAAAGTCATCCGTTGATGATGCAAATAAATGTAATCTGAATGTTAGATTCAATAAGTGTCAAAACTCTTTTGAGTCTGCCTTAATGTTTTTTGCTATGCAACGTTTGCATTGTACTCATTGTGGTGATAACTCTTTTTCTTTGAACTCTAGTCATGTTAACAAGAAGAGTTCTAGTGGTGTTTCTCATGATAAATCTCATGCTTACTCGTTTGATCATTGTGCTAAAGTGTTTAGTGCTAAAAAGAAAAATCTTTCAAAAGCAAAAGATAAATCAGTTGATGTGAAATTTGTGTGCAAATGGATTCCTAAAGATTTATTGAATGCACAAATTTCAAAGTCTGGTATAAACTGTAAGATTTTAGGTTCATCTTCTGATTTGTTAAAGATGTATGAGACCAACAAGAAAGGACCCATTTGGATATGGGTTCCCAAAATGAACTAACATGTTTCTACAGGCCAGGCATATGTGGTATGTCGATTCCGGTTGTTCAAGACATATGACTGGCTACAAGGAGTTGTTGCACAATTATGTGGAACGACCAGGAGGAACAGTTAGTTTTGGGAATAAGACGACTGGTGTCATCAAAGGTTACGGCATTCTTACAAATGGTAAGGTATCCATAAAGAAGGTACTTTATGTTGAGGGGTTAAGTCATAATCTTTTTAGTGCAAGTCAGTTTTGTGATGGTTATAACATTGTTTTATTTTCCATCATTAACTGCCTTATCATTAATAGTGATGGTGTTGAGATTTTTGAAGGGAGAAGGTTTTACAATCTCTATGTGGTTGACTTTCCGGTGATAGATTCATCGAAACCAGTTTGTTTGTTTACAAAGGCAACAAAAGGCGAAAGTTGGCTATGGCATAGAAGATTTTCTCATCAGAATTTCTCAGATATTAGTAAACTAGCTAATGGTGGATTGGTGAAAGGTCTTCCAAAGTTGACATTTGATAGAGATTCTTTATGTCCGGCTTGTCAAATGGGAAAGATGAAGAGAAGTTCTCACAAGTCAAAGACAGAATCTTCGTGTCAATCACCACTCGAAATGATCCACATGGACTTATGCGGACCGATGAGAATTCAATCAATTAGTGGAAAGAAGTACATTCTGGTTATGGTTGATGAATACTCACGGTACACGTGGCTAGAATTTCTGAGAATGAAATCTGAAGCTCCCGAGTTGATCATAAAGTTCATTAAGAGGATCTAAGTTCTTTTGCAACTTCCAGTTCGAAAGATTAGGAGTGATAATGGCACTGAATTTAAGAATGCTACTTTAGATGCTTATCTAACATCTGTTTGTATTTCTCATAATTTTTCAGGTGCTCATAGTCCACAACAAAATGGGGATGTAGAAAGAAGAAACCGAACCTTAGTTGAAGCAGCACGAACGATGCTAGCTTACTCCGGATTACCTCTTACCTTTTGGGCCGAAGCTGTTTCAACACCCTGTTTTACACAGAATCGAACCATCATCACTAAGAGCTTCAAGAAAACTCCTTATCATATAATCAACCGTAGAGTTCCTAATGTGAAATTTTTTCATGTTTTTGGTTGTAGGTGTTACATTCTTAACAACCGTGATAATCTTGGTAAGTTTGACAAGAAAGCCGACGAGGGATACTTTCTTGGTTATTCGCTAACGTCGAAGACTTTCCGCGTCTACAACCAAAGAACCAAGATGGTTATGGAAACTGTTTATGTCACCTTTGATGAAACCGTGTCGATGACTTCTGAACATAGCAGTTCAGGACTCGAAATTCATAGTCAAGCTTCTACTACGACTTCTGATTCTATTACTGATCCAAATAGTTCAGAACTCGATTTATTGTTTATGGATGCTTTTCTGGATATTTGTACAGATAATGAAGATCTCATTCTTTCCAGAAATCCAAGGGTTGATATTCACGATGTCCCAGAACCTTCAAGCGTGAATGATTCCGGACCATCGGAGAATATTTGTTCTAATTCTAACTTTGATCAGGCTATACCAGTTCCAAGTGTTGAGCAATCAGAGTTAACCCCCGATGATCAATCAGAGATTCCTGCAATCATTGATGAAAATGATAGTCAGAACAATCTAGATGATCTTGCAATTCTTCCTGCTTAGTTGAAATGGACAAGAGCACATTCACTCTACAATGTGATTGGTGATGTCAATGATGGTGTTAAAACGCGATCCGCATCTTCAAATTACTGCCTATACAAAAGTTTCTTGAGCAAAATTGAACCAAAGAATGTCTCTCAAGCCTTAGACGATTCTGATTGGCTTTTAGCAATGCAAGAAGAGCTTCTACAGTTCAAAAGAAACAAAGTGTATCGCTTGGTTCCGAGACCGCAAGATAAATCAATCATTAAAACCAAGTGGATCTTCAGAAATAAGAAAGATGAATCCGGATTGATTGTCAAAAACAAAGCACGATTGGTTGCTAAAGGTTACTCTCAACAAGAAGGTATTGACTACGATGAGACTTTTGCACCGGTAGCAAGGATCGAGGCAATTCGAATCTTTCTAGCCTATGCAGCTCACAAGAACATCAAGGTATTTCAAATGGATGTCAAATCTGCGTTCTTGTATGGAGTCTTGCATGAAGAGGTCTATATAGAGCAACCTGAAGGGTTCGTCGATCCAGATTTTCCCGATCATGTATGCATCTTGGACAAAGCATTGTATGGTCTAAAACAAGCTCCAAGGGCATGGTATGAAACTCTGACTAATCATCTCTTATCCAAAGGATTCAAACGAGGTACGATCGATACTACTCTTTTTCTGAAGAAAGAAGGTGATGACTTTGCTTTTAGTTCAAATTTATGTTGACAACATTATTTTCGGTTCTACTAATCCATATTTATGTACAAAGTTTTCTAAAATCATGGAGACCGAGTTTGAAATGAGCATGATGGGTGAATTGAATTTCTTTTTAGGAATTCAAGTCAAACAAAACCCGGATGGCATCTTTATTAATCAGTCAAAATATATTAAAGATATGTTGAAAAAGTTTAACATGACTGATTGTTCTCCAATTAAAACACCAATGCCAACTGGAAATCTTTTGGGTCCTGATTTAGCCGGTAAATCCGTTGATCAAAAGATTTATAGAAGCATGATTGGTTCTCTTTTGTACCTCACTGCGACTAGACCGGACATTATGTTTGCCACATGTTTTTGTGTTACGTTTCAAGCTAATCCTTAAGAGTCACACCTTGCGGCAGTTAAAAGGATCTTACGGTATCTCAAAGGCACACCCGAGTTGGGCCTTTGGTATCCGAAAGATTCTAGTTTTGAGCTAATATCTTTTACAGATTCAGATTATGGTGGATGTAAACTGGATAGGAAAAGCACTTCTGGATCATGTCAGTTTTTAGGTGATAAACTTGTTAGTTGGACTTCGAAAAAGCAAAATTGCGTCTCCACTTCTACGGCCGAAGCAGAATATGTGGCCGCCGCAAGTTGTTGTTCGCAAGTGCTTTGGATGAAGACACAACTACTAGATTATGGTTACAAGTTGAAGAGAGTCCCTATCTACTGTGATTCGGAAAGCGCCATTGCGATAACGTCAAATCCGGTTCAGCATTCCAAGACCAAACACATCGACATCCGGTATCATTTTATCAAAGACAATGTGGAGAAAGGTAACATCGAGATGTTTTTTGTTCAAACAGATTACCAACTTGCTGACCTTTTCACTAAACCTTTAGATGAAAAGCGTTTTAACTTTTTGGTTAGCAAGCTTGGCATGCTTAGTCCAACTTAAATCTGTTTCGCATCTTAATTTAAGGGGGAGTTGCTTAATTATTCTGGATTGGATACTATCTGACTAACATCTAAGGATTCATTTTCAATGAATACCAATTTCTACTTTGTTTTGCAGATTATCCATTTGAGGGGGAGTTCTTAAACGAGATATCATTTTTAGGGGGAGAGTTTAAATAAGCTTTAATGCTTACATATTTGAAAGACGAACAACTTTCAGGTATGAAAAATCTTTTTAAATGTTCAAACTCACTTCTCGATTCTCAAATGATTTTTTCGAATTAGAAGTGTGATTTTCCATGTTTTCATATCATGATGAATTGACGGATATTTTCTAACCGTGTGTTTCCAAAGATTAATACTTGCGTATTATCTTTTCCTATACTTTTCAAGTATTCATACACACCGGTTTAGCTTCTTTTGTCTTGTTATTACCACGTCTCTATATGCTCATATTATTCGGTGGTAATACGCTTGATTGATATCTTCTTATTTGTACTTCATCGTTTATTTGATCAGATACGTTCTTCAATGCTATATCTATATCTTGATCGTATAGATAACATTCATTCATTGTGTGTACAACACATCTTTTCAAGAACATATCTCACATCATATGATGAATCAGTTTTTCTCAAAAAAGTTTACATCATTCATGTTCTTCATTTCATATACTTGTTTGACGTACTTTTTATGCTCCTATATTGTTCATATATATATTTGTTCGAGCATGCTTCATATTGGCTCATTGATTCACCCGATGAATCATTGTACTTTCATGTTTAGGAAACTTATTTCACGGGATGTGTGAGCTAAATAGAACTTCTATGGATTTCCAGAACCGGCAATCCTACCCAAGAAGTTATCCTTGAGAAATGAGTGAGGGGTCTACCTCAAAGAGTGGGGGAGATAACTCAGGTGGTCGAGTTATTCTTATAGTGATTGAGCGAAAAAAATGTGATATGAGAGTTTGGTTAGACGTGAGGATGCTTAAAAGAATTGGAAGGTGTGAGAACAGAGTTAAAAGAAACATAAAACTCTGCACCAACCTTTTCTAAGCCGGGCAACCACATAATCTATTGGTTCAGATTCTTTGGTGACCGATATTGAAACAAGGCAAAGCCCAATGCCGACTCTCGTTTTTACCCCACTAGCTACTCATTTCCTTCTTAACAAGGAGATGTTTCATTCATCACGGGGACGCAGCACATAATCTATCAGGTTTTCATTTGGAAAATCGATATTGAAATAGAAGGAAGCTGCCCTGCCTTCGAACTTCATTTCTACACATCGAGTCGTGAAATGTTTTCACATGTTGAGCCTTATGAAAGCACATGATGCTATTTTTTTCATCACAAATACACACAAGGAATTCGTTTATTTGTTGGAACGTTCATAGTGATACTTATAGTATTTGCGATGATTGAACGGAAGCCCTGGGGAGTGATCATCACTAAAGCTCTTTATATAGTGCATTTGTTGTACTGAGTTGCTTTGTGCTTCTCACAGGCATTCCAACTGATTCATATGTTGTTTCAGGATTTTCCCACTTAAATCTGAATTTGAAAAGATTCGGATTCCTTTATGGAATTGACGGTATTTCTGTGGAGTAAAAAGGGGAATTCTGGAGTAACAAGGAGGAGATGGTTATGTGAGATGGTTTTTTATATCTATGGTGGTTTGTTCACATGTTTGTATCTTTACGTGTCGAGTTGATCTGATCATACATTTCTATAGTTTTGATGATTATTTCATATTTCATCAAAAAGGGGGAGATGGTTTAGGAATGTTTTGAAGATACTTCGGGGAGATGGATTTGAAATGTAAAGTCGTGAAATGATTCTTGAAGATACTTTGAGGAAGTCGAGAGATAATTACAAGATACTTCAAGATGATCAGAATATTCCAAGTATTGAAGTTTGAAGATTGTTTGAAGATTCTTCGTTCGTTAAAGCTTCGTGTTCAAAGTTTGTTAAAGCTTCATGAAGACTTGGATGATTCGTGAAGATTTGGATGATTCGTGAAGATTATTACGGAAGCTTATTGTTCAAGAAAGCTTAATTTTGGTGTTCAAAGTGTTGTTGCTTTCTTGAAGATGTTTGCCTAATTCTTTTTGTGATCTCGAATCCAAAGGGGGAGATTGTTGGGTGCAAAATCGGATTGTATCCGAGATCACAAGTTGGTGCTCAAAGTGAAGACAAAGGCAAAGTCAAAGTAGTTCACAAAGTCAAAGTTTGCTTTTAATGTTTTAGTGCTTTAATGTTCCTTTGTAATAGTTTTGTATTCTTAGGGTAGTTTGTGTAATTCTTGTAAAGTGTGAGGGTTTAGATGGTTGGGTATAAATACCCATGTGATGTCATTTAGAAAGAGTGACATGTGTGTGTGCTTCAAACGTGTAAAGTGAGTGAATTGAGAGAGTTGTTCTTAAGTGTGTGTGTTCTTGGTGTATTGAGTGTGTGTAATCATTTCATCCAAGAATCAATGACATATGGCTTCTCAATTCATTCTCTAGTTGTTGCATGTTGATTAGAACTTGAATCTGGAACAACACTACTACGCTCTTAGGTACACATACTGACAGTCTGAGTGACGCAGTCTGAGTGACGCAGTCTCTGCTCCACGCATCACAGGCATTTCACGAGGAGCGGCGGGAAGTCCTACCATGGTCACTATCACGCCAGCCATGAACGTAGGCCACACCGTTGATTCAGCGGTTGAGCAAACGGAACGTCTATGTGACACCGGCGTTACTTACCCGGCATCCGTTGTCAGGGAAATGATGGACGGCGCCCTAAAGGCTATCCATGAGGAGTTTGTACATCACCACCTCCGAGACCGACTGCATCCGACTACTAGTTTGATGAGCTGAGGGATCTTCTTATGGCGAAACAGATCTCCCGTGGGAATCTCCACGAGGATGAAACCAACCTCTGGGTTATCTGCGATGGTCTGCTTACACATCACTTCCCGTGAACCATCCCGAGCCGGCTACCTCCTCTTCTCAAGAGGTAGTCTCATCTATCCAGCGGCTCAAAGGGAAGCTTGACTTTTTTATGACGGACGTACGAGGTGATTTGAAAGTGGTCAAGGGTTCCATATCGAATATGCCGTCATAGATCCAAGCCCTTGAGACTATTTGTCATGCATCGGCCGAGCCACCAAAGCAAAGACACGGCGACCGAGATGAACCCGATCGCCGTGAGGGGGAAATCCGAAAAAAAGGCTCGGCTTGACTTCTCAGTTCAGACTGGAACATCTTTCGACGCTACTTCTTCTAGAACTCATACGGATACCGATGTTGATGTTCAACACTCTCAGCCTGGTCGGACTGTGACGGCCGATGTTGATGTTCAACTCATATTGTTATTTTTGTCAACCCAAGTATTGATAAAGTCTCTTCGATTCCTATCACTCGCATAGCCGCTACCGATGATGAGCTCAAGGAGATCATCAAACTTGATGATATCTCCTCAGACGACGATGATGAGTACATCCAGTTCCCAGTCTCCGAGCCGACCCATGTGAAATCGGAGGATGTTTCTTCAGATGACTATGAGTCTGGCATGAAGAGCAACAGTTCCGACTCTCCACTTCTTATGTCTCCGTATCAGTCTCCTCCACCATCATTCGACGTACCCTTACCTCACAGATTACCTCTCCCCACATGCCGTCTTCTACACCTTGGGAATCTCCAAGTGTGTTGACTCGAACACCGTCTCCAGTCACGAACTTCTCCTTGTCATTGACCGCTGTCAACTGTACAAGCTGTTTAGACAAAGGTGTTCTATGACGCGTTGAGTCTTACTATGGGTTGAGGAAGATCGAAGGACGATCGGCCGAGAAAAGACAAAAGAGACCGTCACCGCCACCGCCTCGGAGAAATGAAGGACCATCTAAGAAGAACAAGGAGACCAAAGCTTCAAGGAGAAAGTCGTCGAGCAATCATCGTCGGAAGCGAAGAAATTGACACAAAGGGGGGAATTGTTAGAAATATTGTTAGTTGTGTCAATTTTGTAATTCTTTAAAGTTGCTTTCCTTAGTTGTAATTTGTGGATTAGGCCCATTGTTTAGGGCCCATCCATTTAAAGCCTTTTAGGAGTAGTATAAATAGGAGCTTTTCATTTCATTTGTAGTTCCCAATACTTCTTCCACTTCCCATTATATACATTTGAGAGCTAATAAATCATGTGGTGACTTTTACACTTAGTATATTATTTCATCATGATCATTACTCCATCACTTTTAGATCTTGTACTCAATGTTTACAGTATAAAAATCTAAGTGTTCATTGTGGTTGATTTGGAACCTACAAAACTATCGAAAATAGACCTTGCTGACGGTTCCGATGAATATGAGCGTCAATGAAAAGTTGGTCGATAAATGCTAATGACCGTTTTTTGATGAACTTCATCGACGGCTTTCTGAAGATTTCATTTACCAATGGCTTTCTCATGGTTTTTCGACCATCTTCTGACGATTTTTTGATGACTAATTAAAAAATAAAATAAAATAACAACATTTCATAAGCCGTCAGTTTACCGTCGACAAATTCCTACTACTTCTCAACAATCACTACTGTTGTTAATAATACATAGATTTTTTAGCCATAAATTTTATGTGGTGCACGTTGGTTTTGTATCACTAATTTCAATCATATTTAAAAAGAAAAAAAAATAAGAAATAGAATTTCCCATTTGTAGCACATGATATTGTCTATAATAAGGAGATGTCGTTGTCATGTGAAGTAAAGAGCCATGGTACAAATAGTACACTAGTACAAAAACTCACATTTGCCACGGTTAAAAACCGTGGCCATAGGCCTTTAGTCACAGTTTTTCATTTTTATCAAACCGTAGCCTATTCTTGCGTGACCATTGATACCCTTTTGGTCACGCTTAAAATGTGTCACCATATCAAATTAAAAACCATAGCCATAGTTTAAAAACCGTAGCTATAGGCATATCCAATTTTTATGATATTAGAGCATTTTACCTATAACCGTGGCCATAAAGTACTTTTCGCCACACAAACTTACATAAAACGTGTCATTTAGTTATCTTTTGGTCACACAATCTATAAAAAAACATGGCAATAAACTACCTATAGCCACATAATTTGTTTTTAATGTAGCCGATGATTGCTCTATAATCATGTATATTTGTTTTAACGTCGCCAAGACTCGAACTTGAGACCTCATTTTTGATAAGGAATGGACCAACCACCAGGACAATAATGATTTTGTTAAAAGTATCTCATTATATATTAAAAACCATGTCTAAATTCATGACATATAGTCACACTTAATTTTTAGAAACGTGGCTACAAATATCTTTTTGGTCACACACATAATAAACAATGGCTAATTCAAGACATATTGGTTAGCTTTTAGTGACAATAAATTATTTTAATCACGGTTTTAACTATATTAATAGCTACACATATTTCATATTAACTGTGACGAAATCATCACATATTGTCACGCTTCATACGATAAACCGTGGCTACCGGTTATCTTCTTGTCACATAAAATAATAAAATCATGATTACAAATATCCATGACTTTTGGCTACGTTTTACAAATTTTCATGGCTATATATGTATTTTCTTTTGGTCACGGAAAAATGACTTCATGAGGCCATATGCGGTCTATGGTCACAAATAATAATTGTCATAAAAAAACTGTGACTATATATATGTCTATGGCCACGGTTTTTAATTGTTACTTGCCACGACAAAAAAATTGTGGTCATACGAACAATTTAGTCACGGTTTTGTTTAAACCATGACATTATGTTTAAACATGTTTTCTAATTGTCAAGGTTATTGAGTTACATCGTGGCTAAAACATTACTCCAATTTTATTTATGACTTTTAGTCACAGTTCTAGACCTAACCGTGACTAACATGAATTTTAAAACCGTGGCAAAAAACATATTTGTACTATCATTAGGTTGTGTATAGTGCTTGGTTTCACAATGGGCCTAGGGGGCTCAGAACGGGCAGCGGTACCCAGGAGGGGGGGGGTTAGGCTTTCGGCGAGCTTTGGTTTCAGTTTCAAGAAATCAACCAAACCGATCCCCCCACTCTCTCTTACTCTTTCTTCTCTCTATCTCTCTACACTCTTTTTCTCTCTCTCTCTCTCTCTCTCTCTCCCTCCCTCTCTCTCTCTTTTTTAAAACGTATATATATTGGGTATTCGGTTTCGTGGGTTGCGGTATTTGGCATAGTGTGCTTACTGTGTGTGATGTTCATGTGGCAGAGTGGGCTGTGCTATCTATAGCCTTAGTTCATATTAACTAAGGGTAAAGTTGATATTTCATTTAACTAAACAACTATTTATACCTAAAAGTGTATATCATTGCTATTGCGGATACTTATTTTCTGATGATGGAAGTGTAATATTTTGAGAGAGAGAGTTTACTAATTTTTGCAATTGTTGTATTGTTCTAACAAAGTTCGATAAAGATATATTTATATTCAACAATTTTCTAAATTAAGAAGTTTGTAGACGTCTGAGTATAGACTTTTCTGAAATCTAGGGTGTCTTTTGTTTTTTAAATGGCCTGAAGTCTAAAGTCTGATTCCACATTTAAAAAATAAGAGGGGGATGGTGCACCCCTTAAAACTTTAGAGAACGATAAGAGGATTTCAAACCTTTTATTACTAATAAAACAAACAGTCTTAAGTATGCAAATCTCTTAATTTTCATACTTCAAAGATTTTAAAAGGTATTTCTAGAAAAACAAACATCCCCTTAAGAGTCAGAAAGTGCAATGAAGAAAGTGCAATGAGTCGGAATGTTGTTCCAGATTCAAGTTCTAATCAACATGCAACAACTAGAGAATGAATTGAGAAGCCATATGTCATTGATTCTTGGATGAAAAGTTTACACACACTAACACACCAAGAACACACACACACTTAAGAACTAACTTTCTCTCTTCACTCTCCTTTCCATGTTTTTCACATACATGCATGTCACACTTGAAAATGACTTCACAAAGGGTATTTATACCCAAACACTCAAACCCTTACACTTTACAACAATTACAAAATCTACCCTAATAAAGGAAAACTATTACAAAGGACTAAAACAATAAAAGTAAACTTTGACTTTGTTGCCCACTTTGACTTTGCCTTTTTCTTCACTTTAAGCACCAACTTGTGATCTCGGATGCAATCCAATTTTGCATCCAACAATCTCCCCCTTTGGATTCGAGATCACAAAAAGAATTAGGCAAACGTCTTCAAGAAAGCATCAACACTTTGAACATCAACAATGAGTTTTCTTGAACAATAAGCTTCGGTAATAATCTTCAAGAATCATCCAAATCTTCATGAAGCTTTAACAATCTTTGAACACGAAGCTTTAACAAACCGAGACATCTTCAAATAATCACCAAACTTCAAACATCTCTCGCAAACATCTCTTGTCATATCTCGTAATCTTCTCTTTGATTTGACATTTCGGAACCATCTCCCCAAAGTATCTTCAAAAACATTTCTAAACCATCTCCCCCTTTTTGATGAAATATGAAATAATCATCAAAACTATAGAAATGTATGATCAGATCATCTCAGCTCGTAAAGATACAAACATGTAAAAGTACCACCATAGATATCAAAAACCATCTCACATAACCATCTCCTCCTTGTTACTCCAGAATTCCCCTTATTACTCCAAAGAAATACCGTCAATTCCATAAAGTAATCTAAATCTTTGCAAATTCAGATGTAAGTGGGAAAATCCTGAAACAACACATGAATCAGTTGGAATGCCTGTGAGAAGCACAAAGCAACTCAGTACAACAAATGCACTATATAAAGAGTTTTAGTGATGATCACTCCCCAAGGCTTCCGTTCAATCATCACAAATACAAAGAGTATTACTATGAACGTTCCGACAAAGAAACAAATTCCTTGTGTGTATTCATGATGAAAGAAAATAAGCATCAAGTGCTTTCATAAGGCTCAAAATGTGAAAACATTTCACGACTCGATGTGTAGAAATGAAGTTCGAAGGCAGGGCAGCTTCCTTCTGTTTCAATATCGATTTTCCAAATGAAAACCTGATAGATTATGTGCTGCGTCCCCGTGATGAAATGAAACATCTCCTTGTTAAGAAGGAAATGAGTAGCTAGTGGGGTAAAAACGAGAGTCGGCATTGGGCTTTGCCTTATTTCAATATCGGTCACCAAAGAATGTGAACCAATAGATTATGTGGTTGCCCGGCTTAGAAAAGGTTGGTGCAGAGTTTTATGTTTCTTTTAACTCTGTTCTCACACCCTCCAATTCTTTTAAACTTCCTCACTTCTAACCAATCTCTCATATAATATTTTTCCGCTCAATTACTATGAGAATAACTCGACCACCTGAGTTATCTCCCCCACTCTTTGATGTAGACCCCTCACTCATTTCTCAAGGATAACTTCTTGGGTAGGATTGCCGGTTCTGGAAATCCATAGAAGTTCTATTAAACTCACACATTCCATGAAATAAGTTTCCTAAACATGAAAGTACAATGATTCATCGAGTGAATCAATGAGCCAATATGAAACATGCTCGAACAAATATATATGAACAATATAGGAGCATAAAAATTTCTTCAAACAAGTATATGAAATGAAGAACATGAATGATATAAACGTGTTTGAGAAAACTGATTCATTATATGTGGTGAGATATGTTCTTGAAAAACTGTGGTCACACAAAAAATGATATTATCTATATGAACGAGATATAGATATAACATTGAAGAACGTATCCAATCAAATAAACGATGAAGCACAAATAGGAAGATAACAAGCGAGTGTATTACCATCGAATAATATGAGCATATAGAGACGTGGTAATAACTAAGTCAAAAGAAGCTAAACCGGTGTGTATGAATACTTGAAAAATATATGAAAAGATAATACGCAAGTATTAATCTTTGGAAACACACGGTTAGAAAATATCCGTCAATTCATCATGATATGAAAACATGGAAAATCACACTTCCAATTCGAAAAAAAATCATTTGAGAATCGAGAAGTGAGTTTGAACATTTAAAAAGATTTTTCATACCTGAAAGTTGTTCGTCTTTCAGATATGTAAGCATTAAAGCATATTTGAACTCTCCCCCTAAAAATGATATCTCGTTTAAGAACTCCCCCTCAAATGGATAATCTGCAAAACAAAGTAGAAATTGGTATTCATTGAAAATGAATCCTTAGATGTTAGTCAGATAGTATCCAATCCAGAATAATTAAGCAACTCCCCCTTAAATTAAGATGCGAAACAGATTTAGGTTGGACTAAGCATGCCAAGCTTGCTAACCAAAAAGTTAAAACGCTTTTCATCTGAACTGCTATGTTCAGAAGTCATCGACACGGTTTCATCAAAGGTCACATAAACGGTTTCCATAACCATCTTGGTTCTTTTGTTGTAGACGCGAAAAGTCTTTGACGTTACCGAATAACCAAGAAAGTATCCTTCGTCGGCTTTCTTGTCAAACTTACCAAGATTATCACGGTTGTTAAGAATGTAGCACCTACAACCAAAAACATGAAAAAATTTGACATTAGGAACTCGACGGTTTATTATATGATAAGGAGTTTTCTTGAAGCGCTTAGTGATGATGGTTCGATTCTGAGTAAAACAAGCCGTTGAAACAGCTTCGGCCCAAAAGGTAAGAGGTAATCCGGAGTAAGCTAGCATTGTTCGTGCCGCTTCAACTAAGGTTCGGTTTCGTCTTTCTACAACTCCATTTTGTTGTGGAGTATAGGCACCTGAAAAATTATGAGAAATACCAACAGATGTTAGATAAGCATCTAAAGTAGCATTTTTAAATTCAGTGCCATTATCACTCCTAATCTTTCGAACTGGAAGTTGAAAAAGAACTTGGATCCTCTTGATAAACTTTATGATCAACTCGGGAGCTTCAGATTTCATTCTCAGAAATTCTAGCCACGTGTACCGTGAGTATTCATCAACCATAACTAGAATGTACTTCTTTCCACTAATTGATTGAATTCTCATCGGTCCGCATAAGTCCATGTGGAGCATTTCGAGTGGTGATTGACACGAAGATTCTGTCTTTGACTTGTGAGAACTTCTCTTCATCTTTCCCATTTGACAAGCCGGACATAAAGAATCTCTGTCAAATGTCAATTTTGGAAGACCTTTCACCAATCCACCATTAGCTAGTTTGCTAATATCTGAGAAATTCTGATGAGAAAATCTTCTATGCCATAGCCAACTTTCACCTTTTGTAGCCTTTGAAAACAAACAAACTGGTGTCGATCAGTCTATCAACGGAAAGTCAACCACATAGAGATTGTAAAACCGTCTCCCTTCAAAAATCTCAACACCATCACTATTAATGATAAGACAGTTAATGATGGAAAATAGAACAATGTTATAACCATCACAAAACTGACTTCCACTAAAAAGATTATGACTTAACCCCTCAACATAAAGTACCTTCTTTATGGATACCTTACCATTTGTAAGAATGCCGTAACCTTTGATGACCCCTATCGTCTTATTCCCAAAACTAACTGTTCCTCCTGGTCGTTCCACATAATTGTGCAACAACTCCTTGTAGCCAGTCATATGTCTTGAACAACCGGAATCGACATACCACATATGCCTGGCCTGTAGAAACATGTTAGTTCATCTTGGAAACCCATATCCAAATGGGTCCTTTCTTGTTGGTCTCATACATCTTTAACAAATCAGAAGATGAACCTAAAATCTTACAGTTTATACCAGACTTTGAAATTTGTGCATTCAATAAATCTTTAGGAATCCATTTGCACACAAATTTCACATCAACTGATTTATCTTTTGTTTTTGAAAGATTTTTCTTTTTAGCACTAAACACTTTAGCACAATGATCAAACGAGTAAGCACGAGATTTATCATGAGAAACACCACTAGATCTCTTCTTTTTAACATCCCTAGAGTTCAAAGAAAAAGAATTATCACCACAATGAGTACAATGCAAACGTTGCATAGCAAAAAACATTAAGGCAGACTCAAAAGAGTTTTGACACTTATTGAATCTAACATTCAGATTACATTTATTTGCATCATCAACGGATGACTTTTTAACAAAACGCTTTTTCTTCTTTGAATCTTTCTTCTTCCACCCTAGGCCATGTCGTTTAAAACTTTTTAAATCTGTAGAATCAGAAGAACTAGAGTTAATAAGTGTCTTAGGAACTGAACATACATCAGATGAATCTTTTGAAGATGTTTCAGGTGTAGCACAAGAAGTACTTCCTACATCAAAAGTACTTGCATCAAAATTAATTGAACAAGTTTCAGACTTTGACAAAGTACATGAGGATTTATAATCTTTTGAAATTCCACTATCACTTGAACATTTACAACAGTTGGTTTATCTTGTATACCAGACTTTGGTTTTTCAAAAACAGCACCAAATTCCACAGCTGGTAGTTTGAGTTCTGATTTAAGGATATCACCTTCAACCATACTATCTAAACTTTTGTACACAAGATATCCATCTTTGTCAATAACAGCATATGTAATTAACTCAGTCACTTTAGGCTTACTACTTTGATCTAAACAAGGTGGAGTTTCTTGAGACTCAAACATGGGGTTTGAAATAAAATTTATTTTGTCTTCTTCAAAACCTTTTTCGATATCATCATCGTTATCAGAATCAAAACATGGTTTGGTCTCATCAGAATCAGAATCAGACTCATAATCAAAAACGCTTTTATTTTCTGAAAGATTATTAACTTGAATAAACTCAGAAAGATTTTCACAATCCATTTCTTTTTCAAGTTCACTTGTCTTATCTTCAGATTTAGGAGTAGATTCAGTAGTCATTGACTCATTTTCAATATCTTTACTAAGCTTTTCAGATTCAGTTGAAAAAGACTTTACATCTTGAGAATACAAAGAAACACACTGAGTATGAGAAAACTCGGGTTTTCTTGTTTTATAACTTTGATTTAAATCATCATATTGAAAATCACATGTGAAATCAAAGTTATTCTTTTTCTTTGGCTTTGAATCTGAAAAACTATCACTTGAGTCATCAACAACTTTTTCTTTACCTTTATCCGAAGAATCAGATAATGAACTACCAGATTTTACAAAGGTCTCATTTAATTTTGGAAAACTTAAGTTATCAAACTGATAAAGACCTTTAGGGGCTTTCTTTAAAACATCTATTTCAGGCAAACCTAACCCCATTTTCGGATTGTAAAACCTAGTATCTTTTAGATTATTTGTCAAAAGCTTAAGCGTCTGTTGAGTCTGACCTCTTTTGATATTAAGATCCTCCAACTGTTTGATTTTGGCATAAGCCTCAGATCTATCTTGAAAACAAACTTCATATTTGATCATATATTCAGCTTTTTCAGACTCCAAATTTACTAAAGCACTCTTCATCTCAGAAATTTGAGATTCTAGTTTGGCTTTCTCTTTCCTAATCTCAGCCTTTTCAAGCTCACGATCATCAGCTAAAGATTTATATAACTCACATTCATTACTGAATTCAATGACTCGAGCTCTTTCAAACTTAATCTTTTCCTTCAAGTCATCAAATTCAGCTTTTAAAATTAAAAACCGTTCTTCTAAAGAGCATTCATCATTATCAGACATATCCGAGTCAGAAGGAGTTTGACTTACCTCATTTGATGCCTCGGTCTCTTTGTGAAGTTTGATGGTTTCTTCCACACTTGCCATGAGATTGTAGTGAACTTGTGTGAAATGAGCAGAATCCTCATCATCAGAAGTATCATCATACCAACATTCCTCTTCCGCCATCAAAACTTTACCTTCACTCTTGCGTTTAGCAAGTTGAGCCTTCTTAGTATAGTAGTCAAAATCCCTAACTTTCGGTGCTCTACAATCTTTGAAAAAATGGCCTGGTTTGCCACAATTGAAACATACATTGCCTTTCTCATCTGTCTTGTCTTTATCATAACTCTTCCTCTCCGGTCTTTTCTCATATTCCTTTGGCTTGTACTTGTCTCTTTTGTAGTTATCGAACTTGGGTTTCGAATAGAACTTCTTCTTCCCATAACGTTTGTGAATAGAACTAGACAAAAGAGCAACCTTGTCGGCAACTCGCTTCAAATCAACATCGGATTCAGAACTTTCATCTTCAAGTGTTTCTGAATCAGAATCAGACAACTCGGTGACTAAAGCCTTTGAATGGCTTTTCTTCTTTGAACTAGCACTAGGGAGCACACTCTTCTTCTTTTCAGTCAACAGAGTCAAAGAATCAGAAATACTCTTCTGCTTCGTCACAATATCTTTGACTTTCACTTCATGTTGACTAAGAATGGAATACAAGTCATGCAAGTCTTCTTCTGCCAAGAAGAGTAGTGATCCCATTCCGAATTGCGATTCTTTAGAAACTTGAAGTTTATCTCAGAAGTAGACTTATGCATTCCATTTCTCCTCAAATCATTCAGAACGATGTTGAACCGACTGTAAGAATCAACAAGTGTTTCTCCCTCTAAAGCCTTAAACCCATCATAAGCTCCGATTGCTTGGTTTAGCTTAGCTTGGATTGATCTTTCCGTCCCTTGAAACTGTTTTTCCAACTCATCCCACAACTCTTTCGCAGTATTTCTACTATCAACACGATTAAACAAATCGTTCGGAATCGCCATCGTGAGTAAAGTAAGAGCTTTTTCATCAAGTTCAGCTCTAATCTTTTCAACCTCATTGAAATGCCGAAAGAGTTTGAACACACGCCTTGGTTCAATTGCGGGAGTAGTGGCAGTCTCGGGTGTACCCGGAATATCAATGTACGGCTTAATCGGACCTTCTTGAATGCTCACCATGAGTGTCTTATCGATGTTGTTGAGAAACTGAATCATCCTCACACGCCATTGAGGATACTCGCCAAGTTGAAGAACCGGAGGCTTCGACTTCGAACCCATACTCAATAGATCTCTAGACATCTTCGTAGAACTTGAAAATGATCGGTAATTCACCTTTTTTTTTAATTCAAACTAATCCGATTCGGAAAACACTATATTCCGATTCGGATTTTTCAATTTTCCGAATCGGAAAATGTAGTTTTCCGAATCGGAAAAACAAACTTGATAGAGTTCCGAGAAAAATTTTGAGTTGGTATTTGGTCAAATTCTGAATCGGAAAATGATGTTTTCCGAATCGGGATTTGATTAATACCAAGTCGGAAAATGAGTAATACTAACTTCGAACACGATTTCCGAATCCAAAAAATTTTCCGATTCGGAAAACTTCAAATTTCCGATTCGGAAAATTTGTATATTCCGATTCGGAATTTATGAATATTCCGATTCGGAATATATGAACACAATTCGGAAAAACAAGGAAAAACCGAGCAGAAGGTAAAAAAACTCAAAAATTACTGCTCAAATCACCAAATTTTGACTCTAAATCACTTCCTAACACAGTAAAAACATCATTTTAACCACAAACAATCAAATTCATATCCAAATCATGATCAAATGAAGAACATCAAACCTCAAAACCTCATTTTCGAAAAAAACACAAAAAGCTCAAGAAATCATACCAATTTCAACGAATTTCCAGCTCTGATACCACTTGTTGTTCCAGATTCAAGTTCTAATCAACATGCAACAACTAGAGAATGAATTGAGAAGCCATATGTCATTGATTCTTGGATGAAAAGTTTACACACACTAACACACCAAGAACACACACACTTAAGAACTAACTTTCTCTCTTCACTCTCCTTTCCACGTTTTTCACATACATGCATGTCACACTTGAAAATGACTTCACAAAGGGTATTTATACCCAAACACTCAAACCCTTACACTTTACAACAATTACAAAATCTACCCTAATAAAGGAAAACTATTACAAAGGACTAAAACAATAAAAGTAAACTTTGACTTTGTTGCCCACTTTGACTTTGCCTTTTTCTTCACTTTAAGCACCAACTTGTGATCTCGGATACAATCCGATTTTGCATCCAACACGGAACATAAAACTTGGCCTTTCTGATGCAAAACATCCCAAAAACTTTGCGGTAAAATTATTTGAATTTTACCTGGAAATAGCTACGCATGCGTTTATTTGGTGATAAATTCGGATTTCTTTTATTCAAGTACCAATTTTTTTCTTATATCAAAGGTCATTGTTGCTATTTTAAGTTTGTAAGAGAATAATATCTATTTTCAAAAATCATTTTTTAACCATAAAGATTCTAAATCATCCAACATTTCTTAAAAGATGATTTGCATTTTCATATTACAAAATTTTATAAATCTTAGCAGGAACTCTTTAAATAAATTATTTCATCCGTTTTAAAGTTTAAGTTACCTTTGTCTTTATTTGATGTTTTAAAATTGAATATCAAAGTTATTTTTGATTTGATAATTACTGTCTTTCATAAACCATCAGAAAACATATGTTTTTTTTTTTCAATTTTGGGTGTGTTTGTGATTTTTAAGTCCAGAGTGCTTATAGAATTAGTCGATTTGATATTTGAAATATATATATTTTTATTAAAAAATTTCAATGCTTTTTGCGACAAAATGATTTTTCTTTCTCATACATTGATTCTGACTTTTTTGGATATTATATTTTGAGCGTTATTTGTCGTGATCTTATTAATCATCATATACAAATAATAGACCATGATTTGGTGTTTTATTTGTCCTCTTAATAGACCATGATTTAGGGGATTAAATAAGAGGACATTTGTCAATCAGATAGACCTAAATGAATTGAAAGTGAAAAATGCGTTCACGTTTAAGTTTAGGCAGCAAAAACCATTTTCGGCTCATGAGAGCATGACACGTGGCAATCCATTTTATATGCCGTGTGATACACCGGGTAATTTAATTAAAAAAATCATACGAGAAAAACAATATTACAAGTATGATTTATTTAATCTAAATTATTTACTATAATTTAATTTATAACTGGACTTTTAATTTTTTTTTGGAACTTTTAAATTGAGATAGATAAAGATAAAATAGATAGATTATTTTAATATTTAAACTAATAGAGGTAAAATATTTGAGAGAGATAAACATAAAATAGGCAGATTAGTTTAATATTTAAACTAATAGAGATAAAATATTTGAGAGAGATAGAGATAAAATAGGTAGATTAGTTTAATATTTAAATTAATAGAGATATGACACGTATGCATGACATTTTTGACATATATGTGTCAAAACTGACACGTAGGCGAGAACTAATGTAGACCATAAAAATGTCCAGATACGTGTTTTGGCCGGAAAAATCAAAAACCGGCTCACCAGAGCACGACACGTGGCAGACCAGATACTCTTTTATTAGTGTAATCAATGACCATAAAAACAAAGTCACATACGAGAAATCAACAACTCCAACTTCGACCATAAACATGAAGAGAATCATCATAATCATATCATCATGTGTAGGAAAAAATAAAAATTAAACAACGTTAATTACCTTTGTGTGTGTATGTGGAATTGGTAGTGGCTTAATTAAGAGAGTTGCAGCAATTGATTGAGATTGGGAGATTGAAAGGGGTATTTATAGATTGAGAGATTGTGATTGAGATTGAGGTGTGTATTTTTTGATTAAAACTGTTTAATTTAATAATGTAGATGATTTTTGAAAGTGGTATTTATCTTTTACATTATTTTATTTATTGTTTTCATATTTATCTATAGTTTGGATTAAAAAATGAAATTTTTTAAAGAGTTTGAGTATATTTTTTTGTTCCAACAGGTTATATGGAATTTTCTTAAGAATTAAGAAAATATTATACTTTGAAAAATAGTGAGAATATTTTTAATTCTTTATATCCCCAATGAAAAATAATAATACGTGTATTGATTATATTAAATATTACACAAATATATGTAGAGGTATTTTTTAAACCGTTTGATTTAAATATGTATTTTTGAAAGTGGTATTTATCTTTTACATTATTTTATTTATTGTTTTGATATTTATCTATAGTTTGGATTAAAAGGTTTGATTTAATTATGTAGAGGATTTTTTAAACCGTTTGATTTAATTATGTAGACGATTTTTGAAAGTGGTATTTATCTTTTACATTATTTTATTTATTGTTTTCATATTTATCCCGGCTCACCAGAACGCGACACATGGCAATTCGGCTCACCAGATATGTAGAGGATTTTTGAAAGTGGTATTTATCTTTTACATTATTTTATTTATTGTTTTCATATTTATCCCGGCTCACCAGAACGCGACACGTGGCAATTCGGCTCACCAGAGCACGACACGTGTCAATCAGTTACTATTTTATTATATACAGATTATATAGGGTTTACTGTCCAAAATGTATTAAACTATCTCCAATATAATATTGTGTGTATCCACCTCCGGTCTTCTTCTTCGGCCACCTTCGACCTCCACTGCAGCGCACCTCCACCATCGTTCTCACCATCACCGCCGACCTCTACCGCTGACCTCAACCGTCGCCCACCTTTGCCATCTTCTCCGACCATCTCCAATCATCTTCTCTGGCCACCTCCGACCTCCACCTCCATCCACCTCCACCATCATTCACACCATTACCGCCGACCTCCACCGCCGCCCACATCTACCATCGTTCACCACCGCCGTTGACTTCCATGGTCTCCCACCTCCACCATCGTTCACACCATTACCGTCGACCTCCACCGCCTCCCACATCTACCATCGTTCACCACCGCCGTTGACTTCCATGTATAGCAAACCTCCACCATCATTCACACCATCACCGCCCACCTCTATGACCATCGTCACCACCACCACCATCGCCGTCAACCTCCACACAAAACTGTCATCGCTATAGTAGAACCACTCAAAACTGCCGTCAACCGCAGTTGATGTTACTCTCTACAGAGGAATGATCGGCTCAATGCTGTATCTTACTGTGACATCCGTCAAATTTCGGCATTCAG